>LSHF01000014.1:0-304048 GCA_001660795.1 Leptoxyphium fumago
GTATTGTCATGTCAGGAATCAGGAAACCCAAGAGTTGTGAGGCCAGAAACGCATCTTATCGCAGACACAGCTTCGTGAGTGGCTGCAACATATCCAGGTCCGCATGGTAACGGGCCATTATCGAGGTATCAAATTGATAGACCACCGCACGCTATACTAATGATATTCTTTATGGTTATGCCAGCATTAGTGGGTGGATTCGGTAATTTTTTTATTACCATTAATAGTAGGTGGGCCTGACATGGCATTCCCTAGATTAAATAATATATCATTTTGATTATTACCACCTAGTTTAATACTATTTGTATTTGCTAGTACAATAGAAAATGGAGCAGGAACAGGTTGAACTCCTTACCCACCTTTATCAGGAACTCAAAGTCACAGTGGACCAAGTGTGGACTTAGCTATTTTTGCTCTGCATCTTTCAGGTATAAGTAGTTTATTAGGAGCTATGAACTTCATTACAACTATATTAAACATGAGAAGTCCTGGTATTAGCTTACATAAATTAGCTTTATTTGGATGAGCTATAATGGTAACAGCAGTATTATTATTACTTTCTTTACCTGTTTTAGCCGGTGCAATTACTATGGTATTAACAGACAGAAACTTAWCTCTGGCTGGGCCATGAGCACTGGCACGCGGCTGCTCGGCCAGGTGGATCTCTTGCCTGCGCCGGCTGAAGACCTTCTCGACGTCCTCGCCGTGCCGGTACGCGGCCAGGGCGCGGTGGGCCGTGTCGATGTTCTCGAGCGCGCCGTTGCGCGCCCACTTGCGCTTCTCGCGGTCCAGTCGTCGCTGGCGGAAGGGTCCGTTACCGGCGGCGTTGCGGTAGCGATGCTGCGTCTCCCAGAGCTCCTCATACACGCGCCAGCCGTCGACCACCATCGCATGCGCAGTCCGGATCGTCAGCGGCGGATCCTTGTCGTCCGGCCCGCCCATCGACTCGCCCGGCTTGAGCGACAAGAGATCCCTCCGGCCCTGCAGGATGTGGGCCCTCCGGATGAAGGCGTAGATGCTCTCGCGGCCGAAGCGGTGCTCCACGTGCTTGATGACGCCCTTGCAGAGAAAGGCCGGCGGAGCGACGATCGCGCTGACGTCTTTGAGCACAAAGCCACCCAGACCCTTGCCCACGCCAGTGGTGAAGGCCAACAGGCTGGTGGGCAGGGAGTCGCCCTCTCTCCAGCCATTGATCGGCTGGGTGACGAGACCGGTCACGCCGTCGTAAATGCCGTAACCGAACTCGCGCCTTGCTGCTTTCCAGCCGGTCTTGAAGCCTGTGATCCTGACGGGTTTACGAACAGTCGAATCGCCCCAGAGCCGTGGGGCGTTGTGAAAACCCTGCGCGATGGCGACGTGCAAGTCGTTGGGCATCATCAGTAGCGCCTTACCGCTATCCTTCAATCCCTGCCCGATATCTCTGGCCATTTGCCGACGCATCTCGCGCGTGTCTGGCTGGGCTAAGGACGCCGCACTCGACACCGTGTCATTGCGCATCATCTGCGGCCGTGCACCGGTTTGCGCCTCGTTTGACGCCAGTTGGTTGGCGGCATCGCTACTGCCGCTCTGCTCGGCGACGCGTCTGTCAATAGCTGCACGGTCAGCAGCTTGCTGAATCTTGCGTTGCTTTCGAGCTTCGCGACGTTCATGGGCTTCTTGCTTCTTGCGCTCCATCTTCTCTCGCTGTTGGATGTGCTTTGCGATCCTGACGGGAACCATGCCGAGCCCTTCGCCCATGCCGTAAAATGATTTCGCGATCGCACCGGCACCGCCAGTAATGGGCTCTCCAGGGCCGTCAAAGTCGTTCCATTCCTGATGCCGAATCAGGCGAAGGTCAGACCACTGAATTTTGCCCTTCTCTACCAAGAGCTCTGCCGCCAAAGCTGAAAGACGTAGAGACGAGTTTCTCAGTTTCCAAACCGAAACTCTGTCTTCAAAAATTGAGCAGCGCATGCTACGCCTGCCTGTCAGGGGTAGACTGCGATGAAACGATTTAACCGCGTTCTCTGCGCCATCACCTTCTCTTGCGATAGAATCGGCGATCTTCTGAACGTTCCTTTGGGCTTCTTCTGTCAGGCATTGTTTGATACCTTCGGCCAAACGCTCGGCCGTGAGTCGCTTGTACGGTATACACTCATGCGCTCCTGCCTTCGCTTCCGCCACCATAGATCCCCAGAAGGGCTGATCACCGAAGAATGGGACGATCATGGTTGGCTTGGCACACTTCAGGCCGATGGCTGTTGTACCGGCACCGCCATGATGGACGACTGCTTTGACCCTGGGGAACAGCCAATCATGAGGGGTGTTGCCCAGTATGTAAATGTTGTCTGGGATCTCACCACCTCCCAATCCGCCCCAGCCTTCATTGACCAGCGCTCGCACGCCCGCTAACTTGGTCGCCTTATAGATCATCTCTGTGAAAGCTTTAGAATCGTCCACAACAATGCTGCCGAAACCGATGTAGATTGGCGGGTCTCCGTTCTCCAGAAAATCCTTCAACTCTTTAGGTGGTTTGAAACGATCACCAAGCTCGAGAAAAGTAAAGCCGCAGATATCAATCTCCGAACCCCAATCTTTCGGTTTCGATACCAGACCGGGACTGAAGAGATAGCTGTACGGTACTTTCATCCGGTACAGAGCGCCAGGAGCCCACAGCGAACTGACAGGCTCGAGACCTAAGGTCTTGACTCTGAACTTGTTGATCAGATCACCGAGACCTTGCCACGTCATCATCTCCACCAAAGGGTAAGACATGAAGTTGATATAGTTCGCGTCGACATTGCTCTTCTGGGGCCTGATGTTTGCAAGCGGGTGGGGGAATTGCTGTGTTGGACTGTAGGGGAAGGTGAACATCATGTGTAGAGGGATGCCAAGTCGTTCAGCTATGTGGACGTGAGCGAATGAAGGAGGATTTGCAATGATGGCATCGGCAACGAAGGGAGACTTTTCCCCCATCATCTTCATATTGGTTTTGTCGTTCTCATCGTCTGTCGCGTTCACGCAAGCTCGCCAGAATCCATCGAACATCTCAGCCATCTGTGATCTTCGTCGCTGGATCTCGCCTTCACGAACGGTCTGTATATTTGGGATCAATCCAGGGTTTTTGACCATGAAAGCCATTAGCTCGGAAGGGTTACCACCGACGCTAAAGAATTCCAAGCCAGAATCTTCGACCACAAAGTCACGGAACGCGGGATGGGTTGCGATTCGCACCCGGTGGCCATAGTCCTGTTTCAAGACCCGACCGATCTTGAGGAATGGTTGGATATCACCTCTGCTGCCGATGACCATGATGACGATGTTCATATGTGGACGCTTCACTGCCAATCGAAGCGATTCCGCGATCGATTCGCTGTCAGTATCCGTTTTGGGTGTACTGTCGGCTTCCTGCTCTTGTCGAAGCTTTTGGCGGCTGGGGAGATCAAGATGTCGTTTGATGTTCTCACCGAGCGCCTTCGCGAGGAAACCGTTGTTGGTCGTTTCATTGACGGAGATCTTCAGCCGACCGTCTCTCTTGGAGACCCGGCCCTTGGTGTTGAACTGGTCGTTCTTGATCGTGAACTTTGAGAAAGATCGAGCCTTCTTTCCCTCCTTGGCTTCAGCGTCGCCCGGTGTTGTAGCGTCACTTGTAGCTTTATTTCCCTTCTTGCCTTGCTTCTTTCTCCAGTGTCGTCGCTTTTGCCGCTCTTCTTCGGAGCTGGAAGAATCACTATCGCTATTGTCGTAGAAATTGTACTGGCCAACGGCAAAGGGGCCAGTAGAATGACCCGCAAACCCACCCGTCGCGCTCCTGCCCAACCTGTGCAACGTGGAAGTCCTCTCCATCGCTGTAGAACCCTCAGGCCAGGCAGCTGCAAGGCCTTTGCCCGCTGGAGCAGTGCTGGCGCGTTTGCCGACGGGTCTGTCGAAGCGGCCATGTCCAGATATGTGGCTGATCAACTTTGGCGTCTGGCGACGGCTAACCTTTGGGACTATCGGTGCATGCTCGCTCTCCTCGGTGGGAGCACTCTCCACCGCCGTCTGAGCCCTCCTCCTGACATGGCTACCGCTATCCTGGCCAAAATCCTCGAAGTCGGTAGTTGACGGAACAACGGTGGGCACGAGGGAGATGTCCGCGTCGTTTGTCGTGGGTGTTGTAGATGATCGCGGCCGTGGATGGCTCTCTTCAGCCATTGCCGGCCCAGCGCTGGGGGGAAGGTAGATTATCGACGAACAGTCTGCTGTGCAACGGCTGTTCCAATTGCAGCAGATGGAGCAGAAGGGATATCACGGTGGAGATGGTCCAAGGCAGGGAGCAACAAGTACCCACACGCGAGTATGGAAGCCAACAAACAGCCAAAGGGCAGGATTCAAGGCTAGGATGGCAGGGATGCTAGATGGTGCCCAAGAACAGGTTGTGGACGAACAGAAACGGTGTACTTGTGGACTGTATACCTCGAGAGACCAACGTTTCTGGCAACGACCAGCAGATCGCCACCAGGTCATCCGGCATACAGAGCCCGTGCCTACCGCAGCGGCGCGCATGCAATTCTTTGCAACCCCGACGAGTGATGCGGGTGGACTGACGTAGGGGACCTTACTGTAGGCGAGTCTCTACCACCTACCTAGGGTAAGATTGGTCCGGCAGACGGCGGAAAGGGAGCTGGAGCCATACTGCGGTGTATACTGGCTCTCCTACCTCCTAACCCCCGATCCGAGGGGAATATGAAATTCTCCGTCGCCCGACCCTGACATGCCATCCGCGGTGCGAAAAGGCTCCATAAGCATCAAAAGCGAGAGTGGAAGACGGTAGAGAGAAAGAGGAAAATTGGGAAAATGACATCATCTGCAGGTCATTAACTGCTGGTCGATTGCCCGATTGGGAAGGGTTTCAATCGTGTCTGCTATGGGCTGCCTCTAGCAAGGGATCTTCTCCATGATTGATTTTGATTGATTGTGATTGATTTGACTGATGCGCTGGTCTGGATGCATGGTTGGGTAGGCACCTGCATGGGCACCATCCGCAGGTGTCTTTCGTCCGCGGATCTCCATCTCACATCTTACGTCAGAAATGAGTGAGAAGTCAACGAACAGATCTGTCGGCGTCTTGGGCTGGTAAGAAGGGTTTTCCTATTCTGTCATTTTACCCTGGAACAGATGTGATTGCCATCTTTTGATAAAAGCGATTAAGGTTCTCATGGATATCTGAACAATAGCAAAGAAACACCTCTGGAGGTGGAATCAAAAGTTGATATACATTAACTAAGTCATACTAGTGAGGTTCGTTTTTCAGCGAGCCATCGCCGTAACGCATATATCATCGTACATGCGGGCACGTATCGGGAATCGTTGTACGGATGCAAGCCCAAGATGCCCTGCATCACCGTTGTCACAGTCTGACTCCTTTTTCCATCTGAAGGAGGTCATCGCCACCCTCTCACGTCACATCACCCCCTCTGAGAGTCGTCAATGTCTAGACCTGGCTCATAGCGGGACCGCTGCGGCGGACACCACGAGCGCCAAGGTTAGCACCACCACCGCGGGTGGCGAGGCCAGAGTAGACAGTGCTGTAGAGGTAGGAGGCGAAGGCGAACCACAGGAACGCAGTGGTGGCCTGCTCCTCGCGGCAACGCTTGTGTGGGTTTCCGGAACCCCTGGTGAGCTTGTTGGTGAGGACGTAGGCGTCGTTGCTGCAGCTGTGCGCCCTGAGCTCGGCGGCGGTCGCAACACCGGCGCAGAAGAAGAAGATGGTGTTGAGGAGGTCGAGGATCAGAGGCAGCATTGGGTGCAGGGCCCATTCCTCCTTGATCGTGGCGGGAATGAGGTAGAACAGCGTGAGCATGCTGAACGCGGCCACGAACATGTTGTAGTTGATCACGGCCGGGTTACCGCCGTAAGCCTCGGCGATGACGTTGCCGATGAGGGACATGACAAGCAGAGTCCAGAGGAACTGGAAGCCAGGTATGTCAGCCTCTATAATTACAGGTTCCAACGAACGCAGCGTCTCAGCTGTCTCGCCATCGATGCAAACTCACCTGCAAGCCCCTCGAGGTGACGTTGAAGATCTTTCCGAGACCCATTGTGAGGATTTGTCTGACTGGTTCTTCACAAGCTTGCGCGAAGTTGGCTTTCTGGTGATGAGGGAGGTGCGACGATTGACTCCTCGCAGCTACAGCTGTAGTGGGTGGTGATGGTCGGACTGAGAGAAGCAGTAGTCGAGACGAAGACGATGGCAGTAGTAGACAGAATGCGATCGCGTAAGACGGGTGTAGTGGGCAGCAATGGCGTCTTTATGTAAGGGTAAAAGCTTGCAGAGAGGTGTGGTGTGGTGTTCTCGAGCCATTATGTCATTGACAGAAAGAAGGGGATATGCCTGTCAGGCCTTGGTCTCGTCCCATCATCTGCTCTCGTCTGGTCGCTGCCGGGACGGTGATGGTGGTATGAGGATGACGTCGTTGCTCCCACCGGCAGCGGCGGCACGTCACCACTCCGGACTTAAGGTCATGTGATCTCCCAATCATGATTTTACCTCATCTACAAAGATACTCCCTGATTAATGATCGCATCATGCTGTAGGAAGAGCCAGATTCGAATAGGCGTCACATATGACCATACCTTCCACAGGCACTCTGCCACGCACTCACAGTCTCTGGCAGATCTGGGTTGCGACCAAGCATGACGACAACGGTCATTGGCTGTGAACTCAAGGTCCAAGTTGCAGGGCTCCACCACCATTGATGAATCACGTGACTTGACAGGTCTATCTGTTTGCGGGTGATCGGCCGCGATGGTAACGATCTGTGCCCAACGAGCCTGCGATCCCCAGAATCTTACCCTTTAACCTATTGCATCGTGACGGTGCAGCTGGCTTATTAACCGTCGGAATTCTGCGGCTCTGACGGCGGGAGTGGAGTACTGGAACAGTGTACGGTACATTTCCAAGGCCCAGTCTACCTTCACGGGTCTTCCGGAAGCTAGATCTGGGTTATATCGTCATGCAAGACATGTGCTCTCGTCGGCAGCGCTCACAGGCACAGGCACGGGCGCATTGTGGCAGCGTTGTGCTCTTCGCTCTTGTTCAGGGGCACACGCGTCCAAGAAAGTAAAAACAGGGGTTTCTTGTCACTGGCGTAGGTAAGACTATGCAGGGTGGCATGAAGAAATGTATATAGGTATAGTAGACAGTGTATGAAGACAAACATTACAAGATGACATATTGGACTCGATGCTCTTCACGCGTAAAATGCACCAATACCAATCCGAACTCGCATGGCCCTCTTGGTAATATAACAGCGTCAAACCCCAGCATGACCACAACTCGAATGAACAGAAAGGAAGGAAGAGAATTCTCGGAGAAGAAACGTGGATGTCAAGCTTCGACATCTATGCGCCAGCAGCAGCCACTCTTGCCCTCAATGCGGACAGATCTGGCTTTCCAGCCCTGGTAATGACTACACCCGTTACTCCTCCCCATGACATCAACTGGAGAAAGCTCGGACACACCTCTTGACCCATGAGCCTCAGGCACAGCTCTGCCTGCTCTCTTGAGATTGGGTTCCTGAGGGATTGCTGTAGACGAGAGACGACTGCTGCCATGCTGAAGCTGGCTCTTGGCTTACCGACTGCCATGAGCTCGACGATGCGCATTATGTCCTCTACTCGTTGCAATGCACTCTTGCGTTCCAGCTGGTCTCTCGTCGGTCCTGCTGGGAGCGAAGCGACGTGGTTCTGCTTGGCTACTATGCGTTCCAGCAACGACGTGCCTCTGCTTGCCAGACCAGCCGGTGTTTTTGTTACTGAGCTCTGACTCGAAACTGCAGTCTCTTGTCGTGACTGATGTGCCGACGCTTGGCTGGATCTGAGATCGGCGAGTCGCTGTTGGCCTCTTGAGAATAAGACCGACGCTTTCTGTGCAGAAGTGTTGGGCTTGATTGGACTTGATGGCAACTGGTCCAGAAATGCGACGCCATCGTCCGTGTGGCCGCTAGCCTTCCACCGCAGCCATTTATCGTTCAACGAAGCTTCGAAGCTCTCCTGAAGAGCCGTCTCATCGATGTAGGTCCCTGGTCGCAATGTCGATTGATCCTGCTGTTCGAGCTTCTTAATGCAAATTCCAGCCCGGCCAAAGTCTTCAATGGCGAAGCTACGCTCTGTCGCTTTGCTCTGAGCAATCACCCGTTGCAGGTCTTCCAAAGTGACAGCTCTCTTTTTGAAGCAGCTCGTTGCGCTAGGTAGTAATGCGTTCACCTCGACCGGTGATGATGTACCATTGTGAGAATAGTACAGTCCGAGCGCTCTCAGAAACGCAGCATGTAAACTGACGAATTCATGCAAAACTGCTGGCCATTGTGCTCGAACTGCGCTCTCCTCTGGCTCAGGGGTATCCGGGGGGGTGTCGAGCCCATGTTGCTGTTGGGTCGCATTCGTTGTTGTCGGCTTTGTTTCATCGAGATTCAGCTTCCCGAACAACCTGGCAGGGCTGGCGCAATCTGTGGGGCTCGGAAGCGCGTTCCTCACGCGCTTGTTGCGCGCTGATGTGATAATTTGCGGTCTGGCAAAACGCGCGAAGATGTTGGGCCCGACGGGTTTGATCAACTCTACCCGCTGAGGTTCCTCCTCCACCGCGTTGGGGTCGCGTTTTCTCTTGCTGCTGCTCTTCGATGGAGTCTTCATTGGTGCTTCTGACGTTTTGAAGGGTGTCGTCGGCCTGTTATCGACCGTCTTCCTCTTCTTTAAGCTCCCATTTTCCAGTCCTATAATATCCTTGGTCTGGGTAATGCTGTTGAACAGATACATGTCGTCCTGCTGGACATCTTTCGGCAGAGCCACAGGGTCGACTGCGGTCAGAGTGTGCTTTCTCTTGCGTAAGCTGGCCATTGTGGATATATCGTGTGGTGAAGATGCAACACGGCGTTTGATGGATGATGCCACGGGAAGAATTGTAAGATGCTGTGATTCTGATGATGGTACTGCTTTGAATGATTTTCGAGACGTCTTCGGGAATGGCTAAGAGGTGGGATGTACGTTGATTGTGAATGCGAAGGGGGGTTTATCGGATGGGAAGCCAATACTCAATCGCTCAGCCGGGGCTGGACTGGGGCCGAGCTTCCCTTGCCTGAGGTTTCCTCGTCACGTCTCCTTTCCTCTCAATCGGGCTCCTCGCGTAACGTACGCGTCCAATTTTAGCGCGTTACATTGCGGCACTCCCCGTCCTCGGTCCTTCCGCTTTGGCCGAAGGCCGAGAGTCGATACAGTGTGCATTGGATCACGTGATAGTCCTGATCCTCTGCATCACGTGAACAGCATCTGTCGTCGCTGATCGACAGAGCATACAGTCCCCCGCAAAAATGTTGACTCGTCCACTGGACTTCACACAACAAGCTTGTCTTGTTTAACCAAGCCATCACGCCGTCAGCAATGCATGGAACATCAGATATTGTCCTGGCTGAGTCGCCCTGAGAGTAGTACCACCAGTCTGCAGATACAGTGCAACGAATCGGAAGCGAAGCATCCCATAGCAAACCCGAACTGTGTAGGCGTACGTTTGCAGTTCCCGTTTCTGGGACTAGCCGGTCTGCCGACTGCAGAGCAGACATCTCGAGCCTCACCTGTGAGAGAGGTCTTGACGATAGTTAAGTTGGTATACGACGGATAGAGGATGAGAGATATCACGTACGAAAGCGGTTCATTGTCACTCACAGCTTGGTGGTCAGCTTGGGAACATGTGGCAGCTGTTGCCAGTGAACAAGGCACTGATGGCACAGACGATGTGACTTCTTCGGCCACTGCAGAGGATCGCGAAGGCCAGACTCCGAACAAGCGCGGATCAAAGAGCAGTGCGAAGGCCTGACAATCACGGAGGGTGTCGACAATGCGGCTGAAAGTCGAAACGCGGGTCCACTCTATCCTCGAAAAATGGTTGATCCCAGTTGTTGCATGCTAAGACCAACCGAAATCCTCGTAAAAGCAGCATACTTGATCTACCCGACACAGTTAGAGTTGACGAGACAATCTCGGTAGTGCAAGTACAGAGACGCAGTGAGACTTCCAGAACCCGCGTGTAGATCACAACCGGAAGCAGTGACACGGACTTCGATGCGGCGGATAAGTATGACCGAGGCATCAAGCAACTTCCAAGGTTGTGAAAAGTGAGAAGATCCCGATCATCACCCAGGGCAATAAAATGGCTGATTATGTCGTCGAACCGAACAGATGGAATGGAGTAGTGGGAGCAAAACATAGTCACTCATCTTCATCTCCATCCCTCATGTTATTGTTGTTGGTCAACAGCAAGTATTCAGATGTTCATTGTACGGCATACCCCTTTTGTTCGCTACCAGACACTTGACCTAGGAATTACTCAAAGTGTGATACAAAGCTCAAGAACTCTGGGACTCTGTGCCGCCTGTGGATAAACTTGGGCTCCAGTATGTCTTCATGTCATGCCAGTAATCTGCATGAGCATGGTGTTCTGGAATAGATATCAGCCAATGATGCCTTGGCAGGGCGTATTCTCCAGTCCTACGGTTCCAAAGTCCGGATTGAACATTAAGCGATTAATAACATGACATGGTCTGTAACTTCTTAAGCATGGCCGAAAACATCCTGCCCGTATCCATCGCTGTTGAAACCATTGTCTAACTGCGATTCGTAATGGATGGCCGCGCTATGTAAGTTTACCCTTGCACGCTACTTAGTGGGGGCGATGACTCGAACCATACAACGACGCCGCACGAAACGGATTCTGAGATGTTAAAGCACGAACAGAACTGTGATATGACTGACCGGTGAACAAGAGCCAAGACGATCTCAGACCGAGAATATCCTTGTGCGGGCCGCGCGGAAGTCGTTCGAAGCAATGCTCGAAGTCATGTTCGCTACATATAGCTATTGAGCATATACAAAGTTTTTGACAGCATATCCAACGATGCAGTCACCAACGTGGACAGACATGCGCTTTCAAGACATCTTTTTCCACATACTTGTTCTGACCGGATTGGGTCTGGATGCCCGACTGACTAGAGAACCCACAGCAACCAATGTCTACGGCCGCAACGTGACGTACAAGGGCCTCTACCGCAGTGGCGTGGAGGGCTTTGTGGGCATACGGTTTGCAGAAGACACCAGCAATGAAAAGAGACTGAGAGCACCCGTGCCTTTTTCACCTTCGTCTAACGTGGTGATCAATGCCACTGATCCTGGCCACTCATGTCCTCAAGATACTTCAGAGGGTCTCGACATTTCGGAGGATTGTCTTAAGCTAAATGTGTGGCGTCCAGAGAAAACGACCGCAGCCTCGAAGCTGCCAGTGCTTGTCTGGATCTATGGCGGTAAGCACAAGTCTCCTATCCATTCCGCTGTTGCTACGAGGCTAATGCGTCGGTCAGGAAGCTTCGTCGATGGATACAAAGACGATCCAGAGACATTCTCGGGTGGCATCATATCACAGTCTATCGCCAATGGATTCCCAATCATGCATGTGGCAATTAACTACCGCCTTGGAGGTATGACTTGGCTCGGGTGTCTACTTGATGATCGAACCACTGATTTGATTCTAGTATTTGGATTCGCGCAGTCGAAAGCGCTTGAGGATTCAGGTAATGAAAACCTGGGTCTTCGCGACCAGCGCCTTGCTCTTGAATGGATACACAGCAATATTGAAGCATTCGGCGGCGATCCGAACAAGATCACCATCCATGGCCAATCCTCTGGTGGCCTTTCAGTCGGCATGCAAGTCATGGCATATGGCGCAGATCGAGCCGTTCCATTCCGCGCAGGGATTTGTCAAAGTCAAGCGGTACAACCCGCAATAACCGGAAACGTAACTCGGGGGGCGCAAGAACGAATATTGAAGAAAGTCGGCTGTGACGCTCATGAGTATGACTCGGAAGAGGCAGTGGATTGTCTTCGCCAACTGCCACTGCGCAGGCTATTGAATGCACAACTCCAGACCGCCTGTGATGTGGATCCAGACCAAGACTGCTTCACCGCGAACGAGGGAGACGAGTGGCTGCCCGTTGTGGATGGCACAGGGCCGAATGCCTTTCTTCCAGCCGCTCCATCGCAGCTGGTTCGCGACGGCCGTCTGGCCAACGTATCGCTGATCGTAGGTTGGACAGCTAACGACGCGACAGAGTATGCCGATGAAGCACTTGGTCCAGAAGACGACGCTGAGACATTCCTCACGGCTTATGTGCCGGACCTAAGCCCATCAAATGTCAAGCAGGCTCTTGCACTTTATCCTGCTTCCGATTTCCTGCCCAGCTACAAGCCTAATGGCAGTGTCGCGATCCGCGCCGAGGTTTATCGCGCTGCACAGATCTATCGCGACATCCTATTCACTTGCTCAGCGGTCTATGTGGCTGAGGGAGTAGCTAAAGCAGGAAACAACGTCTACCTGTTCCACGAGAATCAGACCATCCTAACGCCTTCTCAGGAGGCCGAAGGCCACTACGGCTACGGCGTCGTCCACACAAGTGACTTGGCGTACGTGTTCAGCCAGCTGTCTTATTATACAACCGACGAGACAGATGTCTCGCCTGTCAATCTAACGGCGGCGGACTATAGGTTGGCGCATCAACAATCGCGTTCCTGGAGCTCGTTCACGGCGGTCGGGAGGCCATCGATCGATGGCCATGGAACTTTGCAAGGGTGGAACTTGGCTCAGTTCCAAGATGATGATTTAGGTGTATATGTCATTGGTGGACCTACTCCGGGTTTTGCTGGATCCAAGGATGGGAACAGTGATGGACCCGCGAGGAAGGCGTTGAAGCGCGAGAAGTTGCAGCAACGGTGTGCTTTCTGGAACTCTGAAGTCATAGGCCAGCTTCAGTACTGAGCTATATACACAGATAGCCTCAATTATAATGGAGCGGGTAGAAGGCGGCATAGATATACTGTCTACGTACACGTGGTATAAAGGTATAGTAGCCATGTTACATTATTACCGTTTTCAATCTGATCGTCGCGCCCTTGGGGGCTTCTTTACATCACCAGGAGAGTGACAAGAGAACACTTTCCACTTTCATTATTATAGCATATCGAATATGGAAATCTTTAATGTATAAAAGTTTTATGGATTTCAGAAGGTGGATGGAATTCTTACAGAGTATTTTTTGGTATTACTAAGGTAGCAATTATATCTGCGATAAAAACCCTATTTCCAGGCTTGTAGTATTTCACGCAATAGGTACGAAATGCATATCTCCAACTTAGAAAGATCGCCTATCCAAATTGCTATGCACGAATATAGATCTTACAACATATTTCATATTACATAGAAAGAAGACTGCAGAAAGCTACCTAGGTATCTATCTACCTAGGTAGGTACTGATCTGGAGAAATCCTACTTACTAAGGACGCGGAACGGCGCGGTGCTTCCGCCTCCACCCGACAGTACTGGCGGACTGCAAATGTGTCTTCATTCGCCATACAAATATCGTGTCACCGGCCGAAAGGTCGCACGTTATCTATGGAGTGAAGTCGGTTCATAGCTTGACTGTCCACAGAGTGCTGCCCACGACAACCTGTTGTGCTGATGCTCATCAGTGCCGATGCGTGCTCACTTCGCATTGGACAAGCGCTACCTGACCACGACGTACGAATAGTTCAACACCCTTGGGCATAGTATTACGGGTCTGAAAATCGGAGGCAGAGTTTGCGCCGGCGACCTCAGCTCTGAGGCCCTCCAATTGGACCAAGACTCGCCTAAAATCGTCTACTTTATTCTTCCACGCGCCAGTCTGCTGGGAACGGGAATCCGGAAGCAAGGAGTAAATCTTCTTCCGAGCGATCAACAATCCAGTCGCTCTTTGGCCCAAGCCTGGACTGCTGATGGGCTACATCATCTCTAGCCGAAAAGGCCGGCTCCGGATGGCTCGACTAGCAGAGACGGCCGAGAGTAGAGTGTTCATGCTAGGCCCGTAGGCCCAGCATACGGGCTTACACGGCACTTGCGATATCCCAAATTATGGCGTAGCCGGACTGTTGGCTTTGTTCACAAGTATTCCGTCCTACGGCTCGGCTTGCCATCTAAAAAACTAAGGCTAGTTTTGCGAAACCCTATCATCAGTGGCGAGGCTCAATCGTACGTTCTTCAGCCTCGAAGGATTTCGACCCCTTCTTCAGCCGCTGCCAAGTGAACTGCTCGGGTTGATTTCCGTGCGCCAACTGGGATCAAAGTCCATACTTTCGTGTTCTACACTCTAAGACTTTGCGCGCTATAACCAATTGGCGCGTCCAAAGATCAATATGCGCTTAATGACACCGCCAGAACCTGACAAAGAGCATGCAATGACGGCAATGGCACCAGGTAAGTGGTGGAAAACCTGCTTGGTGAGTTAGTCTATTATGATGAGATACCTGGAGTTGCATCACTTAATCGACACTGCGAAGTATCGCCGGCACTTCCCTATTCATTAGCGCAAACAAACCTTTGTTATCATAGAGCAGATCAGTCACGAGTCAAGGGTTGCATCTTGGGTCTTCTTAATACAGCCCACATTACATTCCAGCGTTGCTCTGGGTGGGGGCGTGGAATGTAAGGTAGGTCACCAAGAACCTGCAATACATACTACCATGGCATTGACTGACAGGACCGGCCTAACGACTCTGGCTGGAGTCGTCGCTATGAGGACGAGACTTGTGGTCCTGGCTTGGCCGTCAAACCGTCTCTAGGACTACCATCTGGCATGCGATTGTCGATGGAGAGATGTAGATACAAATTATTACTGCCACCACATCGCGATGGCTCAGTTCTTCTTCTCCAAAACGCAACTCTGAAGACTGTGATCGACCTGGTCTGGTAGAAGGGCCACAATTGCTACCAACGGTACCAAGCCCACCCTCCAAAGTTGCCTCGAGGATCTGGTCATCTGCCGTCCGAGTGAGTCCTCTATCGCCTCGGCATTTGATCTTGGCTGGTAAACACATCCTCTCTGGGGGCGAAGGTCACGTGAATCGACGTGCCGACACCAGCCACCGATGGACTTCCTCACTCAACATCCGGATGACCTCGACCATAATCGGCCGACACCTGGCGGCAAGGCACCGGATTGGTCCAGTCTGTGCAACAATGTCTTTGAAGACTTCTTGATTGCCGATGACCTGTTTGCGCTACCGAACACTTCAGAGGATCATATCGGCGCTAATTCCGACGGCTCTCAAGAGTTCTTTGATCTTTCCGGACAGTCGGAACAAAGCCACGGCACCACCGATACCACTGCCACATCGCCAATCCCTTCTTGGCTCGATGTTGGACCTGCTTCTTTGCGCGGCGAGGTAACATTACCAAGTGGCGACGATGATCAGCATTGCGCCTGGCCTGTCGCCGCTAACGCAATCACTGATCATCCTAAGCCTAAAAAATCGTTAGGCTTCTGGGGAAGAACTTTAAGGGTTCTCGAGCGGAGCGCGGCCAAGGGCGAAGACAAACAGCATAGACTGAGAAATGCGAAATCGCAGCCAGACTTCCACTCAATGGGAGCTTATCCTACTCCACCCGTGCCACGACCAGCATCTCCGACTGAGCAGACACTCTCTGTCCAGCGAAGAAGGGCTCATGCTTCCGCAAACGGAAGCAATCTACCTTTAACTCCACATGCCGCCCCTACGTTGGAAACTCCTAATACAACAAGGGCACCATCTACATCCACCCAGAGAGCACGCAGTAAACACAGAGCAACCAGTAGTACCGGGCGTTCAGTCTCCCGCGGTCGCCCTACAGGTATCACAAAGCACGCTGCAAGCCACTCTCACGCTTCTTCTGCTACCATTGCTGCCACTGCATCTTCGTACGACCCAACTCACAACAACACCTGCAACCCATACGCAACCATTCGCCCCTCGCATGCATCACGAGTTCGACACGCGAGCCTCAGCCCGCAGAAGATGATGAACCCGAGCCGCTATCGTCCAGGTTTCAAGGACATTTGGGCAGAGAAGTTGGAGCTTAACGCCAAGAAGTACGAGTTGACCATGCCTCCAACCTTGCATGGTGTTCCGAGACATCACAGCTTCTCAAGACAGGACGACTTTTCGTCTTGCTTCGACAGTCCACCACCACCTCCTCCAGTATTCAATCACTTGGCGGCGTATGATGAACCACTGAGCCCCCTTACAAATACCTTCCAGCAGGCCAAGATTCATACGCCTCAATCCAGTCCCCCTTTCGGAAATTCTGGTACTACAGAACAGAGCTATTTCGAGCCTCTCGCATTGAACCCGCAAACTGGATTTGCGCCCCATGCTGTCACAATTGAAGGGGGCGCTGCAGTATACCCTACACGTGCATCATCGTTGGCTCCCAACAGATTGCAGCAATTTGATTTCGGTTTCTCCAGCTCGTCAGAGGATATTGAAGGCTGGAATCCATCGTTTGGTGAGACGGCTGCTTCTGGTCAGTCAACATACAGCTCCTTTGGGAATCAAGACCAGTATGTCAACATGGGCGGCCACGATGGCCGAATGCAAGCGTCGGTTGCTTCTGGATTTGACAGCGCTTCTGGGCTTGGTATCAACGGTCTGAATTGTCATGCGTCAACCTTGTCGAGCAACGACAGCAACTATACGACGCATCCCGAGACTGCAGTACTTCCTGTGAATGGATATCACATCCCTGCGTCCGCTATGCGCTCGACGCTCCAGCACCAAACGTCGCAGGATGGAGAGAGCGACTATTATACGCACCAGAATCCACCAACGGTACCTCGGCTGTCGCAAACACAGCCTTCAACTCCACACCGTCGTCGATCCATCTCATCAACGCCGCCACCACCTTCTAATGGCGTAGCCAACAGCCGGACACGCCGCGACAGTAGTCGAACACGCAGGGCTAGCTCCCGCCACCGCCGTGTCAAGAGTCTTAATTGCACACCACGCAGTGCGCAGCATCTTGAAAAGGGTGGCTTCGTCAACTTCACACCACACGACAGTAATAAAATCTTGTCCGGGGTTGCGCCGTCAGGTTCATCAAAGACTAAGGCACGGCGTGAGAAGGAGGCGGCTGATAAGCGTCGACGGCTTAGCCAGGCAGCGATGAAGGCTGTGGCCGAGGCAGGTGGCGACATTGAAGCGTTGCAGAAAGCCGGACTCCTTCATGATTGAGACTACGCGCTCTTGAAGCGGTTCAATCGGCGTTTTTTATTTGTTCCTTTTTTCTTATCCTTATTCTCATTCCGAGTGGGAGTGCTATTTGGCGTTGTGTCAATATGGGCCGGGCAACCAGTGTGCAAGGCGCAATTCATTCATCAGCTTTGTCTGTCGATACCAACCGGAGTTTCCCGTGATATGGCCAGTCCTAATCAAGACGCGAAGTGGAGGAGCAGATGAGGAATCTCACAAAGACCCAAGAGGCGAAGGGTGTGAAAAGCGGGACGAGGGCATGAACAAACAGAGTTGTAGAAATGCTGGAGAGGCGAGTAAGATATACACCTCACGACATCCAGGATATCCCCCCCTTTTCCTTCCGGCAAATACATGCTTTTGATACAAGTTTCCTGGTCTGTTGTAATGCTGCACTTAAAGATAGAGAGCGAAAACGATCTACATTCTAAACAACCATGTTCGTGCGTGTTCTAGTAAGGAAACAAGCAAAAGGTGATGCAATGAAACCAGTGTGCCGCATCAGCATAAGGTATCTTCCGCCGCTGTGGGTAGGCTGCAGTCTGACCCAGACAACTAAGGCAACCTGCGGTTTGGAGCTGCATATCACCCAAGCACGAGATCTTATTCGGCCCAGAGAGCGCATGGGAACCCACGCCATACCTATCCTCTTGTGAACCAACGGCCGGAGGTTTTGGTTTGAAACGCCGCATCTAGCAGTCTCGCCGATAGGTAGGATGGATGATGGATCTCATTTCTTTTTATCTGTACAGAGACGGGCAACAGGCAAAACCCATGTTTCGCAGCTGCCTTTGAGCTTTGATCTTCATTTCTTTCTTTGTGATCTGGATCCTTCGAATGCACGTGCTGGATTTCTAGCTATAGTATCAAGGTTGCTTGGCCGTATGTCTGTGAGCCTCATCCCCAAATGACATACGCACGACTCACTCCCGAGCTCTTTCCATTTCTCTCCTAGTCTTGCAAGTGGACACCAATGCATGGATGAGCCTTGATCGGTGTCAAACTCACCGACTTGCCGTTGTGTCATAGTCTCGCCAACTGGTTCTGGCCTTTTGAGCACGCTTTGTTCGACGGTGAGAGCTTAGCTTATGGCGAGTGTCAGTTCGACTCAACTACACGTCTGAAAGTCTAGGCTGTTGATACATCGATCTTTGGGAAGGATTCTTGACATAGATAATATCTTCAGATCGTTGCCGAATTGGAAGCTCATTAGAATCCAGGAAGGTTCTTTAGGTTGGTGATGGCACCGACAATTCCGGCCTCAACAGAATCTAGGCCCTCCTTGTAGGCTTCGTCGTCTGCCGATGCCGATAAGAATACCCCGTTCGATCGTTTTTGACGTAGAAGTCGGATGATCGCTATATGATACTCCGAGACCATGGGCACTGCAGCATGAGCTACACGGCAGCTCAACCGATCAAACAAAGACAGGCGTCATCAGATCACCTCGCATTCAGCCAGCAGCCAGAAGGTCCAGCATGCCCTCTATCTGCTGACAGGTCTCGGCGAGGTCGATGGACCTTTGTACTCGCCTACCAATGCGGATGAGCAAGCTGGCGACGGTCCTCTCATCCTCATCACCACCTTCTGTCCAATCCGATAGACGGTCGCTGTAGATGTCCATTACCAGGAGAAGGGTCTCGTAGACAGAGGGGAAGCGGGTTGGCTCAGGCAGGTTTTTTAACATCCATGTCATGATGGGAATAAGCTGTGATGCCTGACGCTGCGATAGCGCGGCACGAAGTGCGCTGCGGTGTCTGAGGGCTGTCAGCAGCGTGAGCACATCCTCATGTACAACACTAATGCCCGCACGCAGCGCACCCGGTCGTGAGTCGTTGAAGCCGAGTTTGGCCTTTGGGTGTGAACTGCCTGGCGCCAGGACCAGATCGAGTGCTTCAGCGTACCGGCCTTGTCGCAGCGCTTTTTGCCATGGACTCAGTTTCTTGTCCTTGCGCCTCTCTTGCCCATTGATGGTGATATCTGCGCCCTCCCCACGAAAATCTTTACCCCTATCTCTTGCCCGGATGCCCTGTCGCAGGTCCTTTTTCTTCTGTTTGCGCTCATACTCGTCCGCTGTGCCTTCTAGCAGAGCCTGCATGCGTGCTTCCTTCTCTTTCTGTCGTGCCTTCTCCTGCCCGGCAATGCGGGTCCGGATGCACAGGAGGCCATTCTGTAGGCCAACCGTCAGGTGACGGTCATCGCCGTTAGAGGCTTGCACAACGTTCATTGACAGAATCGGCGACTGGTACTTGAAACCGGCAACCACCTGCCATGTTGTGCGAGCGTGCACCTTGACATGCCCATCAAGACCACCTGTAATGATCCTGCTTCCGTTCTCGCCGACCGCTAGGCTGGTGACCGTCTTCTGATGAGAACGTATGATGTGTTCCACCTTGGCCGCGGCGATATTCAGAATCGAGACCTCATTCCCTGCTGCCACAGCAACTGTGCTGCTGTCAAGGGCCAGCACTTGCTCCACGGGTGCGGGGAGCTTAAACACCATCACGCTGCCATTTGACTTGCCCCCCTCAGCCTTCGTATCCCAGACTCTGACCGTCTGATCGTACGAGCCAGTGACGGCAATGCCCTGATGCCCAGGTAACCAGCAAGCAGTACGCACATAGTCTTCATGCCCTATACCTTGCCATTTCGGATCGTCTTCCGTCAGATCCCAAACTCTCACCACCCGATCGTCGCCGCAGGTCAAGAATTGCGTCAACACGCTGGGGTCCCATCGGACGCAGTGCACCGCTTGCCGCTTCTGCGCACTTATGCTCCTGTTCCACTGCTTCAGAATCGCACGGCTGCTGGTGTCGAACGCCTGGATGACGCCGCTGTCACCACCAGCAAGCAGAACCCTCCCGTCTCTCCGAAGAGCGCCACTTCGTGCCACATCGTCAACCCCGAATCGGCTAATCGTCTTGACAACCTTTCTTGACTTGCTGGAGAATATCTGAATGCGGGCGCCTGCAGTCACGGCAAAATTGTCTGTAGCGCCTGTGGTGATTGAAGTGATGGCACTGTTGTGTGGAGATGGTAGCTGAAGCTGGCTTTTGAAAGACCGCCAGTACGCCTGATCAGGTGTCAATACCGCAGGCCCAGGCGCTGCCTTGACTTGAGGCAGGGGCAGCACGGGTGCCGCCATATCGAATTTGGTTTATTGGAGGCAATGCTGGTTGGCAGTTTGGAGATGTGTGCTTGAGCGAAGGCGCAAACCTGATTGTGAAATTCTCTTAGAGCCCAAACTGGGACTATGCCATCGCAATATTTTATCTCATCAATTTCCCTGCTCTTCTTCCCGGTTGGTGTGTTATTGCGCACTGAAGGCGGTGGTAAGGTCTATAGAGGCTATTTCTTGTCAAGCTCGAGTTGCGCGCAAGAAAATGTTCGAACAAAGCTCCCCATTGGGTAATTTTACACGATCTTCGGCTGGAGATGTCCGCTGCGGCAAGTCCCGCCACCCTTCCTTCGCCATGAGCATCACGTGATCTTCAATCATCACCATCTCCTCTACGGGTACCATGGGTTTGATAGCAGATCCATCTCAATATACAAACTATGCGCAGATTTTAGGATAGAAACAACATCTCAAAAGAGCCCCGTCTCGAAGGTATACAGTTGAATCATTTGCGTGACAAAATTGCATACAGCCGTCTTCCGACGCCAGGCTCGAGATCTCTACAGAACGCTTCTAAGACATTGCACCATTGCCGACTTGTGAGCGGTCACTGGTACCAGTCTGGAAGCGAGTGGTAGCGGTTGCATGGAGTGCTACCACATTACCGGACGTGCAGCTACGGACACAACAACATTCCAAGGTTACGGTTCCGTCTGGGAGCTGGAAACGGAGATTCGGCTGGAAGTTTAGCTATCGATAAGTGCGCAGGTCTCCAGGTGACGATCGTCAGGAACGGGAACGTCATGACGACATTTCACTCGGACAAAGTCTAGATGTAAAATCTCGCATGGTCAAGACATGATGGGATCTGATTGCGATGTCAACCCGCCAAGCTATGGGTAGAGCCTGCGCGGCTGCGTCTGGAGGAGTGTATATATATCTGTGACACAGAATTGCTCAGGTTAAATGATCATTCAATTCTCTCAAGTTGGTGTAAAAAGTCAAAACTTTTAAGGTTCCCACCCGCACAAGCTGTTGGTTTCTGTGGTTTACGATATAGAATCCCAAACACCAAGAGTCTATAGAGTTCATCAGCCTCTTCCAAACAACGAATGGCCGATACAGACGGCCAACGGAGCACTCTCAAAGAGTTTCTCGCGGTATGTCCAGAAGATTGCGCTACAAGTGGCAGGATAGAGGTCAGAATGCTGACAAGGGTGTCAGTCCATCGCCACGATCAAAGGCGATCTCAGTAACATCACGGCACCACCATTCGTCTTAGCAGACAAGTCAACTACCGAGTTCCCTCGGTACTGGATCGAGCATCCTGATCTCTTTGTTGCCCCAGCAAAAGAGGATGACCCAGCTAGACGGGCGCTGGCGGTCTTGAAGTGGTTCCTTAGCAGCCTGAAGGGACAGCAGTACGCTGGGCGTAACCCCAAGGATGGAGTTAAGAAGCCACTGAACGCATTTTTATCTGAAGTGTTCATGGGCGAGATCGTAGGAGATAACGATCCGAGAGACGTCACCAGGCTCGTCAGCGAACAGGTGTCACATCATCCGCCTGTAACGGCCTGTTATCTGTGGAACGAGAAGCATGGCGTTCGCGCAGAAGGCTACACAAGACAGGAGATCACGTTTACCGGTAGTGTCAACGTCCAACAGATCGGCCAGGCCGTCCTACACCTTGACAAGTTCGATGAGGACTATCTCGTGCCTCTACCCAATGTTAAGATCAAGGGTATTCTCACAGGTGGGCCATACCCTGAGCTGGTTGGCGTTTATCATATTGCATCTTCGTCTGGCTACGTATGTGAGGTCGACTTTACTGGCAAGGGATTCTTGGGCTTTGGTGGGGCAAAGAACCACGTCAAGGCGGCAGTCTATCACAACGAGGACGAGAGGCACGAGAAAGCTTTGTTTACTGCTGAAGGTAGCTGGTCTGATGGAAGCATCACGTTCAAAGACGGAAACGGGGACGAGCTCGAGGTCTACGATGTCACTTCGACACCCTCAGCACCATTCCATACCCTTCCAGTCGACCAACAAGATCCTTGGGAGTCTCGAAAGGCCTGGGCTGGCGTGATCGAGAGTATACGGAACGGCGACATGCAGGGCGTAGCTGATCACAAGAATAGATTGGAGAATGCACAACGAGAACTTCGCAAGAAGCCCGAGACGAGTGAGGAGAGCTGGAAGCCGTTGTTTTTCACTAAGGAAGAGACTTATCCTACCGCCGAGAGGTTGCTCGGCATGGTAGGGCAGAGTTTAGAGCCGCAGTCTACGATGGGTGTGTGGCGTTTCAATGCTGAAGCAGCGGCCAAAATTGAGAAACCATGGCGAGGCGACCTCACTCCTTTTGGCTGAGGTCCAAGCAGCGCACCGACGTGCCAATGGCTTGGGTAAGACCACAATCGAGGCTGGTCGAGACCAGAACGTCATTCGAGACCGGGGGTCGGTCCTTATGGTCGCACGATGGAGGCTAGCCCCCTGCTCTAAATGTCACTGCTCGTGTGACCGTGCCCATGTGCTTCATCTCCACACTACGCCAACGTTTGCAAGTATTCGGTTCAGAAAGCTGTGGTCAAAGTGGTAAAACAGAGAGTGGAGAAAGTGTCTACTTTAGACATCTGGGGAGGATGGGATCTGATCTGTATATTTGCGAGTTCAAATAGCCGGCTCCAGTTCTAGAATTGTTGGCGAGTAGCGCGGGCTGAAATATGAGCACTGACTCTGCTGTGCTGGTAAAAGCGGGTGTACTGTAGTTACTGTATTGCCAAGTCCAATAGTCGAGCCCCGAATTTAGCGGTATCAGTGTCCGTATTAGCAGCCCTCAACCAGGGTAGCGCTCTCGTGTATGCAATGCGATAGATGGGATTCGGTGTTGCATCCTGCTCTTCTCTCGCAGACAGACGTGCTTGATTGGCAGAGTAGCTGTACTAGGAGTGTGATTTATAGAAGGCGGCCGGGAAGGAGGGTGAACCATTGATCGGGTTCACGGTGAATGTTTATCGTGCCTGTCAATGCAAATGTACCCGTTCCGCATGAACCCAGAGATGCATTTATGGTTATATGCAACAATAAAGTTGACGAGGAGATACTGTCTTGGCTGCAGACTGACCTCCTTTTCGGGACCGAGCTGGACCAGACCGAGCGACACCTTACTTCGACCACATGTAATTTGTCTTGCGAGTGGTGGCTGTCTTGTAGCTTTTTATATCAGAGTACAATCAAAGCTTGATGTGTGCCTCACTTTCGCGGCTTGTTGGACGGTACTGAGTACATTCCGTACTTTATGTCCTGTGCGAATCAATTTCCATGCTCTTGGATCGATCCAGGCTGCCTGTCTGTATGTCCACTTGGCGAGCTGGATCTGCCGCAATGAATATACCCACAGAACTCAGGCATTGGGCGCTGCTGGTCCGCCATGACAATCCAAGCAGCAAGCCATATCAAGGGAAACGTACAGAGCATCGATATCTGATGACGGGGGATAAGACACTACCTACTTTTTTTTGCTTTACCTATTCCACCCGCACCTCCCTTGCCCCTGTCGCTTTCAAGTGCCTTTCATGTCAACGATGCAGCGACATGAGAAGGGAATGATTACGCCATCGTTGGACAATCATAATGCAAAGGAAGCAATAGTAAGGTCAATCACCGTTCCACTCTGCGCCTCTCCGGGTTGATAGATAATCCTCTACCCCGGTGATTGTTCGGCAAGCACATGCGCAACAGCTACGGCAACATCACTTACCAATGATCGACGTGAGTGGCACCTCTTGCAAACCCTACAAATCCACTGTCGTCTCACCCACCAAACCACCTCCCTATTCAGTACAGCTGTCCGAACCTCAGTCCGTGATGTTCCGTTGGTGCATGTGATGTGCGTGGGCAGGGCATCTAGCAATCGTCCTTTGATAAGGCCAAGGCACCGGTTTGCCTTGAGATCGACACGGTCAAGGGGCCGATTCCATAGACCGTTCACTTAAGTCCTGGTAGAAGAAGTCAGAATCCAAGCATATACATGTTTTGGGTGTAGATCTTACGACGACACCCTGGTTGATGCCCTGCACCCTTCCCCAAGCCCCCCCGGTCATTGTTACATTTCTCACTCGTGAAGCAGTAGCTGGCGATCGTTGCATGTTCAACGACTCGAGAGCATGGGAGACTTTCGGGCGTGCAAACAAACCGGTCGTTGCTCCGAGAAGCGGATGACCTGCTTGCCCTAGTATCCAGTCGACAGCAGGACGACAAACAAACACCTTCTTCCCTCCCCTTCGCTGCTGGAGCTGTCTGCCGTTGAGCTCGCTATCTGCTACGTGAGGCAAAACGAGGCTGACGGCCAAGGCCCGATCTATCGTGCTATCCCGTCTCGGGAATGCCAAGCCTTCCTTTTTAGGCCGCTCATCCCCAATTAGGTAATGTCAGTGCAGATACCTCAGGCTAGTGCGGAAACATCCGGTTATCAATTTCCACCGGCCTTTTCGTCTCATCTCGTCTATGTCTCTTCACTTCAGCTTTTCCAGCGCAATGCCCTGCTGAGGTTGATCATGGCGATCTGCCTCTTGGCTGGCGACAACTTTACATAATTCTGTGTCCGATTCTGATGCCGATGCAGAGGATGAACGGGATTCAACACCTCGATCGGCATCCGCTGTCGTCGCTTTTGCAACCATGGATATCCTGGCCGCCATTCGTGGCGACGGGACCCTGCAGCCGCTGCCGTTGCCGCTTCTTTCTTGATCCTCACCCACGGGGTGGACGTAGAGTCACTGTACATACATAGGGCATTTCGGGGCGTGTTCATTTCCCATCAGTCAGCAAAAACAATCGCACTGCCGACCTGGCAACCATTGGCTACCCGGCCCAATTCCCCTGCACGGCTTGGGATGGAAAGGCGTGATGCTCGTTTCGGCATGGTGACCAAACTCCACGATACTACACCATCCCCATGTCGCCACCACCCGTCTTCACCGAAACCGAATGAGATAAGCTTCATTTCGAGCTCTCACTGTCCACAAACCAGACTAGACTCCACTTGCCTCATGTCCCGCATTGGCCATGCCATACAGGGGGGCTCTCCCAGGCCCTCCATGGATCAATCGCCTCCCTTCTGGCCCCCATGTGAGGATGCCACTCGCGCCCCAGTGGGATGAGATCTGCCTTATGCATCTGATAGGCTGATGGTTTGATAGCACCGTAGAGCCTCATGCCGAAAGGCAACCCTCAGTCAGAGATCGCCTCGAAGCTCATGCAGCGATGTGCACCATTTGACACCCCTCAACGCTCCCACCGTCGTGGTCGACGAGGCATGATCCATGGCGGTAGCAGTCCAGGCATTAGAGGACAGACAATGCCCACATGCGCATTTCTTTGCTGTCTGCAGCACGGCTGTGTGTACCGCCCCTTGGGCTGCCCGTATTCGCTATTATTAGGATCCAGAACTTGATGGGCAATAAAACGTGCTCTAGCCTGAGATATAGCATGCTTTTCCAGCTGGGTAATGATGGGATCTGTCTGCTCTGCCCAGTGCAGCCCTTCTACCACCCTTGTCGATACACTCTCGACTACGTCCAGCCAAGCCCGCCTTGACAATGCTAGTTTAGTTTGTCAACGACCCCAGCATAAAATAAGACCAATGCCTACCACCGAGCGGGTCATGCACGGATGGTCTACAGACTACTGCGGACCGTGGTGCAGTGGTGCGCTGCAGTGTCTAGTCTGGAACAAAAGGCAAACCTCTTGCATCGCCCAATCCGTGAAATCAGCCGGACATATGTTCATGTCTCCCAGTCAGCCACTGCTTCCTCCATGGCTTGTTAGTAGGAAGCCTGCTTCAGTCTCGAAGGAAGACCTAGGGGCAGAGCCGACGGCCGACTTGTCTATCAGACAGTACCCACTCACACACACACTCTCTCTCTCCGGCATGGACGATCATTCTAGCCACCCACATCTCGCCTCAGATATCTGTTTCAGAGCATTGCTCTGCACATCGTCCCTTTGCAATACCCTGCCGTCATCCATCTGGTCACTCGCTCATTTTGCTATTTCACCTTCTCCTCTCCCGTCTGATCAGTGCTAGTCCATACCTCTTGTCATACTGGTCATAGAGTATCCGCTGTGTTGAATGGACAGAAGACGGGTCGTGATATCCAGCATTGCATTCATCCCACTTACTTAATTGCATCAACATAGCGGGTTTGGAGAAACGAAACACCTTCTTGGTCCGAATGAACCAGACGACAGGTTAGAAATAACAACGACGACGACAACGATTCCGACGACGACCCATATCATTTCAGTCTTGCTCTAGACTACCTTGTTTTGAATAATACACCATGGCAACTGAGGGAGCCCTCGTGGCATCTCTCCTGAACCAAGCTGAGCAAGACCTTGCTCGATCGTTCCTACTTCAGGTCGCACGACAGCCACATCTCGACGTAACTACTGTGCTGGCTTCTATACCCAGCTCTAATCGTTCATCTTACGCGCCGCTTTCCATACTCTCTGCCCTTCTATTCGAGTCACCCAGCGGCTGGCCGCTTTTCGATCTATTGCAAACATACACCAAGCTGTGGAAGCTATTACCAGAGGAAGCCAAGGCCGGACGATGTTCTGACGATGCTAAGACTTTCCTCCAACGCGTTGAACGACAATGCAAGGATGCCTACCGAGGTTTAAGGGACCCATACCACGCTCAAAGCGACGACATTGCCATCGTCGACCCGGAATCTGGCAAGTCCATCACACATAGACGGTTGGCAAAACTGGTGGACGACTTCAGCCTTCCATCGACGGCAGTTTCTGGACGTAAACCGGTTGTTGCCGTCTCATTACCCAACGGTGCTCTTCTTGCTCTCACTGTTCTAGCCGCGACGACATATTATACTGTCGCCCCATTGGCTCACGGCACTGGTGTTGGCCCTCAGCAATTCAAGACCGATGTGTTGCAGTCCAAGACAGATATAGTCCTCGCTTCAGAGGCCGACATTGATCGGTTACAGCTGAGAGATTCCTGGTTGAAAGATAATGGTATCACAGTCCTCTTGATCTCTCTAGGCTCAGAGATGCAGCTCATCGTCTCAAATCTCAACGGCCAACAATTCTCTGCAACGACACGGCCTGTGGCGAACACCGCCGACGATATCGGTATCATGCTTTTCACCTCCGGCACTAGTGGTACAAAGAAACTGGTGCCGCTGAGAGTACACTCGCTGATGTCGGGTGTGGCAATGGTCATTGAGTCATGGGGTCTTAACAAGTCGTCCCGTTGCCTGAACCAGATGCCTCTTAACCATGTTGGTGGACTTGTTCGCAATCTTTTCGGGCCCATCATGTCTGGAGGGTCACTCATTGCATGTTCCGCGTACGATGCTGGCCTGTTCTGGGACGTGGTTGAGGACTGGGCACCAACATGGTACTATGCGTCCCCAACCATGCATCAGGGTTACCTGCAGGTGGGTGAAGACAGACCGGAGAGTGTCGCCAAGAGCAGGATCCGTCTCGTCTGCAATGCGGCCGGTGGCTTGTTGCCAAGTCTTGCTATCCAGATCAGAGACACCTTTTCCAACCAAAATCAGAGATGCATCGTCCTGCCTAGCTACGGTATGACTGAGTGCATGCCTATTTCAACACCACCGCTCGATTACGAGTTGAATCGCACTGGTACTTCAGGTGTATCTGTGGGCCCTGAAATCGCCATCTTGGATGGCAATGACACACTCGCCCCGGCTGGCACTATTGGCAGAATCAGCGTACGTGGTTCACCAGTGTTTGGAGGCTACCTCAAGGCGAACGACGTCATAGACACAACATGCTTCAATGCGAGCGGTTTCTTCGATACCGGTGATCTCGGGTACCTCGATATAGATGGTTACCTTTTCATTACCGGCCGTAGCAAGGAGGTCATCAACAGAGGTGGTGAGCTTATCAGCCCATTCGAAGTTGAAGAGGCCATTGTCACAGCTGCAGCAACCCCGGGCTCTGCTATCGAAGGTCGTGTTGAAAAAGCTTTGGCGTTTTCCGTCACCCATGATACCCTGCAGGAGGTTGTCGGTATCGCTGTGGTGACTCCTGCAGGCGGCAAGCGGGCTTGCCTCCGCAGCATCCAAGAGTCGGTTAAGTCTTCGCTTGGTAAAGTCAAAATTCCCGTTATGATGGTCTACATGGATGGTGGCGTTCCCACCAATAACAACAAGGTGCTAAGGATTAAGCTCGCCGATAGACTTGGTTTGCCTGAGATCTCGGAAGATACTCCCCAAGCTGGTCGTTATTATGAAGCCGCGTGTCCACCCCCAAATACGGCTTTGTCCGTGCCGATCTCGAGCTCACCTCTGCACGTCACCCATCAACAACTGCAGACGACTTGCATGAGCGCCCTGACTGACGATGTTGACTTTCACATTCGTAACGACTCGAGTGGCTTCTATCCGGAACTAATCCTCGCTCCCAAAGATGGCTTCCCCTCAATTTCAGCGGTGTCGCACGAGGCTTTAATTTCGCAAATATCGGAATCCTTGGATGGTTACAACATTCCAACAAAGATCCATCAATTAGACCAATCACTCCCTCGCGACAGCAATGGCGACATCATCGAAGAAGAGCTTATTGCTTTACTCCACCCCAAGAAGGGCGCCAACGGAGGCAACCAGAACATGTCAGATGTTGAGATCAAGGTAGCAGCAATATTCGCTGAAATACTCGGTCTGGATCATGACGAAGTCTCTCCTTTCTCTGATTTCTTCGACCTCGGCGGTGATAGTATGAAGGCAGGCAAACTTTTGTCGTTGCTCAGAAAGGAGTTCCATCTTCGTTTGCCCATTGACGTCCTGTTCAACAACCGCCAGGTTGGAGGCCTTTCCAGTCTCATCACCGAACGTATGCCTAAGGGTATATCAGAAAAGTCGATGGGAGAACAGGCACCAGTACCACTTTACGGATGTACCAAGACGTACAGCTCTACGAACCCTTTTGTGCTATTGTTGCAGCTGGTCCCAATCGTACTCCTCTTCCCAATGAAGAGAGCACTCACCTGGACGGTCTTCATGTACTTCTTGACCTACTCTCAAGGACTTTACACCAACAATACCATCCCTGGTCGTCTCGTAGACTTGGTCCTATCGCTCACGATTGGTCGCTTGGTTACGAAAACAGTGACACCATTCATTGCCATCATCTTTAAATGGGTGGTAATTGGACGGTACCGAGAGGGCCTATATCCCATGTGGGGTCCATATTGGTGCCGGTGGTGGATCACACAAAAGGTCATCGCACTGTGCGGTATGGGATTATTCGCAATGACCCCATTCACGAAGGTGCTGTACCTCAGGCTTCTTGGAGCCAAAGTGGGCAAAAATGTCAGTCTCGCCAAGGGTATTACTTTTGGTGAATTCGACTTGATCACCATCGAGGATAATGCGGTCCTGGAACGTTGCATTGTCCGCCCCTTTGGAGCGGAACGGAACACTTCGATGTACTTGGGCAAAATCCATATAGGTGCAAACGCTTCTATCGGTCTGGCATCAATCGTGGCACCAGGAACTTCCGTCCCAGCAAATGCTTGTTTGGGCCCAAACTCGTCAAGCTGGGAGCCTAGCAGCTTTGACGAGGCCAATCGTGATCTCGTTGCCAGTAAGGTACCGAAAGCCCACTGGGCCCTTCAGATCTTCCTCGCGCTTCCTATTACAATTGTGGCCCGGTTTATACGCGCTGTTCCTTGGCTTCTTGCACTTATTGCTTTGGTGTCAACCCAGGCTGAACAGGGCAAAGATGAGCTGCTCGCTGTCATTCACTGGTTCGCAAGCCCTGAGCGAGTGGCTTATCACTATCTCGCCCTGGTCGCAAATGCTGCCATCGGTCCAGTCTTTTTCTTTATGTTTGTCTGGCTGGTAAAGAAAACATTTGACTTCGTGTGTGGTGGACCATTGCAGCCGACAAGCGTGAGCGGAAGATCGACAATGTCAATCTTCCGGTCACAACTGATACGGTCACTCATGCCTGCAACGAAGCTTCATGAGGTGTCTGGGCTGATGGGTAGTCATTACGAAGGTACCTCAGTACTTTACCGAATGATGGGCTCCAAGATTGGCCGACGCGTCTATTGGCCCGGCACTGGCCCTTCTGTGCAGGACTACGACATGATCGAGATTGGCGATGATGTCGTCTTTGGTAGCAGATCTCATTTGGTCAACTCCGACGGTCAAGGCTCAGAAAGGGTCGTCGTTCGAGCAGGGGCCATGATTGCAGACAGAGTTACTGTCCTGCCCGGAGTTCAGGTAGGCAAGGGTACCATCATGGGTTCTGGTGCTTTGACAAAACGCAACCAGCACTATCCTGCAGCAAGCACCTGGGTCGGTAGCAAAAACAACGAGGCCATCTGTCTATCCAGCACATCTGCGACTTTGGCGTCTGAACCTGCTACTAGGACAACTTCCGAGGAGGATGACATCACCCCACTCTCGTCGGGCCAAGTCACGCCCAAGGTACCCAGGGTGCAGATCGGAAATTTCTCCAGCATGAACTCTTCAAGCACGACTCTCCGCCCATCTGGCTTCACGTCCGAGACTTCGACCATCAATGAAAAGGATCTGTCACACTTGACCGCTCGAGAATACGATTCGGATACTCAGTCAGGTCGTGGAAGCGAAGCAACATCGTCATCCCCCTTCGGACGGGCTTTTTATGAAGGCAAGGCACCCTACAGAGTTTGGGGCCAGTTCACCATCTTTTTCTACTCAACGATGATCACGATAGTAACAGCCGTGTTCTGGAACGTTGCAAGTATCTCAGCCCTCCAGATCATCTCGTTGATGGAAAAGAGACATTTGCGTATCCTGACGCATTATGGTGTGCGACCACTGGTGCTGTATGGGCTGTTCTGCGCGATTATAATGGTCATCATGNCTGTCCAGACCATCTTCACGCTGATTTTTGTGATTGGATCGAAGTGGATCCTGATGGGCCGCAGAAAGCAGGGCAACTACGACTGGGACAAGTCGTCATACTGCCAGCGCTGGCAACTTTTCCTCAAGATCGAGGCCATGCGTCGTGGCTGCTACGGCGGACATGGTATTCTGGGCCTGCTGACCGGCACATGGTGGATCGCCGCCTACTTCCGTCTGATGGGCGCCAAGATCGGCAAGGACTGCGCCCTCTTCGCAGGTGGCTTGCCCAGTCTCTACTTCACCGAGCCTGATCTCCTTACCCTTGGTGACCGTGTGTCAGTTGATGATGCCAGTTTAGTTGGTCACATCAACACCCGAGGCAAATTCGACCTCAACCCGCTGTATGTCGNAGACCGCAGCGTCCTCCGCACCGGCTCCCGCCTACTCTCAGGCGCCCGCATGGAGCAGACACCTGCCTGCTCGAGCACACCCTCGTGATGGCTGGTGATGTCGTCGATGCCGGCTGCACCTATCAGGGCTGGCCTGCCGAGGAATTCACAGGCTCGCGCGTGCCAACTCTGTCAACCCCGTCAGGTTGATACGAGAGTTGTTTTGGTTGACTCCAACCAACTTCGCCCATTTTAAACTCTCAAATAGACTATGATACCCATTTTCAAGGCGCATGGGGGTTTTCGGTACAATAAACCTGTTACGTGTGACATCGTCAGTGCAAATTAGTACGGCGTTGTCCACTGCTAGATGGATAATCCTTCGCTCTAGACTTTTCCTTATCACTATCAAATTCATTAATCTGTTCTCGCACGACTATTCCATCCAATCAAAAGAACGAGTTCATTATTTTTAGATCCAGACATCTGTTGCTGGTAAATATCAATCCATGGGCTGTCGCATGGACGCAAGCGGAAAGCGTCTCTTACACTTGCGCGCCAATACACCAAAAAGGTATCGCTACCGCGGGACCATGGTCCAATCATCAGGTCAAGCGCGCCAGCCCGTACGCGCCGGCCGCTACAACCATCTCTACTCCGTTCCCTCGAAACATTAAAAATATCGACATAAGCGCCTTCACCTCGAGTCTTTGACCAGTCATTGGCAATTGTATTCCTGGAACATGTCGTCGCGCTCTGGCTTGGGTGAAGCTCTGAGATGTGGCAGGGTTCATGGCGAGTTTCGTAGTGGGTGCACAGGTAGGTAGGAGGTGATGTATGGTCCATCATCCACTTCCCTCTGCTTGATATCACTCTCATCTTCCTGTGTGCTACGAATGGTTCTATCTGTCTTCTCTTGTCTACTGTACCTGAGATTTGTCAACGAGAATAATTTGAATCCTTTCAATTGAAAAAAGTTAGAGAAGAACATCGAGTTCTTTCAAGCTTGATCAACAGGCATTGGGATCCTGTATCGATACATCACTCCTAGAGGAACAACATCAAGCACAACACCAGGACGAGCATCGACACATGATGAAACGAAGCAACGCCATCTGGCAGACAGTTCTGCTTCTCGTCGCTGCGGCTGCCATTGTCGTCGCACAAGAGGCCTCCACCGAAGAAGCTTCGTCCTATCTCGTCACAGCTTCAGCTACGGTAGCGATCAATGGCCCGACTTCGACGCATGCGCTGGCGCAGACCACATCGTCTCTCGTGATTGCCACGTCTTCAGCGAGCGTTGATAGCAGCACCACCACCAGCTATGGGCCCAACGGGCAGCCTACAGGGGCTGCGCAGTGGAATAACGGAGAGGAGAACGGAACGGACGCAGGTGCCGCAGGAACCGATTCAAGCTCTTTCTCGCTCAGCAATGGCGGGCTGGCTGCAATCGTTGCCATAGTCGCGACAGTGATCATCTCAGGCCGTGAGTTCTCTATCCACCTTCTCATATATCGAAGTGATCTTCATAAGGTTCGTTAGGCTGACCAAGAGCTCCTTGCGAATCAATAGTGATTACCCTCATCCTATTCTTTGTTGCCAGAAAGCGCAAGACAACCATCCGGCAGATGCTGCGTGGGTGGTTCAGCTGCTTCACACGGCAGCGATCCTACACCGCCAGCGATCGTCGCGCGAGGGCATCTGCACGCAAGAGTGCGATCCGCCTTGACTTTGCTGAGCCACCGCCTTATGGGCAGGAGGTGGCATCTTACCAGCTCGGCCCCAAGCGTGGGCTGGTGGTGGATACTGATGTTGCGGAGAAAGGCCTCGTTGGCGCGCAGACGGACAGGCCAAATCAAACTCGATGGAATCCGCTCCCTGTGAGAGTGGCTGCTGGGAATCCTGGGACATAGGGAACTTGAACATGACGCATAACCTGGGTCAAAGGATCTGAGATCTGGGCTTCGGCATTGTGTTGGGCGAATATGGCGTCGACGGGTTGTATTGTTTCCGGTGGATGGGCTGGTCGCCCGTCTTATAATACGTACCAAAACATTGCGATTGTTTCATATCTGTCATTACTTCGGCTCTTGCACAATATTCAATCATCGTCGCTGTCTCCGCCTAGATCGACCACGCCAGTAGCTCTCGGCGGTTGACTCCCTACTACAGTATGAGAACGACTGGCTGGCGCACCACTGGCGGCGGGTTCAGCCTTGACAGTGTATTTGACGTTCGCATCGTTCGTACTCCCATCGTCATCTGAAGAGTCGTCGTCGTCGTCACCAATAACATGCGCGTTCGTTCTGGCGCCCTCTTCACCCTCCTCTTCTTCCTCCAACTCTCTCGCTCTCTGGATGCGCTTGATCTTCCTGATCAAAACTTCATCCCGCCACAGGTCTGATTTGGTCAATTCGTGATTGCAGCCTCCAACAGGGCACTTCACCCTGCCCCTCTGTGCACTCTGTCCCATCAGCTGAAAGATGGCATCCTTCTCGAAGCTGTGGTGGCATGTCTTGGAAGTTACAGGTTCCTTGAACTCTGTCAGGGTGAGAGGACACTTGGTGCTGATCTTTGTCCTTTGCAGAGCGATATCGTCGTCGTCGCTGTCGTTGTCCTGAGTGCCTGTAGCACCGCCGTTTCGTCTGCTCCTAGTTGTAACGCCAGGTTCTGGTGCACCGCCGCCTTGCTCGTCACGGAACCAGGTACTGGGGTCCGGCAGGGGCTGCTCCTCGTCTGGGAAGCGAGCATCGTGCACTACGCGCTTGAAGTTTACATAGTCCGGCTCGTGGCAGTACCTGTCTGACAGGCTGTGTGACTGGTATCGAGTTTGCGCGTCCTGAACTTCGCTCCGGAACCTAGATACTGGCGGTTGTACTTGCTGCGTGGCGCCAGAAGGGTCCGTTGGTGTAAAGTCCTGGTACTCCTCATCGTCTTCGCCGTCTGCACCATCGCCGTCGGCCGCATCACCGCTCGACTGTGGACGCCTCCTACCAGCCTGCGTCTGGCTTCTTAACTGTGTGCCGCCAGCCTGTATCGCTGCATTGTCCCTAGCCTGATCCGTGATGCCCTTTAGACCGTTGAAGATGGCCTCGATGCCGTGTTGGCTGTCAACCATCTTCCTGACACTCTCGTCCATGCGCTTTGTCATCCGCTCAACCTTCTCCTTGAAAGCCAATAGTTCCTGGTCGACTTCCTGGCCATCGCTGCTGCTTGATGGCCCGTCTGCTGTATTCTTGCGCTTCTGTGTTCTGACCTCACGTGCTGTCAGGCAATCGTTGATGATGCCCGCATCGTTCGCCAACATCTTGCGTGACTCTTCCAGTCTATTCCGAAGTGCCTTGAGCTGCGCATCATTTCCAAGTTGTGCGAGAGAGCGTACGGCGGACAGATTTAGAGGGAATGCTGGCGCTTCGTATGGTGGTAGTTCTGCGACGCTGCCACTACCAGCGCCTCCTCTAGTTGCTGGACTCTGCTGTAGCCCGTCCACGCCAGATGAGCGGATTCTAGAAGGCATGTTTGATTATGCTAATGTAGTGTTATAGCATGTCGATACAGTAGATGATGAAATCTAGGGTCACGCGTAGAGGTACAGTAAATGGGAGACGCGAGGAAAGCCGCGTCAAATTCGCGTTATTTACGGAGGTATTTCAACATCTTGGTAGAATGAATTGTCAGATTATAATATGACATTTGGCTTCGCCTATCTTTGGCGGTTGAGACGTAGTATGATATAATAATTCATTTATGTACAATCATGATATCTCGCACCTTCAAATACAGCCGTGATTAAACCCACTACAACCCACGGAAGACGTTGCCGCTGGCGGATCGTCTGTCCTTTTTATTCACCGCGCCTCGTCCAGTCTGCCGGCCATTATCACCACCAGCGCGATCGAAGCCGCCAGACCTCTTCTCCTTCTTTGCAGGAGCGAAGCTGATCTGCTTTTCTCCCACAACACCTCCTTGTCTCCTTCTGGAGGCCCCAGGCTCGGTCGCAGGCATAGATGCAGCAAGATCGCCAAAGGAGCGGTTCTGATTGGTCTTTGCAAACCTGTTGGGCTTGCCGTTTGTACGAGAAACGGTCATTGTAGGAGCCTGTCGGCCCTTCTGTTGCGTCTGGTGGCCGGAGCGCTTGTAATTCGTCGAGCCGATTCTCTTGTTGTCGTCCACGGCATTGTCGACGTTCTGCGGTCGCTGGCGATCTTGCAGTGCTTTCTTCTCTGCCTTGGAGTCTTCTGCGTCGCTGTCCATATCTGAGTCGTCGGAGTCGCGGTGTTCGTCGAGCTCCTCTTCTTCGACAGCCGTCAGGCCACGCTTCTCCCTGTCAAGGTTCGAAGTAGGAATAGTAGAAGGATTGAGCATGGCGAACTCGCGAGATGTCTCGTCGATCTCAAAGTCTTCGTCTTGGAACAGATTCTGGAAACGATCGTCCTCCATGAGACCCTTTCGGGCTGGCTTGGCGGCAGGTTCTTCAACTTCATCATCGACCACAACGTCGTCCGGTTCCTGGTCGGCTTTCGCTTGAGGAACGTCACCACCCTGTCTGAGGACCNTCGCTGCCTTCCGCTTCTCGTTCGCCTCTTCCCTCGCTGCCAGTTTCTCGGCCAGCCTCCTGTTGACCTTGACGGTAATCTTCTTGTTGCCACGGATGCGGCTCTCACGCTCTTTGTTGATCTTCTCCTGTATCGACTTCTGTCGTTGCTCCTCGAATACCTCAGGATTCGAGATGAGACGTGCCTGTTCGTACAGTTTCTGTGCCACGAAGAAACCGTGCATGTAGGGCCTGAGGAGATTGGTCGTCCCGACCAGATGATCGAGGTTGAGTTCACGCAACTGTTGGTGAGACAGAAACTTGTAGTTGTCGTAAACCTCACCAGCCTTGCTGGAGCTGTTGAATGCGTTTGGATCGCTTGTGTCCTCAGCCATTTCCTCGACAACGTTGTCAAGGAAAGCACACCATTTGGGGGCCGGTCCAAGCTGAGGGATGAAGAATGCGTGTTGTTGCCGTCCTTCGTTGGCCGTCAGCAGCATGCCGCTGTCACGGATCCATTCGACGTTGTTGAGATCGACAGTCGGCTCGATGCTAGTCCAGGGTACATTGTCCACCGGTTGCCCATCGTTGCTCTCCCATAACTTGATCACACGCTTGTCGGCTGACAGTATCATCTCGCTGGCAGTTGCAGATGCCGAGCGGTATGAAGAAGACAAGTACTTCAAGGTTTTCACAGCAAATCCGTATCCCTGATCTCTCCGCTGCACGGGTGTGGGTGAGCGGAGATCATACGTGTGGATAATACCGTTCGAAGCTCCAGTCGCAAACTGTAGTCCAGATCTGTGGAAGTCTAGTGCAGTGATTTCCGGACGCCCAGCATCCAATCCATCGAGGGGGTCGAGCAAAGACGTTGGCGGGCCGAGCGTCGAGACTCGATTCCGGCTTCGACTGTCCCAGAACTCGACCGTGCCAATGCTTGTGCCAAATGCAAGCAACCCATGGCTCTCCTCAGCGATGGCCGCGCAGTTGACGGCACCCGTTCGGATACCGCCTTGAAGAGCACCACCACCGTAGCTCTCGAGATCGTCACCTCCCACATCCACCTCGTACCCTCGCATGAACCTCCCCAGCTCCAAGTTCAAACGGAAGACCTCCCCGTTGCCTTCAGCATTGACACCCACACTCGGGATCACAGCTTCTGCGCTTCTTCTGTTGAACTTGAGGTCTCGCCCGTATCGCGGTAGTCGTGCGGTGTAGTGCAGGCCGCCAGGTGTGTGGAATTCGAGAGAGCGATCTGTCTGGAGATGCAAGCTCTTGCTGTAGTCGGACGAGAGAAGGATGAAGGTCTCATTGACGGTGTTGGTGTGGCGGGCGTACGATAGCGATAGGTGAGGTAGGTAATGCGTGTGTATCTGGGGTTTGTAGGTCCCTTCACTCAACCTGTCAGTTTGGGGATGATCAGTCGGCCGCTGCCGGCCAAGGGTCTGGTGATAAAAGTGGGAGGTGCATGACAACGCGTACCTGTGCTCATCACCCAGTTACCATCCTCGCTGGCTCTGACACATTGCGACGCCTCCTCGAACTCGAAATCCTGTAGAAGTTCGATCCGGTTCGCATAGTCGGGATCCTGCTTCAGAGATCGTTTTCGCTTACGCGCAAGCCATTCGGGAAGCGGCCGTGCAGTAGACTCGCCTGATATGGTGTAGACGGGAACCGTCGAAGTATTTGAGAGCTTCATCCTGTCTGAGACAGTGCGAAAACTCAATAGTCGCACACCTGATCTCAAACTCGAGATCGCAAACCTCACTCGCGACTTTTTCTGCCGCCAAGATTCTGGTATATCTGTTTCTGCGGGCGGTAAACCTTACTAGATAAGATTAAAGATTTCCCCGGGCCCAGGCACACCTACAGGCTGATCTAACCAACTGTGACCACATCAACATGTTACCATACACTATTAGATACATTCAGCATGTAAATTAAGAGGTCCCGTCTGAGACTGCGTTGCTAAATCCGCGCCGCAAGCTTTCTTGTGACTACCACATCTTCTAAAGTTACATAACATTGATGTCCTCTCGTACAGATTTGGAAGAAACGTCGCTCTTTGCGCAGGATGAGCAAAAAAAGAAGGCGAAACCAGGGCAGCCAGGCACTGCACAGCGGTCGCATCTGCAGCGACATGCGCATGAGCCTTCTCCTGACCGTGGACCTTGATAGGTGCACTCATAACGAGGCTGTGCTAGCCATGCCAGAGTCTCGAATTGTCTTTACCTCTGCCAGCCGTGCCATGGACGCGCTGGTCGGTGGTGGCGGCGGCGGCGGCGAAGGCAGTTTGAGTGACGGCGTTCGTGGTGCCATTACCCTCTGTAGGCATGCTGGCATTGGCTTGCACAGCAGCGTGTGCATTGGGTATCTCGGCTTTGGTGACAACCGATGTCGACGATGCCTTCTAAGCGTCGCCACCTGCCGGGGTAGGAGCGCTGCCCTCCGTCTTGCCTCCTCGTCCGCCGCGACCGCCTCTTCCACGGTCACCCCTGAATGCTCCACGTCCTCTTCCACGTCCTCCGCGGCCTCCTTCACTGTCACTACCAGTGGTGGCGCCTCCAGTAGACTGGTATCCACCACGAGCATCGCCAGCGCCTCCTCTACCAGAAGCACCGCCACGACCCCATTGACCCGCACCCCCGACGTAAGCTCCTCTTGTGCGGAAGACTGCAAAGCGAACGTTCTTGAACTTCTCAGGCACGCTTTCAGTAAGACCTTTCTTGAGAATTTCGTTCATAACCTCAGAGCTCTCGAAAGTTGCAGCCCACGCGCCTCGTCCGTGGCGCTCGATGTGGGTTATTTTCGCAGCGTCTTCTGTCGTGAACAGTGATTTTGCCTCTTCAGGTGTGTTGACTAAGCCGGCATTACCGATGTAGATCGACTTGCTAGGCTCCTGGGGTTGTTGAGGGCTCCTTGTGTTATCGTTGCTGCCGTTTGTCTGTGTCGCGTCTCGAGAAGGAAGGGTTGCAGTTGGGGCTGTGACTCCGTTTGCAGTCAAAGGCGCTGAGCTCACTTGAGGTGTCTCGGTCTTGACCGCAGCTGGGCCAGTGGTCGGGTTCTGCTGAGGACCNTGTTTGGGCTGGGCAGCTTGCTGTAATTGCTGCTGGGCGAGAGGTTGCTGTGCCCTCTGCTGTGGGGGTGCTGGGTTCACAACTGGAGGCTGTACAGGCCTATTTGGTTGTTGAGTTGGCTGGGGCTGTTGTGCTGGTGCACTGGGGCCAACAGCATTGGGGGCTGGGTTAGGACGCTGTGGGCCCTTGGTGCCACGGTGTGAGAAATTGAAGCCTTGCGCGCGCATCTCAGTACCAATGCGGCCCTGGTCAATATCCAACACGAGCCAACCGAAGGCGGCATCCGCCAGGTTGAAATTCCACATGTTCTTGAAGGCAGATTCATCGACCTGACCGTTTGGTGGGCCGCCTCCAAATGGATTTCCACCACTTGCAACAGAGGGCATCTTGCTCACTAATTCGATGGCGTACTGCAGCAACTTGCTCTGGGCCTCATTGTCGGCAACGGCTGGCTCGACCTCGTGCTTCACGGTCTCCCAAACATCATTGAATGACGCCTTGGAAGCGGACAGCTTGCCACGGTAGTGGTCCAGCGATGGGTTGACAGAGAACTCGTTATATGAGCTGCCGTATCTGAAATGGAGCCCAGCAGAGATGGAGAAGTCAGCCTTCAAAGAAACCGACAGCTGGTTGAGAAGTCCTTCCCTGGCAGGCGACGCATGGGTGACGAGAACACGGGTTTCGGTGGGATCGTAGACACGGTTGGCGGTGTCTATCAGTTCTCCCAGCTGGAGCAGTGTTGTCCACATAGTACCTTGTCCGCCCGCAATCGTCGTCCTTCCCTCACCGTTGTCGAAAAGCTTGTGCATGACGACAGCACCGCCGAGACCTAGTAGTCTCAGCTTGATGCCGCCCACATCGAGAAGTCTCGAGTGGGATTCATCAATGACGTGGAGGTTGTCAATTTTGTACTCTTGCGAGCGAAGCTTCTCAAGCACCGACACATCTTCACACGCTCCCCAAACAGTGAATACTGGTACTTCCAACTTGTACTGCTTGCTCAAGAAGGCGGGAAGTTCAGACAGAGGCAAGCGATCCTTCTGGAAGCGCTCCTTCACCGAGAACTGAGGCCCTCCGCGCGCGATCTCTTGCTTGACGGGATCGGGAAGGAGCGGCGAGTATTGTGCTACGTGGCGAAGAGTCCTGAAAGATAGAGTAATATCAGCACACAGTCCAGGCATGGAGCACACCGCCGCAATACCACTCACTTCTCTGCGATCCTGTCGATTGATGATTCGTCGTAAAATCCGAAGTCGCCAGTGTGAATGATGTAGTCCGCCTTAGCATTACGCGCCAGCTCGTTCAGTTGTCTCAGGTTGCCTTGAGTCTCGTGTCAGTGTGCCGTTCAACACCGCCGCCGCCACGCAACTTCCTGGAGGTAGCATACCTCTAACATCGGCAATACAGAGCACACGGGCGTGGCCCACAGGAAGCACACGGCCCTGGTTTGGTTCGAGAGGGCGAGCGCCGGGGACAGGGCCGCTGGGGTGGGTAGATGGAGGAGCGCCGTTGGGGAGATAGGCTTGGGAGTAGGCACGCGGCTGTGTAGGTGGTTGCTGGATAATCTAGTCAGCCTGCCGCCGCGGATGGAAGCTCGGAGACGGCGCAAAAGAGCGTGCAACTGGGCTCGGGCGTGTGGGAACTCACAGCCATCGGTGCGGAAAGGTGCTGTGGGAGTTGTTGATGCGGCAGAGGTGGTGGCTCAGGATGATGTATATCCCCGGAGGTTTTCGCAAGTCTAAAATAGATGACGCGCTGGGCCTGCCTGAGCTGCAGGAGTCGAAAATGGGGGGTGGAAGGTTTTGGGTATTACGGAGCTGTAGTTGCTGAAGGCCGAATGTATGCGGCGGAGAATGGGGGTCAAGTTGAAGGAGAGAAGCCGTGAAAGAGTAGCAGCAGCAGCAGCAGCAGCAATAGAAGAGTGCAGTGGTGGGAAGTGGGAAAGATTGGAAGAGTGAGGCTTGACTGATCTGATTTGATCTGGTTTGGTCTGGTCTGGTCTGGTTTGGTTTGGTCTTTCTGTTCTGTTTGGACGAAGCTGCGACGGGCCAGGCGGCACGGGCCATCGAGCATCACTTTGCCTTTGCCTCTCCCTTTCCCTTTTCCTGCCAAGCCACGCCTGCATTGCCCGGCTGCCTTTTATTTTATATATACCTACAGTAGGTAGGTATTGCCATATCACATTTATCAACCGTTGGCAGTGGTGTTGGTTTTGTCGTTAGTACTGTTGCCATTTGGATGTTGGAGCCCAATCCCCAAGGATACGCTCTATCGCTTGTATTGCAAGATTATGCGATATTGGGCTAACCCAGCTTCTCAACTCGGCAGTGGTGCAGCGAAGACGAGCACAATATCAGCGTCGAGTGCAACACTATTTGCAGATATATCATCTGCACAAGGCAATGACCATTGGAACATCCCACTGGTGACGGCCCAGATAGCCTGCAATCACAACTAGGTTGAGGTATCATTGCAGCAGACTAAAGTCCAGTGACGAAATCATCAACAACAAGAGAAGCAAAGCCACTGGTCACCAGTGCTCCAAGACGATCTGGTTAGACAAGTTAGCCCTTTGCTCGAATCACAAATCAAAAGTCCAACCATGTTGAGGACGGCAGCCATCCAGAAGATCATCGAGTCCCATCGTCAGTTCGGCAACTCCCAATCGATCGGTCTATAGTATATCTTCTAGACCTTTTAGACCTCAATACAGTTGGAAATGAGCTGGGTCGCTTAATCGATCCCCACCCAGAGTTTCTGTCTGTACCGTACGCCACGAAAAGCCTCGTCTAGCATCGGCAAGTTCAGATGAGAAAGCCGAGAAGGCGACACGGCGACACGGCCGCTCTTGTCGCTGCTCCCTGAACTTTATACCTAGAATGCTTACAGTGCTGCGCATTCCAGGCGACGCATTCGTTGTGGACGCTGCATACTTTTCTGGTTTCTTGAAAGACGATGGGTTGAAAAGCGTTTCCTCGAAGATTCTGACCAAATCGGCATCGGGACGGAGACGTCTGACGAACCCAGAGCATCAATGTCTTCTCGTCAATGCTATAGAGGTATGCCGCCGCATTGAGTCTGAAACACTTATAGCTAGAACCCCATGGTGGAGTAGCAGGTCTTGAACCACGATCTTGGACAAAGACTGCCATGGTAATGTCAAAGCACGTGGTCCCTTCTTACTCAAGGTACCTTGTGCTGCTGCACTCCACGCCAAGTCGTGCGTTGCTCGGTACGGTATGTGCTGGGTGAGGGGTTGGACAGCCGTGATACAAGACATCCCTTGCAGTCCACCATCGGCTTCACCTGTTATCTGAGGGTCATGGTCACCCTGAAGAAGTGAAGCAGGACGAAGTACAGTACATGCCAATGCCTACTACCTCCGCAAGCACGAAAGGTGAGGCTCGGCTTCGAACCTCCACCCCTCCTCCAGCCGGATTTGGGCTTCCGGTCAACCTTTCCACGGCCATTCGCGAAGGCTAGAACTTTGGGAGGAGGTACTTATGGTAATTTACCTAAGTCGGTAGGTACCTAGGTAGGTAGGCGTGCATGCACGCTTGTATGCTCGTCCTACAAAGGCAAATGCGAAGGATTGGGTAAATCTGGGGAAGGAGAAGCTGGGGAAAGAGATCCTCGGTTGTTGCTGTCGCGGTGCTCCTTGTTCTTGTGGTTGTTGTCGTCGCCATCGTGTGATCGTATGCAGCCAATCTTGCATTGGTGGCTGGAGAACAAGGTAGGGTAGGGTAGGGTAGGCGAGATATTGCTGGACGTTGCGGAACGGTCACACTATATAAGTTTCCAGGGGTGCCTGTTCAACATGAAAGACTGTCCGAGGCTCGTGGCAATTGTTTCACTCTTCCACTCAAGAGCTACAATCTATCCAGCTTAGTCGTTTTGCTCGAAACAATAGATCCTGTGCCAGTCGAAGCATAATGGGCATTTTCGACCTCCGAGGCAATGCTCTCATTGCTGTCATCCTCACCGCATCATCGCTAGATTTCTTGCTCTTCGGATATGATCAGGGATTGTTTGGTGGAATATTGGCCGGGAAAGGCTTCAATGTCATGCTTGGGGATCCGTCAGCGACTCTGACAGGTAGATGGCTTGACCAGCTTGCCAGAGGTATCGCAAAAGTCGAGTTTGGCTGACAACTTTCTGCACAGGCTTGGTGACAGCGATCTACGACATTGGCTGTGCCATTGGTGCCGTCATAGCTTTCGTATTTGGCGAGCGTATCGGCCGTAAGAAGAGCATCATCTATGCAAATGTGGTAGTCATCATAGGCGCTGCGATACAGACGGCATGCTTCTCCTATGGCCAGATGGTTGCGTCCCGCATCATTGCCGGCATTGGAGTCGGCTTCAGTACCGTAGCAGTTCCGATCCTACAGTCTGAAACGCTGCCGTCACACAACCGCGGAAGTCTTTTGGTGGTCCAGAGCGCCTTGATCATCATTGGCGTGGCGATCGCATCCTGGTTGTGCTTCGCAACATTATTCTCCAACACTAGCTTTCAATGGCGATTCCCGATTGCATGTCAGATGCTATTCTCGACTTTAGTTCTGATTTGTTGCCCATTCCTGCCTGAGTCAGTATCAATAATCCTTATCTTGAGTTGGAGATCAATCGCTAATTGTCCTACAGCACCCCAAGATGGCTTGCCAAACGTGGAGATCATGACAAGGCTCGTGAAGTTATCAGTCGCCTGCTGGACAAGCCATTAGACGATATAGAGGTCACCGGTCAGCTCAATGAGATCTTAGAAGTGGTCGCAGCAGAAGAGGCTGCCGGAGAGGCATCATGGACAGAGGTGTTCAGCAACAAGAACAGGGGGAGGAACTTGCAGCGCGTGCTGCTGGGCATGGGCCCATACATGATGAACCAGTGGAGCGGGTGAGCTATTGATTGAGCTTGCCAACATCGAGTGAAAACCGACTGACGCGGGAACAGAATCAATGCACTGTGCTACTACCTGGCGTACATTCTCGAGCACTACCTCGGCTTTTCGACTCAGATGTCGTTGATACTCGCATCGGTTGCTTTCACGCAGTACGCCATCTTCTCCTGGCCACCGATGTTGTACATCGACAGGATCGGTCGGCGATGGACAGTGATTCTGTCCTCGATCGGCTGTGCAGTCTGCATGTTCATCATCGCCGGTGCTTTGCAAGCGTTCACTTACGCTGGTGCAGCAGCCGCGGTTGCATTCATGTTTCTGTACCTGGACTGCTTCACGCTGGGGATCTTGCCGGTTTCGTGGTCATACTCAGCCGAGATCCAACCTCTCAGGGTGCGCAATAAATCAACGGCTGTAGGCGTGTTCAGTCACTGGCTCAGCAATTTCGTGGTCGTCATGGTGACTCCCATCGGCTTGGCCAACATTGGATCGTTCTACTTCATCATCTGGGGAGTGGTCTGCGCCTCTTTTGTACCGCTGACTTGGTTTTTCGGTGTCGAGACGGCTGGTAGGACATTGGAGGAGATCGATCTCCTGTTCATGGACAAGCAAAAGATCCTGTTAGGTCTCGACAAGGACGCCACTCGCGTTATTCGCGCAAGCAAAGCTGATGAAGAGGCTAGGCTACGTGCCAATGCGGTAATGGATGAGAAGCGACTGTCCATCACCAGCATCACCAGCAAGCGAGAACGCATCTGATGGCATGACGGTGAAGGTGGAAGAGGATGTACTGTAGTTATCCATTGTGGTCGTTGTCGTCGTCTCAACTCTCGTTAATTCTAGTACTTCATTTGAATAACGACCAACGAACAACCTTCAGAGTACTGATAGCCAGTCCGCATGGATGGATCCCCGTATACATGACGAATCAATCCAGCAAAAGTTGTGTGATCCGCAGCAACAGCATTATTAACGCGAATCTGTCGTCGACTAGAACGCTCTATGTGGCGACAAGCTCGCCGAGTCCAGCCGAATGGAGAGAGGCAGGGTCAGGGTTCGTATTCGCCATTTGCTCGACGACATCTGGCGTTTGCCTCGCCCTCGATCATGCGCCACTGCCGGGTCATCCGATGCTTGGGGATGTCCACCATCCACCTACTTGGACATGCAGCCTGTCATTGCGCTCCGTCGAAGGCAGATGAATCCGCCAGGCCAAATAGCGTCATTCCGTCATTCCTCGCCGCCGTCCCACCCGTTACCTCAGCTGACCCTCTCTGTGACCGGACAATGGGCGATCGTATAGTACAGTACAGTAATGCCACTGCTGGCAATAAGACACCCAGAGCCCTACAGGCCGGAGCTCCCTACTTAGGTAAACCTGGAGAGTCCCTGTAGAATTTACACCTCGAGTCTCTTGCATTCCATACAGTACAATCCTTCCGCGCCACGATTCACAACATCTTGAAACTCTTCGCTTTCGTTCTGTTTGCTGATCCTTGTAGACGCTGGTCCGACTGGGTAACCTGCCTATCGTTGTACTGCGTTCGTCCGGTGAGCGAGTCTGGAGCTGGGCTTATAAAGCTGCGACACCTCCAGCTACGGAGAGGAAAGATTGTGAGAAGCTGCAACTCTATTCGAGAGCGACTGGTGAAGCTGAACAGAACCTGCGGCAAAAAGGTCAACAGGTGACGTCTGGCGAAATCGTAGCAAATGGCTGCTGCAGAGTATTATCAAGGCCCAGGTGGACCATCTTATCCACCTCAAGCACCACAGCCAGCCCATCCTGCGCAACCACCACCTTCCTATGGTCTGAATCAGCCTCCATATCCGGCACAGCAGTCCCAGCAAAGGCCTCATCAGCAGCAACAGCAGCAGCCTCAGCCGCAGGTACAGGGCAACATTCCCCCATATCCTGTCTTTGACGGCCCTCCTCCGCCATATTTTCCCGTCTCAGAGCCATCACGACCATACAGCCACCCGCCGCCACAGGGAAACAATCGACCACAGACTGGCGATAGCGGTGTTGCACCGCCACCGGGTAACAACCCATATCGTGGACACGAATATCAGTACCCACCAGAGAAGTGGCAACAACGGCAGCAGAACCGGCCACAGACCAATCACTACCACTCAAATGGCCCTTCAACGCAGTATCCATCGAACAGCAGACAACGACCTTCTGGAGGGTCATTGCGTCCACCACCACCGCCAGGCATGCCCTCACACCACTCTGACTCGTATTCTCGCTCAAGGTCAAGCTCGACTTCGGGATCGAGGTCGAGGTCGAGATCTCATGACCGAAAGGGTCGTCCATCTAGGCAATACCGTCAATACAGCGACACCTCCCGTTCTCAGAAGAAGTCGTCCGGGATGGATACCTTCCTGGGTGCAGGTGGAGGTGCCATCATTGGCGACGCCATCTTCCCTGGTCTCGGCACACTGGGTGGGGCCATCCTCGGCGGTTTAGGCGGTCATGAGTATGGCAAGAGGAGAGCCAAGAGCCATGATCCGCCCGCCAGAGGTGAGCGCGGATATGACTACGACGCCCACCACGCTCGACACCGCGAGGATCACAGACGAGATCGGCGCTATTGAGCGATCATTGAGGTTCTGCTGTACACACTGTTGGCACGAATGATTATGATATGATGATGATATACACGGCTTTGAATTCGGTCTGTTGCAACGTGCGCCATATATTGATAGGTTGTGCATTCTAATACCCTACTGGTCGTTGATGCTGGTGATGGGCTTTGAGTTGTAATCTTCGCTCATACTGCCCTCATACAGCAAGTATGTACTGTAATTGTACGACGAACAAGGAATGAATGACGTTTTGGACTGAAGTCTTCACATTGGCTCATTTGCTGCTTCTCATATTTTGCTTCCTAGCCTTATTCTGATCGTTAGTTCTATCGGTCTAGAAGGACAGACATTGGTGCCAAGAGCTAGGTCGCAAACTCGCAATATACCGGTTGGTCGTGTGTATACATATAAGAAACGGCAGCAGGCTATACATCTATACAATAAGCCTTCTGCTCGTAGTGAAATGACCACACATCTAAGTCTATTCTACGTCAGGTGCGACTGCTACCTTTTCCGCAACGAACTAAATGATGGTGGTGGCGGCGGCAGACTGAAATCAGGCAAGCTGTCGAGATGAAGCGTGCCATCCCAATCCGGTCGACGGTGCGGTATCTCCGACTCATCATTATACCTGGGCGAACTCCAGGGAGGACGAACCAGTGGTGAGCTGTTGCCGTAGGTCTCTGGCCAGCGCGGCAGTGAGCTGAGCTGCGGCAGACTTGGTGGTTTGTTGGCGATATCTCCTGTCTGTCGGCTTGGGGGTGCTACTTGTGAGGTAGGCACCACGGTGCTGGCCGGTGAGGATGGTAGCACTTCTGGTTGGGGCGACGACCATGTCACCTCTTCCTTCATACCAACTGGCGTTCTTCGCCCGCTACTATGCTGTGAACACGGAATTACATCTTGTTGGTTGTCGGTGGAATCCTTGTATGTGCCTTGACCAGACAGTTCACCCCCTTGTGGGACAAACTCAAGCGGATCACTTAGGATGTCTTGATTCGCAGTCGAGGGTATCACCAGTTTGTCCATCGCGGCTGTATCGGCTGGCTTGGCTTTTCGACTACTACGACCCTCAACCCTTTTTCTCTTCGTCGGCTGATCAAGATCATCATCTGTGGCGTAATATGCTGTAGCGGCCGACTCAGGGATATCGCTGTATTGGTGTGGACCGGCAATCCTTTCGCTGGCGTTGGTAGGATACCCTGGAAAATGCTGTGTGCGCATGCTTTCCCAAGCTCGAGCAGCATCTCTATCAAGAGCACTGCAGACGGGATCGTAAGTTGCTTGCTCAGGAAATCCTTCTTGCTCGTCCATATCAGAGGCGTCTGAATCTTCGATTTCTACAATGTCCGCGACTGGATGATTTTCGTTTGTGAAACGGTTTGGTTGACGATGTGCATGAGCCTGACTCTCTTGCGTTGGCCTCGTTCTTGGTGATGCGTTTCTTGGCAGTTCTCCAACAGAAGCTTTGCCCTGATGGAACATTTGCATTGCAGAATGATTCTCAAAATGATGTAAGTCCTCCGAAGCTTCCGAGTCTGGTATGGTTCGATGGTTCTTGAATATGCGAGGCGAAGGATGTGGGATACCACGATCTTCGTGACGATGGAATCTGGTTCCGGATGCTTCTTCGGCACCAGCCGACTTCTGGGGCACATCCATGGAGCCAACTCGCTTCACTCCAACATTGAGACTTCTTTCCGCTAACGGTGAGCGTTCTCTAGGCGGCCGAGTAGCGGAGCTTCGTACCGAATAGTGAATACTGGGAGGCGTCTGAGATGACGGTATGCCTTCCGAACGGCGGTTGAATCTTTTCGGCGTGCTAAAGCGTTCATCGGCCTTACCAACGTCGGAATGTGGAGATGATTTGATGTGAGAAGGTGATTGTTCTTGTTTAGTGTCTGGCTGCTGTCGACGAGGGGTTGTATTTGGTGAGACAAAGGCCGATTGGCCCTGGCTTTCCCAGTCTTGCTGCCATTGACTCTGCAATTCCATCTTGGGCTGACGCTTTCGAAGTGGTGGGTGTATCATTTGTGTCAAGGTGTTGGACTGTTGTCTCAGCCCAGGTTGTTTCCGTTTTGAGGAGCTGGAGTCGGTTGAGACAGGAGTGAGAGGCTTGCGGTGTTTCAACTTCTGTATCTGGGTCGGTTGGTAGTCTTCGTCGTCGCTCCCACTACGTTTGATGTCGTGGATGTCCAAGTCCGGAGTAACGGGTAGCTGAGCTATGCTTACCCGAGCAGACTTACGCTGGCGTGAAGGTTTCGAGGGCTGTCTTCCTGACCGGGTTTCTGCATGATCTCTGTCGTTCATTCGCTCTGGTGATGGTGAAATCTTCTCTCGACTCAGCAGTTCAGAATTGTCGTCATCTGAAGTTTGTGTATTTGGAACACCTGTAGGGCTGAACGTTCGCTTCTTCCTTCTATTTGCAGGGTGCTTGTTCTCTCGGCCCTCCTCGTCTGCAAGCTGTCCATTTACATCACCTCCCGGCTTCCTGGCTTTCACAGCATGGCTCGCACCTCGTGTCACTTTCCGCCTCTTTTGAGCAACGTTGCTGGAGCCCAGTTCCTCAGACTCACTCGCACTACCATCTGATGGAGCACTTCGGAATGGCGTGGAGACAAAGCCGATTTGCGTCAAGGTAGAATCACGATTCGCCGCAACGGCGCCTCTCGGCCGTTTCATGACCAGCTTGCTCGGACAGTTGAAGTGCTGCTGCTTCGGAGCAGGGCCTGAAGATGTCAACCACAGACTACCATTCAGGGGTCTTGAATGCTGGCGACTCATCACATGAAATGGGCACCACAGATATTTCTAGAAGACGACTCCAAGCGGCGTCTATCAACTATGACAATGCCACTATATTACCGAGGCAGCTGGCAGCCTGCGCTTCGCGTCGCGTGGAAGCGCGACACTGATAGAGCTGGTCTTGGCGTATGTCATACCTAGTCAGCCGAACCCTGAGAATTGGATGCTTCTGCGCTTGGTGCTTGCAGTCTTCGGCTTACCTACGAAATCCAATTCTGCAACAACTTCATTCTTAATGACTGGTTTCATTCTTACGACTGATGATGCCGGAGCAACCAGACGCGCACGCCAAACCACCCCAAAGCCTACGCGATGTTTACAAGACCCTCCAGAAGACATCTGCAAGAGATATCCCCACGCACTCAGCGGTGACAGTTTGCGATAGTGCGAATCTAGAGACGGTCGGTAGCAGGGTTGTCAACGTTGTCGATCTGCAACTGCTCCCCGAAGATCTGTTGCAGATTTGCCAAAAGTTTCTCAGTGAGGCGTCGTCAGACGGTCCATCTCACAATGGCCCATCTCCCTCCAACATTGAGATTTTTGAGGTCAATGAATTGCCTGGTACGCCACCCTGACCATGAACGAACGACATGAGGCAAGACACGGTAGGTTGAGTGGCGTTTTGCGGTAGGTCTCTACGTATATCCCTCGCTTCTGCCACCGGCTGTGCAGCTAGGGCTTCTAGACAAGCTTCTGCACAGAGATCTTGCGAATCCAGAGCACCACACGAATGTGCATATGCATCACTCAGTCTCATACCCTCCTCAAGATCAATCTTTCTTCTCACCCTCTGCTAGTGGCATTGAATTTGTCCCTAAGGATCCAACCGTACACAAACCTTTCTCTGTCGACCAATTCCTGAGAAAGAAGCTCAGATGGGTTACCCTCGGAGGTCAGTACGACTGGACGCGCAAGGTGTATCCTTCTGGTAGACCGCCCGCGTTTCCTTCAGACGTCAAACGCCTCATTGAGGAGACCTTCCCCATGAAATCCGAGGCGGCAATTGTCAACGTCTACTCCCCAGGAGACCAGTTAAGCCTCCATAGAGACGTTAGTGAGGAGTGCTCGGCGCCCCTGGTCTCCATTTCTCTCGGCTGTGATGCTGTCTTCCTTTGCGGTGTGGAACCCAAAGATGGACAGGCGGAAGACGTCAAATGGGTGGCGTTATATCTCCGTAGCGGCGATGCCGTGCTTATGTCTGGCGCGGCTCGTTACGCATGGCACGGCGTGCCCAAAATTCTGGAGGGCACATGTCCAGATTGGATGGAGGCTTGGCCCTATGTAGGCGGAGAAAAAACAAATGATGTCCGTGGCGATTACAAGGGTTGGAATGGATGGATGAAAGCCAAACGAGTCAATGTTAATGTGAGACAGATGTTCCCTGACGCATCGTCGTAGCTGAAAGCTCTCTGACGGACTTGTTGCTTATGTATTTATACAAGAAAGTTCTAGCAAATACAGCAGTCTCTACAATCTAGTATTCTCATTTCGAGCTCCTCCTTTCCATATTACCATAGAGAACGTGTTCCCTGATGAAGAGGCTGACAACAGCAGCGATCACGGCGAAACCAAGAATGACCACCCAGACACCCTGCAGAGCCTCCATGTACGCCGCGATAACGCCATCATGCCAGCTTGACGGTACCTTGTGCACCTGGTCTATCGAGTCCCTGATCTTCTTGATCTCGTCGGCGGCGTCAGGCAGATCTCCAAACTGTTCCCAGAGCTTTCTGTTCAACACGTTCTGGAAAACGGCAGATGCGATGGTGATGCCGATGGTGCTGCCGGTAGAACGGAAAGCGTAGCTGGCGGCGGTGATGATCGCCTGGTACTTGTGGTCGACAGCGGCGATGAGCGAGAGCAGCGTGATCGTGAGCATGGAGCTGTAGCCAGCGCCGCTCATGAAGAGGTAGAAGAAGGGTGGCACGGGCTTGAGGTTCTCGTTGAAGGTCACCAGGATCAATGCTGCCGCCACCACGGACATGATCTGCGTCACCACGTTGAGAAAGTAGTATCGGCCGGTCGCTCGCATGATTAATCCCGTGACGAGAGATCCAATGGCGGACCCGGCGGATTGAGGGATCAGACGCACGCCAGCTTGGGTTGCGGACAGGTTGAGAATGATCTGGAAGTAGATGGGTCCGTAGTAGGATAGGGCGAAAACAGACATCGTTTCAAACCAGTTGGTGAGGCAGGCAGCTGCTACCGTCTGCTTGAGCAACAGGCGGACTGGGATGATAGGCTCTGGCGCGACCTTGTCCTCAACATAGACGAAAGCCGCGAGGCTGACGAAGCTGAGTGGGATGGAGACGTAAACGAGAGGGTGATTCCAGGGAACTACGTTGCCGCCACTGTTCAATCCCAGTAGGAAGAGAATGAGACTGACCGCCAGGAGAAGAGCGCCAAGGAAGTCGACACGCTTGATCTTTGAGGAGTCGGTTTCCTTGATGGGGACTCTGACCATGATGTAGGCCCAGATGCCAGCAAGGATAATGAAAGGCACCTGAATGTAGAAAGCCCAGCGCCACCCGATAGTGTCGTTGAGTAGGCCACCGAAGACGCCTCCGACACCCATACCAGTGCCGTACACGATGTTGTTGATGCCTTGCCACACACCTCGCCTCCTAAGAGGGATCAGATCGGAGCCGACGAAGGTGCTGATTGTGTTCACACAGCCACCACCAATACCCGCAACTACACGCCCCATGATGATCACCCAAGAGTCTTGGGCCGCGCCGCACATGAATGTTCCCACGGCGAAGAAGGTAGATGCGAAGACCAAACCAGCTCGGCGGCCATAGATGTCCGTCATTTTGCCAGAAAGAGGTTGGACGGTAGCATTTGCGATGAGATAGCCCGAAGCCAGCCATGAGAACAAGGTGAAGGAGTTGAAAGTGTTGCTGATAGTTCCCGACAAGGTGGCAACGATGGTTGCGTCCAGGGCGGCGATGAAAGACAACATCCACAAGCCACTCATGGTCAAGATGATTTTGATGGTTGTCGGCTCCTCGGCAATGGGTACAGTGTTTGCATCATACTCCCTCTGCTCCTGTGCCGCGCGAGCTTCGACATCGTCCTGCCCGACGGCCTTGTCAGGAGATTGAGGTCGATCGAAAGTACCATTCTGCGCCTGTTTCGAGGGTCCGTCGCCATTGCCGTTCAAGAGAGGCTGAGTCTCATCACTGACAGGCGCCGGGTCCATAACGGGTAGCTTATCTTTCTTGGCCATGACTTTGAACTCAGACGAAGGTCAATTCCTCGTGATGAGACGGGACCCGTCCCAGCAGCAGCAACAGCGGCAAAGTCTGTGGTTTTAAGTTTCTTGGATGTGAAGATATCAATTGATAACGCATTGGCTGGCGCGAGATAGTGGAGCTCCAATCAACCCGATAACAAGGATTGCAGATCTAGACTTTGTTTGTCATCAAGACATTGCGCATGTTGCCCTTCCCTACGCTGTCCGTGTATTTTGAAACTGCTATTTTGTGTGATCATAATGGACTTGGGCGTATAGTTACTGGGACTGCCAGGGATTTAAAAGATCTGGTAATTGCCACCGTGACGCTGGAACAGTGTCGCGCTCTTCCCTCTGTACCCTGTCTTGCCTGTCTTGCCTGTCAAAGCAAAGCCGGACCTTCTTAGGTAATGGATCGAGAAATCATTGATACTTTATACGCCGAAAGCAGTAGATAGGTAAGATAATTCGGCGAAAAGCACATACGCTAGAGCCGATTGAGTCGATAGGCTATGGGTTTCTATCTACAGTACAGTAGGCTTGCTAGGTTTAGTATTAGAGACCAGTCCGACTAGCGATCGGCTAGAAATCTAAACGAGCCTATCGTATCGCAGGTGAATTGTGAAGCTCATTCCAAAGTGGAAAACAACGTTCAGACCTAGGATCGGCTTAAAAAGAAGCATATATGCCTGCCTTTACAATGGCTCTACATTTGTCCCGATGTCACATGTACCCGTGAGTGTGTAGTGGGATGGTGTGTGTTATTTGCAATACGGAAACTGCAATTCCTCCGTCCCTATACCCATTTATGCTGTGTTTACAGACATCATAGGGACAGCCAGACTTCAAGGTAGACATTCAATCACTCCTCGCTCTTGAAGTCATTGAGTAGACGTAATGACCTCTCTGATCGACAATACCTGTACGGACCCCCTTTTAGTAGTCGCTCCATCACACATCCAATGGCACCTTCTTCATCCTGATCCGCTTGCCACTCTCGAAACTCATCTTCATTCATGGCCTGGTCTCTAAACACACACAATCCGAAATCAATCATGAATATTTGTGGAGTCGAATGATCAGTATTGTGCTTGAGGATGAAGCTTCTAGTTTTGACGTCTTTGTTACAGATACCTCGATCGCCAATTTTATGTATGATATCAATGGCAGATTCGCATACACGTTGCCAGTGCTGAGGGTCAACATTCTTTGCAAGATCTGTAAGCGGAAATCCTGGGATATACTGCAAGAGAATTCCGGGACAGTCCAGATGGTGGTCCGCATATGTGCTTGAAGCGCCAGATGGGATTAAGGTTACTTCACCACAAAATGTCGGCACGTCTGTTCCCTGGATATCACGCATCAAATCGTAGGCATGCTTCTCCGTATTGTAAGCTTTCCAACAGAGAAATTGTAGATAAGTCTCCAAAACGGCCGGGTCCCATTGCTCACGCGAGTCGTCCTCCCAATACTGGTCTTGGCGAAACCCATTGGACCAGCGGTTGAAGAGAGCTGATTGTTTGCCTGTACGAAGGAAATCTCGGTAGCAATGTTCGATTTCCGTATCCCATGGCGCAGCCTCCTCATCGCTTCGCAGTTGCTCAGCAAAACGTCTATCAAAGAGTTTGAGGATAGACAGATCTGACGAAGAATCGAATTTGACGACCATTACACATGATAATGTCATGGCTTCAATGCCGATGATCTTCGCTTTAACCGTCTGAAACGTCGACGATGTCAGGACAATGTCGCTGCCAGTGATATACGGAGACAACATGATGGCAAATTCTGTTATTGTGCTGCGGTATGATTTGCCAGGCTAAGAGTGTGCGATAACATTCGACATAAACGTACACGTCAAACGCAAAATGGAAGATAGTAAAAGGTGGAATGACGGTATAGGTAGGAGGTAGGTACAGTAGGGGAGGATACGACTAACCCCTCACGGGAAGTATTGTAACAATAATCTCTAGAGTGGGGAATGCTGGCAAGCTGGCTAGCGAGGCGGTTGCTGGCGCACTTGGCGCTGCCTGTCCGCCAATTGCTACAGTGTGGTACAAACAAACATGCGAGTGCTCCAAACTTGTGGCCACAAAATGCTGCGCAAGTACCTCAGTGATGATTATGAAGCAGCAGCAGCACTTGTTGCAGTGGGCGGGGAAACCCAATGCAATATGGAAGACGACCTGATGTACAAATAGCTCTTTGATCCAGGGTCAAGTGCCCTGGCTTTGGATCGTTAAACATCCTCCAACATCCCCCAACATATTCAATCCTGAAAAGCGAATCCTGAAAACCAGTTCCCTGTCAAGGCTAGACCGAATCCAAGATGGCGAGTTTTCCCAGAACTTTGGGTTTATTTAATCTAATTTATTGAAGCCACCTTCCCTCAAACAATACATTAACGACATTGACCCCTCCGGATTCGCGTGCTACTGGAAGCCTCAAGGAATGTGGCACAGAGCTCATGGGGATGGCAAGTCGTCTACAGGTGGACGCTTCTGGACAGAGACAATGCTCGGAAGCAATGGAAGTCATCAGGTCAGGGTGAAGCAGGGCAAAAACACCGTCCTTGGCCCATTCACAATTCCTGGAACCGAAGAGCCAACTGATGAAAAGGTTGTGGAAGAACTCAAAAGCAGAGTTTAATTGATCCTTGAGTCGAAACAGCTGGATGAGAGCTCGCCTGGGAAATATGCACATGTGTCAGGGTAGCCATCTTGCCTAATTACGAGCCACATTGCCCAATGGCTCGTCTTTTTCTTTTATCTAATCATGGATATTGTTATTGTGATATTCATAATCTTGAAGATCTCGAACAGTCGCTACAATCAACGATGGTCTGACTCTTTTGCTCGACACCTATACTCAACGTAGACAGAACAACCCGCCAGCCTACCACCTCTCAAGCAGTAGCAACGATAGATTCTTGTTACCAGTAGTTCACAGTTATCGACTCACGGCCGAGAGTGAGCAAGAAACAACGATCGATTATATTCCAAGTCCGGCATGCGTATCTTTCATACTGGATTCGCCCAGTGTTGAACCCCCCAAGGGGCCAACTCATGTCACTCTGCCCTCGCCTCTACGACCGTCAATATCGCACTCGGAAACCAGCTCGAGATGCGTCCAACAATAGCAAGGATGGCCTCTGTCCCGGTTGAGCTGATTGGTGCCACTGGACGTCGCTACCATTTCACAGAGCTTCTCCAGGAAAGACCGCAGTTAGGCTGTGTTTGGACAGCGATGTTGTACTGCCTCTACTTCCCAGCAGTTCGTCAGCTAATCGATTACCGGAGGCAACCAGGAGAGATATGTCTTGAAAGATGTCCCAACTAACATTCTCTCCAACTACAACGAACACATCTGGCCCAGGCTTCGTGAACATACGAGCCCACTCCTCCGCTTGCCAGTCGACACAATACCAGACCGACCTGTATTGGTTTACAAATATCTTACCACCGATTTCCTTCAGCTGGTCAAACAACGTCGCTCATTACGAGCCCATCGACAAATTCTGAAGGCAACCATCGAAGCCATTGCCGACCTGCATAGCAGAGACGTCGTTCATTTGGGTATTTGAATTCATCTTCCATGATGAATTGAAACTGACTTCTGGCGGACATCAAGCCTGACAACATCATGGTCGACTGCAGACACGATGATGACATTGCGGCTGCGGAAAGCATACAGCTCATCGATCTGGAAAATGCTGCCTACTTGCCGAGTGGCAAATGCATAAAAGGAATGCTGGCCGGCAATGACAACTGGCGCAGTCCAGAGGCGCACTTTAAGGGCGAACTTAGCAAGCCATCCGACATCTTTGCCTTCGGTCTTGTTGTAAGCGTGGCAAGATAGCTGATCCGATGTGGTTTTCACTAATCACCTAGTCAATAGTGTCTGTATGCTGTGACTGGCCAAGTCACATGTGGGCCTGACGATGACTTCCGCAAACATGAATCGCAAGGCGCACTTCCAACTATGATCCGGCTACAGCGCCCGGTTTCATATTTCGGCGATCTCGAGGGTCTTAATGGACTCATGAAGCATGTCGGGGACGGCGAACTCAATTGCCAAATCCTCTCATTGCTTTGGGACGAACGGAACGAGGAATACATTCCTTATCGGCCATTCTCGCAGTGGCCAAAAGCTAACGATGAAGTATTCACAGACCTTGTCAAAGGGATGATGAATCTAGATCCCTCAAAACGATTCACAGCAATCCAAATCTTGAAACATCCATGGTTCGCAAGTACGGGTGACTGAAGGTTTCTTGGGAGTTTGACCTCACCAAAAGTTGCGTATAATAGTAATTGGGTGACGATCTGAAATCTCACAAAGGTCCATAAGGTTGTCGAAAAGATTTCCAGGATCTTATATATAATATATATTCTCCCAGCCAGGCGGCAAAGTAAGTATGCAGAGCCTTAAAATCGCAACCAGATGCTGTAGAGTGTGAGAGTCGTAACAATGAAGCATGAAACCTTCATGACACCGTACCGGTTGCCCACGAATTTTGGCCAAGGCTTCAGGCCGCTGCCGAAAGGATCAACTCACAAAGACCCGCCACCTTGTCTCACAGACTAATAAAGCTGCCACTCATGACAACGACCATCGGGCATCATATAGTGAGCCGGTGTCCATGTTCAACACGAATTTCAACATCTGATTTCCAACGATGAGGCTTCTGGACCTAAACACAAAACAAAACCATTTTCTGGACAGAGGGTAGCACACACGTGCTCGTGTCATTGCGAAAGATGGACGTCCTTCTGTCGAAAGTGACGCAGCAGGCGATGAATTATGCTATACGATCTGGCGTCACCATCACCACCAGCTATGCGATCAGGCAGTGTGGGCGTCTCTTAAAAGAAACACCTCGTAACTCCAAAGAACGGGCGCAGCTGATGCAGCTCCAGCTACGTTTGGATTCCAAGATCAAGATCATCTCGCCAGCAATCGACATGATCGAGCTGATAGCCGCTAGAGGCAATACGAGCCTGGAGTCCGCCGTCTCGCTGACGAGGGAGATCAGAGCAGATATCCAGGCGCTGGGAGTCAGGTTGGACCAGGCTGCAAATGATGAACAGCTTCTCAAGGCCAGGAGTCGCAAGGCCAAGACTCGCGAGCAAGTCGATGCTCAATTGAAGGATTTGGTCAACGAGATCCAAAACCTTCTGGTCAGGATTGAGGACGCTGTGCCTTTGATCAATCTCGCCATAACAACGTCTGGTGTGAATCTATCAACCAGTCTCTCTGGGACGATTTCACCCTCGCGTCTCTTGCAGGCGAGCTGGTTCCTTGCTGGTGCAGACATGGGCTACAGCCAGGATCCTGGACGTAGAATTGCGGTCGGCCCTACGTACACTTTATCATTGTATATGTTGTTTGCAGGCCATGCTAGACAAGTCAACGACGAGAATGTTCGAAACACGACCTGGAAGGAGGTCATCCATAAAGCGAAATGTAAGCTCGTGCGTCTACCGCTGGACCAGATATACGATCGACCAGGGGAATCGTCGGTCAACGCAGACGGCCGTAAACATGAGTTCATGCGTAGCGAGCTGCCTGCTGAGTTCGCCTACCAATTCTTAATCATTGAAGACTTAGATGATGATAGAGTACACACACAGGAAGATGATGAGCCGGAACCGAGTGCATATGATGATGTGGAGAAGGCTGGCATTCGTGATGTTATACCGATACATGAAATTTCCAAGATATTCTATGCAGACACAGGGAAGATACTGAACATTGGTGGCGACAACGAGACCAATCATCCTGTGCTACTTCTCAAGCGTGATGTACATGCCGAGCCGCCGAGATCCATGATCAATCCAAGCAGCCCGACTGCATCGTCTGGCGATGAGGGTGAACAGTCCCAGATCGATGAACAGTTCTTGCGAGAATCTACACCAGCTACTCCGGACAAACCTACGATCACACAGTCAGATGGGACGAGCATATGGCGTCTACCAGCCGACCTAGACCCTGAGTGGGTTGCTCTAGAAGTCTACCAAGAAGATCCGGACGATGAGGAAGACGAGTATATCACAGACTCAAAGTCAAGTGATCAAGCAGGTGATGGCCGCAGTTCATCCCTGGACCCTGACATATCTGCAGGCATGGCCAAGATGTCCCTGGGAAGGCTCGCGACAGGCTCACTACCTGCTTCTCCATATGGCTTGACTGACTCAGCTCCTGCAGGAACCCAAGACTCAGAGCAGCCTATCAAGACAACCTTGTCTTTATTGGAGATGCTCCTGAAACTCACAGCACTACAGCAATTCCGGCAACAATCTCACCTAACCATTGGTGACGAGCTTCTCAACTTCTTCCTTGAAGATTCAGCTACCGCGGGTGCTGGTCCCAACCGCAACGTGAGGCGTCGCTTGCGCAATGAAGCCGTTTCTCGTGTCGGGTTCGATCCTTACGATGAGAGCCCGATCAAGCGACGCGGTGAAGAATACATCCAACACCCACGAGGCGAGGCATCACCGGCGCCTAGCTATACCGCCTTCTCAAACGATGACAATGAGCGTCTGCCTTTCGATGAAACCGCCGCAGGACATGTTCTCCCTTCCATCGAGCGGCGTTCGACCTCACGTCAAGCATCGCCTGCCACCCCATCGCCATACCTCCCAAGCCCAGGGTATGCGCGGCCGTCGTCGCATCGACACTCACTCGCCCAGCGCTTGGTTGATATCAGATCCCCGAGCCACAAATCAAGCCCAGCGACGCCACCTCGTTCCTCCAAGTTAAAGCAACGCTTGCCTGACGATCAAGACAGTGAAGTGATCGAAACCCCTTCCCGGAAGAGGGGAGAGGGAAGCAGTTCTGATGGTGAAAGCGCTGCGAATGGAGTAAGATAGGTCTCGTGTAGATATAGATGTGTTGTAGGCCGAATTAATGCAGAAGAGGTCCGGCTTTATATACAGTCTATACAGATAGAACACATCGCATTGTCGTTCCGCCCCGCATCAACAAGGGTATTGAAGGTGGAGATACGGAGGTAAGGGATCTGAAGTCGTCTCCCGTCTATAAATAAACCCGAAACATCATGAAACCAGATGTACCGGCAGGGATACAAGGGTAGAGATACAGCACAGCAGCTGTGTAGCCAATCCTCCTGTCTTTGTGCAGCCTCACACAGAGTGACCACTTCTTCTTCCCTGACCACTCCCGCAACCTCCTCCTGTCCCTTTCTTCTTACCTTTTCTTTCCACCAGATCTTCATCACATCACCATCTCGAATCAATTTCTGCGCCAGTCGCAAGTACATTCACTTATTCGTCATTCTCTCATTTCACTCTTTCCGGCTATACAGCCACTAGTCTATCTCAAGTGGCGACTCGCGCACCAAGGTCTGGATATCTTCTCTGCGCCGTTCAAGACAATATAACCTCAAAATCCACATAAACCACAAAAAATCAAGATGTACAACCCATTCGACCGCTCGGCCAAAGTGGCCCCAAGCCATTATCCACGCATTGCCTTCCACGGCTTGCGTTTCATCCAGTTGGTGTCGAGCCTTATCGTCGGCGCCATCATGTCTTTCTTCACATACCATCTGACCCATGACCATTGGGCGACGCCATGGACGTTTCTATTCGTAGGCTGCTCCCTTCAACAAACGTAAGCGACGCCCTTAGTGAACACCTCGCTGATCTTTGCGTACAGCTTTTCGCAGCCTCTTTGCTCTCAATTGCGGTTCTGACCTTTACCATCATCCTCCACTGCTTCACAGGCCTGAATCCGAGACTCAACCTTTTCCTCAATGGCGGCCTGGCTGCTCTGTGGATAATTAGCTGGTCAATGTTGTCATGGTACGTGGGCAGGACCCTTCGCAACAGCTGTGACTTTGCCCATTGGGACGTCGAAGAGGGCGTGATGGTGTGCAGGATATACAAGGCTTTATACACCTTTGCCTTTCTGGGAATGTAAGTGCTTTCCCGCTGGTCCCGTCATATTCTTAGTATTTGAAGGGTATTCTGACATATGTCCTAGGCTGTCTACTGTCGCAGCACTCGGCCTGGATGTCTACGTCCGTCGCCAACAGACTACTCGTGGTATCTATCGACTTCAAGAACTCGACAGCAAGCGTCCTGAGGTTACGCGTGGTCCTCACTCTGATCTCGAGCATGGCTATGCCCAGCCTAGTATCGACCCACCGCATCGTGATAGCGAGGCCTGGGATGCCAACTCTCGGCCATCATCGGGACCGTATGGCGATGCTGGGGAGATGAAAATCATGGAGAGCAAAGGATACTCTGTACCTGAGGCTCAGTTTGGTTACGACACAGGCTACCACGGTGGCCATGCTACACGATAGGTGTTCTGAGGGCAGGCTCACGAGCACTGCGTGTGTTGATTAAACGCTTGGCTATCGCCGCCAAAACAGCATCTCTGGCCTGTCATGATCATGTCCACTCAGCGACTGTACTGTTTGAATACTTGAATGAGGAATCCGACCCATGCCCACACACTTTACTTCACGCCTCCGCTTGAACTGGCATTGTACACAGTGATAGATGGGTTGGGTTTCCGTCTTGGTTATGTCCAACGATCAACCATCATTCTGGTCGACCGTGGCATATCTTTTGGAGTTAGTGAAGGAGTTCTACCAGAGGCTTGACCGAAGTGTAGCTACCGGGCATGGATCACGGTCGCCATTGTAATATACATATATGAATTGACGATGAGGCTCGGCTGCTTTCAATCACGACCCGAGTAATCAGTACAGTGAGTTCGACTGGGCGAGATCAACAAAGAGCTCAAGTGTTATGTGAAGAGTAGGAAAAGGTACCCCATTCCAACGTATATCCACCGACGGATAGTTCCGGCGGGAGGTGCAGGTGGGGTTTAGACAGCGGACGACGTAGTGGGATGTTGCCTGTTCTCGATCAGGACCACTCTCGTCAACTTTATATAGCAGCTTCGCTTTTCGTTTCTGCGATTCGCTTCTGTGACATCTTCATGGGAATTACTTCCTCGAATTCCAATTGTCAGGCCCAAGATGTCTCAATATGAGGGTACCACCGCCCACCCACACCAGCGTCCACAAGACCTGCAAGACCCGAAGCTGACCTGCGCCGCTTGTGCATTGGTAAAACAGTCGAACACAACATCCCCACGGACACATCGCGGTCGGAGGACGAGCCACGATGGCGACGGCCGGACTTGAGCACCTTCTTCTCGCAGCTCGAGCAGGTCGACACCACGGGCGACCACCAACCCACCAACACCCATTCGATCCCCATGCCGCGCGATGTCTCAGCGCTGTTCCGCAACCTGGCAGATGCATACGGCTTGATGCTGCAGCAGAACTCGCAGGGTGAAGACCTGCTGGCTAGCCTGAGGGACAGTCTGCTGCAGGAGGCTGAACACCCGCCCAAGGAGCTTGCGGGCGTCAGCGACGAGTTCATCGCCGACTTGGACAGAGTGCCTAAGAAGAGCCTGACGCCGGATATGACCTGCCCCATCTGTGCCAATCCGTATCTGGAGGGTGAGTGCATGTCCTTCAAGGTGGTTGCGTTTGTTTGTTTGGTTGAAATCGGCGCGCTAATGCTTTCCGTCTGCTTCACCAGACCCTCATCCACTGGTCGTTCGTCTCCCGTGCCACAAAGATCACATCTTCGACCTCGAATGCATACAGCCCTGGTTGAAGCTCAACCCTACCTGTCCGCTGGATAGAAAGAAGCTGATCAAGGACAAGCCTGTTCTTCCTCCACCGGACGATGAGGATGATTACGATGACCAATATGGGTGATGATAGCCTTAGCAGTGAGAAGTGGGATAGCGACGGCGCATGGCGTTGATGGGTCTTATACGCGAGAACAGTGCAATATGGCCGCTTGGTATCGTTGAAACACGCAGCACGGCTTCGAATTCTAGCAACATCATCGATGCCTTCCAATCACCCAATTTGGCACTTGGCAATACCGTTTGCAAGATCGATCTATGATATGTATGCAATTCTATGAATTCACATGCCGATACCACCGTTGCATACTCATGATGGGTTGCCTTCTGCACCGCACTGAACTCCCAGGGTTGGCTTTGTGTGATCCTGCATTCACGCAAAGTATCCGTCTTTGATCTTCCTATATTCCTTACCGATGCAACCATAAATATATACACAAATCATTTCTTCAGAGACCCACTCGCCATAACGCCATTAGATTCTACAAGTCATTTGCCAGCGTAGGAACTGACATAAAGGCGTGACACTCATTCAGTCATGGACTCTGAATGCTATCACCAACCGTACATAAAGTCGCTTCCACAGATTCTCTGTAAAACCGTCAGCAGACGCACAACAACCTGCGTTAAAAAGCAAGAATCTCACCTCTCTTCTATCATGGAAGTCTTTATATATCCACAACCAATTCTTCTGGTCAGTACAATCGTTGATCTGCTGCCCATCACCAGCGTCTCTCACATGACACAGCGGCCTCAGCTTTGCAGTCTCATCGGGCATGGCGGTGAGCCATGGTTTTGGGTAGGGCCAATCGGAGAAGTGCAGGAACTTGGTCTCGTTGAGGATGCGATCTGAATCCCAGGGTTCGGTGTCTGAGCCGAGATACGAAGTGTGACCATGCGGATGCTCATCCTCCTTCATTCTAAACTCGCCCGTGAGGAGGTCGTACTTGCGATGCGGGATGATGATGCAGCTGTCGCCGTACAGATGGTTGACGATCTCCATGTCGAACTCGCCGTCGGCGCGAGCATCGAAGGCGGCCTGGATCCTGGCGAACTCATGCTGGGAGGGCTCGACGAGGACGAGCTGGGAGGACAGGGTGTGCGAGGCAGCGCCGAGCCAGTAGCGCGCGGCATGGCGACCGGGGCGGACGGTAGCAGGAACAGTTCGTCCATGGGCTGCAGCACGGTCGAGTCCGAATCCAGGCTAAGCACGCGCTTGTACTGCGTCTGGTTGAAGGCCAGCAGCTTGGTGAAGCTATCGGACCAGGTGGTGTCGCCGCCGCCGTCACCGACGTCGTCGTCGTCGCTGCTCTCGTCGAAGTGCTGCACCTGCACCGGCGACAGCGCCACGCCGTACTCGTCCCGCGCCTTCACCAGCAGCTGCGCCGCCCGGTCGTTCGAGCTGAGGTCCCACTCCTCCGGGTACATCATCACCTTCGACGCCCGGCTGCCCAGCCGCGTCAGTGACTCGAAGATCATCACTGAGTTGCACAGGTACGGCTCGTTGGTGACATACTGGCAGTATGCGTACTGGGACCAGTCGATGTCGTCTCCTGCATGCTTTCCGGTCGTCGCGTTTACCTCTGACGGCGATGGTAAAGCCGGCGGTGTTACCACCCGCCAGTCTGCCAGCGATCCAGGTACCGGCACATATCTGTGCACGTAAGAGTCGGCCGCTGGCCGTAAGATGTCGAGAACCAAGAGGGCTGCAACCAGGAAAAGGACCAGCCGCCAGACGACCCTTGAGCAGAGCCAGTCCCTAAGATTCTGAATCAAGGACCTTTCTGATGTCTGTCTGTCGGCAAATCTTGCCGGTTTCCACGACGGCAACCCACCGCCTAGGCTGGGGCCATTCCATGTCCACATCTGGCGCCGCGAGCACTGAAGCGACAGCCCTGGAGATTCAATGCTATAGGACACCCATCCAGAAGACCGTCTAGTTGGCTAATTGAAACGTTTCCCGATGTGGAGAGCGTAAGACCGAGAGATGGCGAGGAGTTGCAACAGCTTCCTCTGAAGGAGATGAAGTCGATCTGCAAAAAACCGAAAGTGGACAGGAATGTAGAGAACGTGATGCCAGAGCCTCAAGAGCTTGTCATCAAATGAAAAGTCCGGGAATGCATTCCTCTCCTACACCGACAGAGAGAGGCCAATACATTTTATTAGACCCCATCTTACCCGATTTCCTCCCAATACAGTATATCCAGGCCTGGCATGGTACATACACTCGCGCCTGCCAATTGGCGCACCGCAGGGGATCAGCAAGCACATTGGATGGTGTGATGTGGAAGCTCACGCAGTAGTCAAGCCTAACCTACGAAAATAGGTGGTCGCTTTGGCATTGTGGTATGGATGGATTACCATATCACCGCGCCAGAGGTAATAGCGAGCAACCAGGCGTTCCTTCGCTTAGCTCCCATTGCGTCCTCCAGTCCCACTAACCCCAAATCCTCTGCAACATGGAGCAAGCCCGAGAGACAAGGCTGGAGGGTCTCACGGCACTCGAAAAGTGGGCCACGGTATTACCATGTGTATACAGCATTGGTTTCGAAGCCGATCACTACATTCATGTTGTATTCCTATAGTCCTCCATGGTGGAAATGGGGCTTTCAGATAGACAATGACCAGGATCGAGGCTGTTCAGTCAGGGCCAGGGGACAGGGGTCAGGCGTTACATAATCAATCCGTCTCGTATTGTACTTATTTACTTCGTAGCGCTACAGTACATGATTCCTTCTGATTGCCGGACTACAAAGTCTTGGGTGGGATTTTTAGTGAGCAGTGCGTCACTCACTCGTGAACTCGTATCAAACATGTATGAAGATTTTAGTTTTGCTTCGTCAGCGTATGTGGCTAACAATTGCACGGAAGTGGGGAGTCACGCAGCATGGGCTTCCTAATCAGAGTCCAATAGTGGCATTCGAACTTTGATTGAGTTTGTGGATTTTACTCAACATACAGTACTTGCCAACAAGAATCATGCTGATGAATCGAAGAATTGCAATTTTGCCAGTTTGGTCACAAGGCACGAAAAGAATCATCACAGCACTTTGCCAACCGAAGTGCTTTCAGGCTAAGTGACATGCTTTCAAGAACTCAATAAATTTCCTTCCCAAAATGGCAGGTTCAAGATCACGCGTCATAACGCGAATACCCGTCCGTCATTCCATTTCAAGGGTAGGGGGGACCCAGATTAGTATAAGAAGTCCTACGTCATCGCCAATCCAACCACCAGAGCAGACACGAGAGCTGTGACAACAGGAACAGAGATCGCACGAGGGGCGGCGCTGGTGACCTTCACCTCAGTGAGCTTGATCTGCGGGAGGTAGTCGCCTGGCTGCTGAGAGGCAAGTGTACCGTTCCAGCAGTAGGAATCGAAGCAGCGAGTGCACACATCTGGAACGTCGGTGCCTGTGCGGTCAAAGCTACGGCTGAGGATTGCACAGCCGACACAAGTGGGCCACTGGTCATCGAGAGTGGCGTTACCCTGGGTTGCCAAGTTGTATGCGTTCAAGATGGCGGCGTTGCGTTCAGTGTCGTTGTATTCTGGGTCGAAAGTCGAGAAGTTGGCATGGTAGACCTATAAGTCGGTTTGTCAGTGCTACGTTCTGGGTATGGGCCATTGGAATTATTGGGGGATGACCTTACATATGGAGCGTTTGGCAGGTAGACAACCAAAGGTGCTGGCCCGGTCAAGTTGGATGAGTTGCAGCCAAAGAAGGTAGGACGGTTGTTCAGGCCGAGGTTGATAAACGTGTTGATGTCTGGGATGGATGGGAAAGCAGTGCCATTGTTGATCGAGCCCTTGCTACGATCGAAGGTTTGGGTAAGGGAGAAGCCATCTGGCCAGTTGGGTGCACTGTTGTTGGTGGGAAGGGTGGCGTTGGTGTCGGCACTGGCGTCAACGGCGAAGATGACATCGACGTGGCGGAAAGGCTGGATCAAGGGATGGAAGGGAACGTTTTGCCCGTCCTCACCTCCATCGACCAGCGTGAGCTGTCGGGTGTCATGGCCATGGTTGGACTCGTTGTTCCAGCCGAAGAATGGGTTGGGGTAGTCGGCGATATCCTCGTTGTCAGAGCTCAGATCCTGCAAAATGCCCTGGAAGATCTTCTTCAGCGAGTCAGGAATGGCGGTGCTGTTGACGTTGAGCAGGAACTGGTTGAAGAGCGTGCTGCTCGTACCCATGACAAAGCCAACGTTGTCGAAACCAGTAACGCAGCGGGCGTTGTCAGTGACATTGCCGGAGGTGAAGTTCGTGCCAATGTACTTCAAAGGCACGTAGCCATTGACTGTAGGGTCAGATGTGCCGAACTCGAATGGGCTGAACTCGAAGACAGTTGCATTAGAAGGAACAAGCAGCTCGCCAGGACGTCTGCTGTCGGTAATGAGGAAGGGCATGGGGACGCTGCCATCACTGAACCAGTCCTGGCCAGCGATAGAGGAGAAGGTGAAGTCTGGACCTCCAGAGGTAGCATTGACAAGCTGGAAAGACAGAGCACGTCCCCAGTAGTCGGTGATGGTGGTGTTGAAGCCAGCGTCCTCCTTGCCGGAAACATTGTCCTCGATGGAGCTGTAGTATCCCACAGAGTCGAACAGCTGGATTCCGCCGGTCTCGGGACCCTCGAAGATGCTATTTCCGAACTGCCAGAGGCTGCCACTGTGTTTGGCCGGTGTGTCCTCAGTGACGATGCTGTTTATGGCAGTGAAGTTGTTGGAGTACAACGACCCAACCATCCAGTTACCGCCGGACAGACCTGCAAGGTAGGTGGCAGACTGCAGCAGACCACCCAGCTGGCCTGGGGCGGTAGCGTTTGTGGTGCGATCATCGAAGGCCTCGACGACACCGGCGCAGGTCATCAGCGCACGATAGCCACCACCTGAGCAGGCAATGCCGATGTTGGGCAGCGCCGAGATGTTGTTCTGGTGGTTGTTGATGTACTGTTCCGTGTCGAGGCCAGTGATGTTCATGCGACCCAGAAGATCCTTCAACGGGCCCAGGGTCTGTGGTCGTCTCTTGTCCAGCCATGCCGATTCCTCGTCCGACACACTGCCTCCTTTCCTGATCGTCGGCGCGTCTGAGGGGCAGTCGCCAATCTGGGGGGTGTAGCCATTGGGGGCGTTTGCCGGAAGGGCACGGGCAACGTTTTTTNGCAATCGCTCGTTCGATGTCGCGTTGGCTAGGGAGGTGGGGGTTCGACACTCTGGCTTGGGGACTGTCAGAACATTATTGTTGTCATGCTAGAGCAAGCGAGCATCGGGCATACCATCTACAGCTGAGGCCAGCGCAGTGGCCAGCACCACGGGAGAGGCGAATTTCATAATGAAAGAGAAATACAGGTGGAGATGTTGGGAGGGACAGGATCGAGGACGTAACTAGTCGTCACACAGGGGAGAGGGAGCGTTGTTCTATAAGAGCAGTGGAAGAAGGTTCATGCACCACACAAACATAGCGGTGCCACAGTGTGGGCAAACTTTAGTTTAGAGATGGAGGCTATGCTCGAACTCGGAAGCAGGACATCCGCGGATGATGGATACTAGGTTATGAGATGGACCTTTGTGTTTAATAGGCCAAAGCAGCATACCTCGTGCCGCATGCCAGATCGCATTTGAAGTCGGGACGTGGTGATGCTGGTGGTGGTGGTGGTGGTGGTGGAGATGGCCGTGGTGGTGGTGCAGCTGACGAGATGGAACCTCGCGGCTGTCACTAGATGACGTCCTTCCCGTCCGATGCGGTGCCTGACGATCCTTCTCCAGCGTCCAGTATGTGTCCGCTACAATCCACAGGCGGTCGATCACCCCAGCACAGCACAGCACAACATGAATTCGATAGCGACATGGCGCTGTCCCTCTCGCAGAGGACATGGCATTTCGTCCATTCCTGCCTCTCCGTCCCATCATTCCAGCGACGATGCATGGAGCCCCTGCTCACGTGACCCCCGAGTCCGTGTCTCCCGAGATGATGCATAAAAATCACACCTTGCTCATCTCAACATGCCCCAGCCGGGATCCCTACCCTCCAAGGTGCCAATCCAATACCTTCCCGAGTGTTCCGCTGCACTGCCATGTCCAGCTGCTCGGCATCGTGATTGGAGACAACGGGACTCGGCCCTCAGAGTGGATGTGTTTCTCTGCTGCGCCGCACTAGCCTTGCCGTCTACGGCACAAACAAGCCGAAAGCTGGTAAAAGAGGACTATACACCACTCCCAATGCAACGCACCGGTCGCACAATCATCAATCAATCAGTCCGTTTTCCTGCGCAATTGCTGAAGAGAGACACCGGGAGATGATGCGTGGGGATTGGCTGTGGGTCGAAGTCCGGTTGGGTGGCTAGGAGGAAGATGTTGATGTTGCATGATGGTAGTGTGGCTCAGTTAGGTAATTAGGTAGCCCTCTGACACTGCCACTACCTACTCGCTACGGTACAGTACAGTAGGCAATGCCAGCATTATAGTATATTGTATCGTATATTCCTGCTCGAGTCCGAGATCCGAGATCCGATTCTTTACCCTACGTCAGCCACATGCCGGCACATTGTAAGACTGCAAGGGAAACAGATGTGATTCGCTGCGCAATGGGCCCCCAGGGACTTACAGCCAGTGCAGTGCCGTGAGTATCTGTATGGCGTCCAGTGGCTGGTTCTCCAATGCGATGGTGACTCTGCCGCGGGAGGTACCTCTTAGCGCTGCAGCAAAGCTTTTCCAATGAATAATAGCTCCCTTGCTGTACATACATACTCCAGCCATCAGATATCCATCGCCCGCTGCTAAGCATCATGTCATCTACAGAGATCGAAACGGGTGTGAAATCGGTCGGGTCTTGTGCTGACGGGCGCATGGTCTCGTATTGATTCTCAATGTTTATTCGTATATACAACGTCTCACCCGCATGTCCTGTCATCCGGTCCATACAGACATTAATACTTTTTCATCGTCAAAAGGCATTCCCGTTCAGTGCTTGAGTGGGACAGGAAGGCTCCTCTTGTATCCACGCTTGCCCTTGACCTCGACCTCCCTCTTGGTGACGGTGTTGCCATCCTCTTCACCAGCAGGACCAAAATCTGGGGTACCACCGAGGGTGCCGAAGATGTCACCGATGTAGTTGGTGGCGTTGACGCCCTGGGCGAAGGTGGTGTTCCAGCCATCCAGGATTCCCTGGACGACCTCGATACCGGCAAGGTAGATGTTCTCGACGGCGGGCAGGAAGCCACCCTGGTCGGCGAAGAACAGGTTGAAGGTTGCAGCCTCACCGGGCCATGGACGGTCGAAGTCGGATGCGGTGCGCATGACGATGATGCGGGAGAAGTCGACGATGTTCTGGACGGCGGCACGGAGCAGAGCCTCGAGCGTCGCGTTGTCCTCCTGCGCAGTCGAGCAGTACACGGCTGAGCCGTTGGTGATCAGGCTGCTGAAGTTGCCGAAGGCGGTCGACAGGATGTTACCGCTGTAGTAGACGTCCGACGTGGCGACGTCGCACTCCACAACACAGGGTGGGCGCGCGCCGGCGGCATACTCAGGCGCATCGGCGTACAGGGAACGGTAGTGCATTGCAGCGTCGCTGTCGTTCAGGGTGGCCTTGCGCGCGAAGCCAGCGGCCAACTTCTGCAGGTTCTCGTTCAGCTCGAACACCTCAGTGCCGTAGATGTTCTGGGGGTACTCGTCTGGGACGGTGCTGCCCAATGGCACGTAGCCAGTCGAGTAGTTGCCCTGGATCTCGCGAGGGTCGAACTCGTACTGAAGCGCGACCTGGACGGCATACTTGGCGATGGTGACGGCGCCGAGGGTAGCGACCTCGGGGTTGACGCCGGCAATACCGGCGACCATGAAGTAGGTGCTGCTCAGGTCGAAGCGCTCAGACCTGACGAGAGATGCGATGGTGGTGGCAGCGTTGATCTCTGTAGATCACGGTAGGTCAGCACATTGATGCCTGAGGTATGCACGAGGCAGATAGCTCCTTATATACCCTTTAAGGTATACAGGCGCAAGGTAGGTGGGTGGGTAGGTAGGTAAGAGGTATACCACCACACGCATACCCTCCAATCGCGCATTGTCTTAACGTACCTGATTCGCCAGTGACGAGCTGACAGACATCGCCGTCGGCAGTGCAGTGGGCCTCTGGGAACAGAGGGCTGAAACCCGGTACCGTGATGTTGAAGGCGAGGAGGTCGAACTCCTTGATTCCCCACCAGATCGCAGCCTCTGGCTCGAACATGGAGATGATGAAGACCTTTGGCTTGACCACCCATTCCAGCGTACGCTCGACGCGAGGCTTGTATGGTACGAGAGAGGCAGATGCGCTGGTCAGCAGCGACCCTGCTGCCAGGCAGCTTGTGAGAGACAGCTTCATCTTGTCTTGATGCCTTTCGAGCCTCGGTATACACCACGGATGGGAGTAAGAGGAGGGAGGAGGAGAGAGGGGAGGGGAAGTAGCGATGGGCAGATGCAGTGCCTGTCCGATCGAGTGCAGATGTGCGACTTTATGTGTTCTCGTGGCCGACGGCAGCAATCAAACGCTTCTGCGCGATGTCATAGCGCAGAGAGGCTTTCTAGATACTGTAGGTACAGACCTGGGCCGAAGCCAATGCCTCCTCTCCTCCTCCAACTTCCCTGTCCTGTCTTGCTTGCCATGTCTGGAAGCAGAACCGACCATGCCAGACCAGGACAGAGACCAGAGCTACTGTAGCTGTAGCGCAGGCAACGCTATCAAAACGCAGCTTTCTCCAGACGCAGGTCCGAGGTCTTGCTGTTCCTGCATGGCCCCCGACGATGTCATCGGCCACCAGACATCCTACCGTTTTCTGCTTAGGTACTTGAATTGCCCATGTTCAATGCGAAAGCCGCTTATCTGAGCCCAGCCATTGGCCGCTTGCTGCTCCCGAGCCCGGCTGAACACACCCACTCTGTGCTCGGCGCCATACCGCGAAGGGTAGCAGAGAGATATGGAACCAAATCCCACGGTCCCATAGCAACGGACAAAGGCGAGATGCGAACGATAGCAACTCGACCTCGAACCCTCTGGCCCAGATTTTGGCCGCTTCATTTGGATATTGAGGCTTCGATAGGCACGTTTGTTGGCCATGGCGCCCATACAAGGGACAGCACTCGGCTCTAATGTGGATTTGAATATCCTGGTTCAGACGAGAGCTTGCTTGACTGCTCCGCAACAATGGAGAGCAATCGGACCTAGCTTCATATCTAGCTTTATAGCTGCATTACTCATTCAATCACATGGGCACTTCACAGATGATAGAAGACAGTAGCAATTATAACGATGACAAAAGTCCACCACAATACAAACCCTTGCAAATACGACGGACCAACGGCAAGCCGATGGACTAATTTTGAAAGATAGGCGGAATGACCGTATGATCCTTCTCGTCTCTCTGCTACGACCTTCCTATTCGATAAGGTCTCGAATCTCGACATGTCTGCTTGGACTTAAGATGGCAGTCTCAGTCCAAATGTCCACCCTACCCGAGTATATACCCACCTCATGTGATGTTGAGAGCAAAACTTGAGCAGTGTTTGTTCCGAGCTCGCGTGTTCAGACTGTTGGTTTGGCCACTTTCGCATATGTCTTAACAGCGTCGCGCTTCTGGCAAGAGCACGTTGTATTGGCATTGAATTCCACACTCGTCCAAGGCCATCATCGGCATCGAACCAGATTGCAAGCTTGACTGCTGAGCTCTCTGGTGGTGAATGCATCAGGCAGCGAACTATGCCACAGGCTGCTGACCAGTCTGAATGCAGCACGTCATGAACGCAAAGTGAACCAATGCAAATACTGATGAGGTGAGGATCGTGCGGCATCTGGCCTTCTCTAGAACCGTCGACATGATGTGACATCCAGCAGAGGCTCTATTGGATGAGTGGCGAGCATATACCGACCCATCACGGCCATCGTCTTAACAATTAGCAGGTCGGCGAGTGAATGGAAAGATCAAGAAGAACATCATGAGTCGCCTGACCCGTATGATGCGACGGTGGCCTCTCTGTGTCTGGTCATTGAGTCACCGATGGGTCATTTGAGAGGTGATGAGGCAAAAGGATAACCAAGAATAGCAGAGAAGAAAGAAGACGAAACGACGTGGCGGGTGGCAAGTACAGTATGGCCATGAAAGAACAGGTGTGCTCACCGTCTTCCATCTGATTATGCGCACAGGCGATTGACTACGGGCTGCACAGTGCTGTACAGCGCAGAATTAACGACGTACATATTGTACAGTACGTGCAGAAAGTGAGGGAGTGATTGGGAGCATAGACGCCAAGAGAGAGGGCAGAGTGCAAAGTGCAAAGTGGCCTCTTTGCCCTGCAGGCGTCGCGCGCGCAGTGGAAGCGGATCGTCACACATCATAGCCCGGTACAGCAGGTAGGTAGCCCGCACGCATTCTGCTCTAATCGACAACTCACCACAGTTACTGCAACTTGTTCGCTTTACCTCGGGCTTTATATACACTTTTCTGTTCTTGCTTCGTCTGCCCTTCTCCCTCCCCATTACATCTCTCTTCTCCACCTTTCCCTCATTCCATCCCTCCCGCTTGAGCCTTCCTCTGCTTGGTAGGGCACGAAGGGTTCCTCTCGACACCACACATCCACCAGCCGCAGATATGGCTCGGTTTAGCAGGAATCAGACTCGTCGTCCTGCGAGACGGTCCTCCGTCTCGCCATGGATGACCGCATTCTACGTCTGCGCCGTCCTCTTCATGCCAATGCTCTTCGCCGGGTTACTGCCTGTAGCAGCTGCTCAGGATGACACCACCGCTAAGGACTCAGGAATCTCAGGTCCTGGTAAGTGATCGAATGCCGCTCTGTCTCTTGGGGACGTCCACTTACACATCTATAGTCATTGGTATCGATCTCGGAACTACATACTCATGTGTCGGCATTATGAAGGGAGGAAAGGTTGAGATTCTCGTCAACGACCAGGGAAACCGTATCACACCTTCATGGGTTGCATGGAATGATGACGAGAGACTGGTGGGTGATGCGGCGAAGAACCAGTTCGCTTCCAACCCACACAGGACCATCTACGATATCAAGCGTTTCATTGGAAGGAAGTTCTCGGACAAAGACGTCCAGAAAGACCTTAAGCACGTACCATTCAAGATCGTCGACAAGAGCGGTCAACCAAGAGTCAAGGTCGATGTCAAGGGGTAAGCATTGTCAATCCGTACTTGGTCGGCTTCTGGGATATCGCGCTGACGATTTGTAGCACTGAAAAGACTTTCACCCCAGAGGAGGTTTCTTCCATGATCCTGGGTAAGATGAAGGAGGTCGCCGAGTCGTACCTCGGCGAGGAGGTCAAGCACGCGGTTGTCACCGTTCCAGCCTACTTCAACGACGCCCAGCGTGCCGCAACCAAGGACGCAGGCACAATCGCCGGTCTTAACGTTCTGCGTGTTGTCAACGAACCCACCGCCGCCGCTCTCGCCTATGGCCTCGACAAGACCGACCAGGAACGCCAGATCATTGTCTACGATCTTGGTGGTGGTACTTTCGATGTCTCCATTCTGACTGTCGACCAGGGTGTTTTCGAGGTCCAGGCTACTGCTGGTGACACTCACCTTGGTGGTGAGGATTTCGACCAGAGAGTCATTGACTACTTCACCAAGAAGTACAACAAAGAGCAAGACACGGATATCAGGAAGAACGCCAAGACCATGGGTAAATTGAAGCGTGAGGTTGAGAAGGCCAAGCGTACGCTCTCCTCCCAGATGAGCACCAAGATCGAAATCGAGGCTTTTCACGAGGGCAACGACTTCTCTGAGACCCTGACCCGCGCCAAGTTCGAGGAGCTGAACAACGACCTCTTCAAGAAGACCCTCAAGCCTGTTGAACAGGTTTTGAAGGATGCCAAGCTGAAGAAGGCGGACATCGACGACATTGTCCTTGTCGGTGGTTCCACTCGTATTCCAAAGGTCCAGGCTCTGTTGGAGGAGTACTTTGGCAAGAAGGCATCCAAGGGTATCAACCCTGACGAGGCTGTCGCTTACGGTGCCGCCGTTCAGGGTGGTGTCCTTTCTGGCGAGGAAGAGGTGAGCTGACCCGGCTTGTCCATTACCCAAGACATATCACTGACTCAAAACACAGGCTAAGGAAATCGTCCTCATGGACGTTAACCCGCTCACCCTCGGAATCGAGACCACTGGTGGTGTCATGACCCACCTGATCAAGCGTGGTACTACCATCCCAACCAAGAAGTCCCAGATCTTCTCCACTGCCGCCGACAACCAGCCGGTGGTCCTTATCCAGGTGTTTGAGGGTGAGAGATCGATGACCAAGGACAACAACCTCCTCGGCAAGTTCGAGCTTTCGGGTATTCCACCAGCACCTCGCGGTCAGCCTCAGATTGAGGTCACATTCGAACTAGATGCCAACGGTATCCTGCGTGTCAGCGCAGGAGACAAGGGCACTGGCAAGAGCGAGTCTATCACGATCACCAACGACAAGGGTAGACTTTCGCAGGAAGAGATCGAGCGTATGGTCGAGGAGGCTGAGAAGTACGCCGAGGAGGACAAGGCCACCCGTGAGAGGATCGAGGGCCGCAACTCACTGGAGAACTATGCCTTCTCGCTTAAGAACCAGGTCAACGACGATGAGGGACTTGGTGGCAAGATCGACGACGATGACAAGGAGACCCTGTTTGAGGCCATCAAGGAGGTCCAGGACTGGCTGGAGGAGAACGGCCAGACCGCCGAGGCCGAGGACTTTGCCGAGCAGCGCGAGAGACTGTCAGAGGTTGCCTACCCCATCACCAGCAAGCTTTACGGCGACGCCGGTGCTGGTTCTGCCTACGGTGACGAGCCTGGCCATGACGAGCTTTAGAGAGCGAGTCGTCGCAATCCTGTGCTTGCTGTTTGTTGGAAATAAAAAAGAAGTCGACCAATTCTTCCTCGTTCAGCTGTAAATCAAGCGAGCGAGAGGAGATGGTGACTAGATGTATCATGAAAGATCTCTGTTTTTAATCCTTCACTGATGTCCTATTCTCAAATCTTTAGAGTTGGTTTCCAGGTCGCAATGTGGCTGCGTCCGCAGCTGGTATGGGAAGATATGTAGAGGGTTAGGGTTAGGAGGTGATTCCCTATGAGGGGATCCAGACATGGTAGAAAGGTAGAAGGGCAGTAGGTACCTAGTCAGAGTATGCCGGTATGCCCCAATATATATCTAGATATGTATGTTTATCCGTTCATTTCTCAAGCCCAGTCGACACCGTTACGTCTGTCTCACGTTCACAGAAAGAGAGAAAAATCAAAAAGAAAGTAGCACCACCACATTCGTATATTCGCGTCGCCTTTTCGGACGCAATTTCCTTTCCGTTCTCGTCACCAGAATACTGGAGACTGTAGATTCCTATTGATCATCGATGAGACTTGATGCTGACGAGCGAAATTCACACCAGAGTTGAGGTACTGGCCTTACAGATATTTCGGGTAGCGTCGAGGGACGCCCCTTCTTGACCGGGTTCTTTTTCTTTTCTTTTCCTTTTAGATCAGTAGTAGTCACCATATTCATTTATCATCGTATTGTGTGGACATAAAGCCAGTCACTAGGCTGGCAAAGCCGGCAAAACCATTTAAGAATGGGAGTCAAAGAAATACATAGCACGGCAGGAAATACAGGGGGGTTGGTGAGGATCACTGTTCCTTTCCTTTAGACTTGGGGAAGGTATTCCATCTTTGGATCCAATGGTTGACGGATTGGACAAGCTATGATATGCCGGCAAAGTGGAATGGATCAGGTGCATCGAACTGGACGATTGTAGGGAAATCCGAGTTACCAAGGACCTTGTGACGGCCGGTGATGTGTGCCGCATTGAGATCAATCCAGACGAGCATGCGTTCGAGCAGGCCATCCAGGCCCAAGGTGGAAAGACCGCCACGGATCCTCAGCATAATCTTCAGCCCGCGCAGATGCGCGGTGAAGGTATCTGAGTCTCCAAAGATGGCCTCGTATGCAGCCATCTTGGCCACGGCACCGATAGTAGCATCGCTCTTTGCCCTGGTAGGGTCGTTGATGGCAACGTTGATGGCCTTGAGAGCGCGGGTCTTCAAGCTGAGCAGATCGATCAGGTGGTTCGCCTGCGGCTGGATGGCGCAGTAGTGCGAGGCGGCCATCAGCAGCACCGTGTAGAAGGTGGCAGGCTCTGTCATCACCAAGGGAAACCATGACGTCCGCAGCAGGCCCTTCTGGCCCGGCCCGTCGATGTCAGGGATATCCACTGCCACGTTGAGGATGTCTGTAGGGAAAGAGAGAAACCTGGGGTCAGCATGGAATGTGGGGGGATCGATCAGGGAGGAGCGGGTCTATTCTGCCTTGGAATCTACAGAGTTAACTTACAGTGGTGGATTATGGTTGGGATGAAGGCGAGCCTTTCGGCTGGATAGGTCCAGAACGGATCTGCCGCAGCGGCAGCACCTGCCGGAATGCTCGGCGCTGGGAAAGCGTAGTCTGGCGGTGACCGTCGTACCAGAGCCGCGTTGTTCATTGACAAGGGTTGGCTCGAGGTATTCACGAAGTCACCAACAGACCTCGTCGCCGTGTCTGCATTGGATGTGGCTGGGGGACCCCTGTGTCTTGGGGTTTTCTGGACCCGATTTGCAGTGATACCCGTGGCGGTGGCAGCGGCGGCTGAGTTGGTGGTGTTATCGTCTTCGTCGTTCAAAACCGCAGTAGCAGTGACCACAGAAGGTGCTTTTGAGCCGGCGGACCTCTGAGGCCTCACGGTCCAGTTGTGCAGTTCCTGGCCGGTCGCGGCCGTCCTGGCATGCTGCACTCTGGTCACATGGGCGCGGACGATGCGCTTGGTAGAGCCTCTGCCCTGGGCAGCCTCGTCCTGGGTGATTGGCACGAACAGGAACGGGTCTGTCATTGCCATGCCATAGCGGACTGGAGGCGGCCTAGCAGGCTTGCCCCTCTTGGTTCTCAGACTCACGCCCACGCCCACGCCCGCGCTGCCACCGCTGGAGCTCGGGTTGGTGCGCGGCAGGAGGACGGGAGCCTTCTCAGACGGCGATTCGGCAAGGGACATGTTGTGTACAGAAGAGGTTATGGACAAGACGTGGACGGCTTTGTATTATGTACTGGGACGGATGGTTTGGGAGCGCCTGGACGGGACACACCCTGTGCCGTGTGGGAAAGTAGGGAAGTGGGAGTGCAGATGGGAATGCCCGACAAAGGGGTCCGATCGTGCCCGTGGTCGCGAGTACAGTATGCCCAGGCCGTCGATCCTGTGCCTTGTGCCTTGTTCTTTGAGCGTTTGTGTTTGTATGGATCTGCACCTGGCCTGGAGATTGTTGAGTCGTTGACGGGAGATGGAGGCCGAAGGGCGCTAAGAGAGAGGTTTATAACACCGACTGCGCGCTCAGCTCGCCTACCAATCCTCACACATCACGAGGTGGGGGACGGCATGGTATGGGGTAGGATGGCATGATTCTGCATGGGCATAGCACAGCATTATCATCTCACAAACGGAGCCTAGCATAGCGGTGAATTATTACACGACACATGTAACGCTTGTAAGTCCCCATATCAGCGGCAAAGGATAGCCTCTCCAGGCATGGCTAGGATGTGTGTCCAGCTGTGTACTTGGACATGCAACAACGAAACAAAAGAACGACACGTAGCAAGCAAAGCAGCTCCCTTCATTTCCTGCACTCTCCCTCTCTACGGCACTCCTGAGCTTCTAATCAGCGTCAACCGAGATGCATCGATCCTGAAGACGCAGGAAGAGACGCGACGTCCGAATCCCTGTGTATTGTCCCTGCCCAGGACCCGATCCCTGCAGTAGCTGCTGCCGCTGCCGCTGCTGCTGTTGGCATATCGTGCAGACGCAATTTGTCGCTCTCAACAGAGTTTCGCATGGCAGTTGCTACTACACCGTGATTTGAGAAGTCGAAAAGATGGTGGAAGAGACTTAGGAAATACGTTAGGATTGTAGGTATTTGAAGGCGGACATTTATTAGGGAAGGTGAAGTTGCATGCATACCTAGGTGGGTATGGCATCTCACGTGACCAGCGCAATCAGGGTTCAACCTATAAGGGCATGCAAAGTACCGCAATGGGCTAGATCCAACTCTTAGCTTCCATGCTAGTGCCAGCAGCCTACCGGGCTTCGAGCTAAGCCTAGAATGGTAGTCAGACTGCTGTTTACAGTAATAGCAGAAGCTTTAACCCCGCCGACTACAAGGCTGGCTTGGCTGGACGTAGACTGGGGACTTTGGCTGAGGACGTGGACGAAACAGTATGTTGGACTGCCGTCTACGGGCTGGTTTCGTCTGGTGTCGACGCAAATCAGAACCACCTCCCACGCTCCGGCACTGCATTCCAACACAGCACTAGGCTCGCTCGTCATCCGCCCTCCCTCCTTTGCCGGCTACTTCACAATGGTGGGTCATCGACTACCTAGGTACTGTAGTGAGGAAGGTTTCAGCAGACTCCAGACGGCATTGGTACATTGCATGGCCACATACGGAAGCCACACTACTCGCTACGACCTCCCATCTACTCTCTGGTGGGGCCTTACCAGCCTTAAGGTTCCACCTCTTGACAATGACGACCAGATGACATTGCTGGATACCCCATTCCCAGTACTCTGATTTCCAGTACTCTGGATGAAGATGACGGCGATGCCTTTCTAGACCGTGTAGCGTCTCGCGCTTCCGATCGAGATTGGCAACCGTATACCCGTAACGGCCATTACAGTTCCCCTTCGTCCTGTCAGAAACCCTAGCAGAGTCGTGTCTTCTTGAGCTTCTCATCCCAACCTTCGTCTTGTGTTGTTTCCGCTCCCGGAATAGACCGTTTGTCGTAAGGCGACTTGGTAAGCTGTTCCGACGTCTGATTGGCTTCCATGGCTGCCATCGCTACCGCCTTTTCTTCTTGTTCTGGCTTCAAACGCTCGTCCGCGTACCTTAAATGTCATGAGATTCGTGTATGAATTCGCCTTAGCCGATTCGATTGCTCAATCGTTGGAACCGCCATCCTCTCCACATCTTTTCCCCCCTCCATGTCTTCCACTCGTGCGTCACTCGACTCCGCCAAGGGCGCTCTTGCCGACTACCTCCGTCGCAACGAGCGCGAGTATAAAGAGATCGATGAGCAGCTCAAGAAGCTCACCTCGACGCAGAATATCCAGACTGCTACCCCTTCACAACAGCCGAACCAGCACGCGGCGAAACAGACCCCAGCTCCTTCCACCATCTAAGACATTGCTTTATCCCGTCCAACACGACTCTCCAATAGCTTTGGCGCGTGACAATCTCACAGCATAATGTCTCTTCAGTCCAAAGTCGCCCTTATCACGGGAGGCGGGAAGAATCTCGGTGCAGAGACTGCAAGGCAGCTCGCCGAGGAGAAGTGCGATCTCGCATTGCATTACAACTCAGCTGCAGGCAAGCAGCAAGTCCAAGGGGTTGCCGAGCAGTTATCCAAAGCCCATGGTGTCAAGGTCACCATCCATCAGGGTGATCTTACCACGGCCGGTGCTGTCGAGAATCTGTTCAAAGAGGTCATTCAGCAACACGGCAAGGTCGACATCGTCGTCAACAATGTCGGCAAAGTCCTAAAAAAGTCCATCCTCGACATCTCCGAGGCCGAGTACGATGAGATGTTTGCGTGTGTATTCCCTCCCCATTTGGCGATGACGAGACCTGGAAGGCTAACAACCGCCGGCATGTAGGATTAACTCCAAGGCTGCGTTCTTTATCCTCAAAGAAAGTGCCAAACATGTCAGTGATGGCGGTAAAATCATATCCATCGTAACCTCTCTGTTGGCTGCCTTCACTGGCCTCTACACCTCCTATGCCGGCTCCAAGGCCCCTGTTGAGCACTTTACTCGTGGTGTTGCCAAGGAATTGACCTCACGTCGTGTGAGCGTCAACGCCATCGCCCCCGGACCGATGGACACACGTAAGACTTTTTGGCTCCCGACTGTAGCGTGGATAACTGCTAACTGAGATTGTGATATAGCATTCTTCTACCCTCAAGAGTCGGATGATGCAGTGGCCTTCCACAAGAGTCAGGCAATGGAAGGTAGGCTGACGGACGTGAGTGATATTGCTCCCATCGTCAGGTTCCTCTGCACCTCTGGCCAGTGGATTAACGGCCAAACCATCTTTGCCAACGGTGGATACACTACTCGTTAAGTGATGGACTTCGTTGAGGTGAGCCGCCAACAGAGTTTGGAATGTCGCACCTCTTGGGTTGGAACGCTATTGCGTCTAGTCAGTTACGTTAGTCGATGTACTTAACTTTTCTTAATTGACGTTGATGATCCCAAAGTATTGTCTCCACGGAGTAAGTTCTCGCAGAAGTGCTTTGTTGGCTTTGTCCTAGTCATTCTGCTGAATCCATGTAAACGCACACGAGAGAAGAATCTGCTGTATCCAAGTAGGCTGGCCACAGCACTACACAACAACGAAGACTAGCATTTGCCAGAAACCAGATTTGTAAGGATAGGAAAAGGTTGATATATGCAAGACAGTACGGAACGCTGATGTCGCCAATTATTGATCAGAAATGTATCATTGCTCACTCCCAGGGTATGCCTCCTCCTCATCTCTGACCCTCTGGAAGCCATGCGCAGCTTTAACGTCAGCTGAGGGAGGAGGGTAAGGCTCATGGCAGTCGGCGGCAGTCAGTGCTGGCCAGTACCTTCTCCAGTTGAAGTAACTGACAGTGAAACCGAGCAGGCTGCCGACAAAGACATCGAAGACATCATGGCGGTAATCCTCCAATCGGGAGATAGCGATCAGGGCAGCGGAGACGAGAGGCGCAAGGGCAAGGGCAACGGACAGCAAGCTGGCGCGTGGCCGCACTGCATGAGTCTGCGCGGCAACGAAGAAGGATAGCCAGCCAAGTCCAGCAAAGGAGAAACTCGAGTGGCCGCTTGGGAAACTGCGCCAGCCGTCATGTAACAGGTGGTGGTTGATCTCGGTGCAGACCCCGATGTCGACCAGCCGGCCGTGTGGCGCGTCAAACTGCGGCCGGCAACGCGAGAGCAGGTCTGGCCGAGGCCGTCCAATGGCATCCTTGAAGACGTCTGTCAGGAACAGCGTGCTGAACAGCGTCACGGCCAGCCCGAGCAATGTGACGTGCGCCCTGTGCAGGTCTGGCCGCAGGGTAAGATTGTAGGCTGCCAGGAGGACGGAGGGGACTCCAGCTCCGTAAATGAGCAAGAGGTCTGTTGTGGCCCAGGCCGATTTTCGTTAGCGAATGAGGTTCTCATCCCCGTATCCTGCTTGCATTTATCCGATCCCATCTCCATCTCCTTTGTCACGTACACACTGGCACCCGCTCCACTTCCGCATGGGGATGCTGGATCCTCAGATCGTCCAGGCTGAACTGCTGGTGGAAGGGCTCGTCGACGAGTTTCATGGACGAATACGCCAACACCAGCAACCCGAGCCCGAGATAGTCGCCTGCATAGCTTCGTTGCCAGAACCTCTTCAGCGAGCCAATAAGGTTGCGGGCGGTGCTGCTGTTGCTGTTCTTGTCGGAGCCATTGCGTTGCATGCTGCGGTGGCGGTCAGGCTTGTAGGTGGTACTACGGCCGCTTTCAGACGTTGGCATTGGGATCAGGAGAGCTGTGCGATCCGTAACGACGATGCAGAGAAGCCTGTCTTCATTACCTTGCAAGAGGTGAGCTGATAGGGCGTTCGTCCCTACAGGGGGTTGCTTGGTAGGCTTGCGACACTCGGAATCGTTATACAACGATCCAACAACGCGCCGGGCAACGGCAAGCCAAGCTTAGTCAGTCATATTGCAACCCTTCCTCTTAACATTCTATGCTGTCGGCCATCATTAGACATTCAGTCCACTTCAAACAGCTGTAGTAGCTGCATACGACTACCATGGCTGATCAACTGAACATCCAGTCGCCATTTCCGGCTCCACCCCCCTACTGGCAGAGCTTCACCGCAGAGAACGTAAAGCGACTGCGCCAGATTCGCAAAGAATCCGCCCACAAAAGCGACAACGCCGTTGGCGATACCAAAGATGAAGACAAGACTCAAACCGACAGCACCCTCTCACTTCCTCTCGAACTACAAGCTCTAGTCCCACCAGAGCCACCAACAGACGGCAAATTCAATGTGTTCGGGTTCGTGGAAGACCAGCGTGGCATTGAGCCCACCCTTGCGCAGGCAGACATTGAGCAGCTATATCCCTCGCCTGCGCCCGGCGAGCCTCTCAACCCACAGCCGCATTTACTGAGTCTCTCACGCTCGATGATTGCCTCGTTCCTCACACTTACCGGTATCCTCGCCGAGAATCCCACTGTGTACGAGAAACAGACCCAACATTTACAAACTGTGGCTTTCAACATCCACGACCTTGTAAACAAGTACCGACCACATCAGGCCCGAGAGACGCTCATCCTTATGATGGAGGAGAGGGTGGAGCGGATGAGAGGAGAAGTCAAATCAATCCAAGAGATGAGGGATAAGGTCAGGGAGGAGCTGAACAGCCTTAGAGTCCAAGGGGAGAGTGCTGCGGCGGCTATCAGGGAAGACGCGCAAGGGAATACATCGAAACAGGACCAAAATGGTGTTGCGGCACGCGAAAATACGAGACTCCTCAGACAGAAAGCTGCGTGGAAGGCGCTGGAGCAGGAGATGACAAAAGTCGCAAATGGTGGTTGAAGCGGACCGTTGGGGCATGGAGGACGTCTTCCATGTCACTTCCCGCCCTGATTACTATTCGTACACTAGCATCACCTTCGGTTCTTGTCGATGATGGCCTGTCGCATCTCGCGACCCTGCTCCTCAGCGTGCGCCGCACCAACAGCGTTCAAGGTGCCTGCACCCGCACCTGGCGAACCCGAAGCGTCAGCATGTGGTCGACAACCTCGCGAGGAGGTAACTCACCCTTCACTGCAGCATTCTCGTCTCTCGTCTCAGTCGACGATCCATCTGGCGCTGTCTCTTTCTTGCTTTTGCCGGAGAATACACCAGACAGTGCGCCGAAGACGTTGAGGTTCAGACCAGCCTGCATAACCAACACTCAGCATGATGTGGCCTTACGCATGGAATTGAATGATGCTTGAAAGCAACCTCGTCTGGTCACAGATCGCGACACAGCTTTCTCTAGGCTTTAGACTTACACTGGCACTTGCACTTGAGCTGGACTCCTGGCTCTCTATTACACCCGCAGACGGGTTGTCCGCTGGTGCTGGAGCGCCGACTTTGCTCGACCGAGTAACTTCAGAGCTGGACATTTTGAGTGATTTAAGATTGGCAGGGGGAGGATTCTGAAAGACGAGCTCGAGACAGTAACAACCTTACGCCTGCTTCATAGTATGAGCAGTGATAGTAATCGCAGATCAGTTGGCTGTTCTCTACCTCTGCCTTGGAATGGGTACCCCGCGCCTCATAAGAATCGCCAGCGTCCAGGTCCCGGATTCTAAGCTGAACGATGTCTGGTCGAGCTACGTCATTCTACAGGGATAGATATCCCTGCTTTATCGGCATCAATCCAGCAACATATCTGTAGGTAGCATTGATCATGTAACCCACCCTACATACATCGACGTGTACAAAGCAACTGCCATAATAAGCCTATGATGTATGATAACACTAGACTAGTAATGTCGTAGAAAGAATTATAGCAGTAATTCCCATCACAAATGCCTTGCTAATAGCAGAATTTACCCCTCACGAAGTGATCAAACGTCAAAGGCCAGCCTTGTTTGGATCAGATGCTTTGCTTCATGTTCTCCCATGCCATAGGTCTTGGCCTCGCCCTCTCGCAAAGCAGCCCCTGTCTATCCATAGAGTATGCTACGGCGAAATGTAGGAGCAAAACCAGCACTGTCCGCTGAATGCTCGCAGGTGTCAGTCGGCCAGCGACCTCGACTAAGGCCAGCGCAAGCACAGGGTACAGGACCCAGGGGTTAACCGCAAACGGCGAGCACGGTATGCTCACAGATAGAAACCTCATGGCGAATGAGACGATTTGTAAAAACTTCAGGGTAGACTCGTGTTGATGATACAGGTGGTGCCTGATCCATGTTCTGGCACCTCTCATACTGAACCCAGAAGGTGGTGGAGGCAGTAACAGGGGACTCTCAGGCGGGTGTTGTCCTTGTATCTGCGACGGTGGATCAGTCGAATTTGGGTCCAGGTCCTTCTGCGGCGATGAGAAGGCCGTTGTCGTGCTGTATGGCGGATCTTGTGGGTCAGAAGGGGAAGGTTGCGCCTTGTTGGGCCAAGTCTGGCGGTTCTTGACCGGGCTTAGAGAGCGCGCCTCGGTGCTTTTGCGTTGCTGAACGGCCAGAGCGGACAGTGATTGGTCAGCGGCAAAGACGACGGCGGAGTTCGAGCGCTGGTGATGAGCAGGTCGCGATCCATGGGGTGTCTCCACCAACGGCGACACCCGGGTGCTGCTGCCCTGCTCGTCGCGTGCCGGCGGCACACTGCCTTCGTCCAGCTCAGCGCCGCCTGTCTTGATGCTCATCAAGATATCCTCGGTGCTAGGTCGCTCGTTCGGGTCGACGCTCAGCAGTCTCTTGAGGAACCTGTAAAGCTTGTCTGGCAGGTCAGATCGAAGGCCCTTCATGTCGCGACCCTCGCCAAATCCGCCCCAGCGTATGATCTCGTCACGCAGGGCGTCCAAGTCCTCGTTGTCCTCGTCCACACCATCTGCGCTTATGTATGGTAGTCGGCCGAAGCACATGAAGAACACGATCATGCCCAAGCTGAAAATGTCGCTTTTGGTGGTGAAATTCCCGAATGTCCCTGCCGTATCATCCCTACGTAGGACTTCCGGAGCGCAATACGATATCGTCCCTGTCGCCCCTGTATTGCCTCTGTTTGTACCAGCAGCCTGAACCTCGCCGAAATCCGAGATCAATACTCGCGTGCGGGGACCCTCTACATGCAGTAGACAGTTGGAGGGTTTTAGGTCACGGTGAATGTAGCCTTTGCTGTGTAAATGATGCAATCCCGACGTGATATCCCTGAAGAACGAAAAGATCTCCTCGAAGGTCAACCTACTGGTATAACGATGGCTTTCCGGAGGGTTCGACGTCTCTCCCCTGGAGTTCCTGCGAAACCTTTCCTTGAGGCTCTCTTTTGAGGTGGCCCCATCTCTGGTTGGTCCACAGACATAGCTGTGCAGGTCGCCAGCGTTGCAATATTCTTGGAGAATCCAGAGACAAGGCACGCGTGGCCCGAATTTGGTCGTCTGGTGGTCCTCCAGCCAAACCCAGTGGTAGGTCACCAGATTCTTGTGCATGATACCTTGTAGCAGCCTGACCTCGAGGAGGACCTTCTCCAACCACGAGTGGTCGTTGCCGACGGGTACCCGCTTGCATGCGAATTTCCCCAGGCTGATGTCGTCCATGAAGTGTTCAACCAGTAACACGACACCATTTCCACCTCGACCGAGAACGCCCAGCTCGCGAAAGAAGCGCAAGAAGTAACCTGGTGTGAAGGCCGAGTCGCTGATTCCCTTGCTGGAAGATGCAGAAGGGTCGCTCCCAATGAATTCTGCGCCGGATGGCGGGTCTACTACCTGATGGGCAGTGTCCTCTCCGGCAAGCTGAGACCTCCCAGAGCGCAATGCTGGGATGGGTAACCTGTCGGGCGTTCCTTGTACAGATGAGTTGGGTGACGGGCGCTGGCTCTGTGCCAGCATGGCGAAGTAGTGAGGATCCACATACTGCNGTGATTGCTGTTGCTGCTGCTGTTGCTGCTGCTGATCGAATTCGTTGAACTCGCTACGCTGTCGCTCTTGAGATCCAGACCTAGGCTTATACTTATCGTCCCGGAGAGGCCGATGGCAATAGGGACATTCTGTCACCTCCAGCGCCTGGTCTTCTGCTGCTGCGTTAAGAACGGACAGCTGATGTGACTGGGAATCGTAGACCACCACGGCATTGCCACGACGTCTAACCAAGTATTTGTCAGTGCAAGAACTCACACATTATGCTGCATGTGATTCTTCTTACAGGACGACCTCGCCGTTGCCAATATACGGTACCAGAGACATCTGTCTCGACGCTGCCGCATCGGCCATTCGTTGTGAGCTTCAGCTGAACTTCGTCACGGCTTTGGCATTTTATCCGGCAACTGTAGCTTCCAAGTCGGGTAAATCCCATGCATCTAGCGAGAAGGGCAATCCAGGTGGAGAATCCAACGCAAGTCGCTGAGGAGTCTTTGTCTCATGCACATCACATGTCACACCAACGGTGGCAATCTGTATTGCAAAATGTTAGGTGCTCTGCAGGGCTCGGCAAGCGTCGGTCAAGCTTCGTCACAATGGCTTTCGAGCTTTTTAGGAGCTACCCACATCAGGTCACACGTTGGCATTCGCTGTAGACAAGTAGAATGATGCACATTGACTGAATTTATATAGAAGATAGGCTATGGCCACACACCCAATGTCTAATAAAACTGAGTCAAAGATTGAAGGTATAGCACTGCGCGGAGGCAGTGCAGTCCTGCCTAGGCCCCACCAACACCTCGCTTCGAACGCTGGAGATTAATAACAAAAAGCCCAAAGTCATTAGAAGACATCCTCCATTTTCACATCTTGAGTTCCAAAGGCTGCAGCTACAGTCGCAACCATGCCGTCTGAAGACTCTTCTACCTTCGCTGTCATCTCGTCCGCAATGAAGACGCCCAAGCCGGCGAACGCATCCGTCAATGCGCGTGCATTGTACTCATTTATGTCGTAACCACCAGCAATGATTCTGGCATCTTTCCTGGCACTATCCAGGAATGGATAGTTGTAATGGTCTTGCAGCGCATAATATTGCTGCTGGAACCGGACACCATCAAAAGGATCGATAGGTGCTTCAGCTACCTTCGGTTTCCGCTGCTTGAGACCCTTGATGATACTGCTACCACCGACAGCACCGCCCTTCGATGAGGGAGCTGTTACTTCTGCATCACGAGCATGCAGTTGCCTCTGCCGTTCCTCAGCCGTGCGTCTATCCATGCGACGTTTGAGCTGGACTTGTTGCCCATCCCTCTCTACCGACGATGCATCTTGACCAGCAGCTAGGCGACGAAGCTGTTCTCGACGATTCTCTTCCATCAGCCTCTTATCCTCCTCCTCTTCTCTACGCGCAGCCTCGCGTCTCAGCTTGGCCTGTTCTCGCTCTCGCCTCTGCAGAACCCGGTATGAAGACTGCTCTTGAGACTCGAGCTCGGCATTCTCCTTGATCTCGTCGGCATGAGCCNTCTCATACTCGGCAAACTTCCTCTGCGTCTCCTCTACGTCGATGTCATTAATGAGGTTGAAAGTGATATCTTCTACTTCGTTCAAGTAGTCGTTATATGCCCGTAGATCTTCAAATTCATCCTCTCGTCGATTGAATACTGCAGCTACCCTCCGCCGAATGTCGACTTCACGCTCGACCTTCAAGTCTTCGAAAGTCTGCTCCCGAAAGCGAGGTTTCCTAAGGGTCCTAGAGCAGCCGGGTATGGGACATTGGGCGGGACCATGCGAGAAGATGCGATCAACGCAGCTTGCGCACATTTTGTGGTAGCATTCTGGATTCACGAGGAATCGCAGGTTTGGGTTGAGATATCGCGAGGACTTGCATACTGGGCAGATGTCTGATCCAGGAAGGTCAGTCGTGGCGTCGTTGTGGTGGATCGACAGCATACGATCGAGACGTGTGTGGAGCAGCTCACCATTTTGACTGTCGCCGCCGGCTGGTCGCGATTCCCTTTTAACAACAGGCGCATGGGCCGGTTGCGCCAGACGCGACATAGTGCTGGCGGCGATGTTGACTATGGTGGTGATGGGTGAGGATCGTGGTAGTGATAATGGTAATCCTACCGGTTACGAACAACAGGAAGTATGCATACAGTAGCATAGATCACAGTGCAGTATGGGGTAGAAGCTTAGTAACGCGACGGGCGCACTCGCGAGCCAATAACGAAAGCCGTGGCCGAGGCTCGGGGAAAGCCGCGGCGAGCGAGACCAAAGGAGAAACATGAAGGTTCTGTAGTCGAGTGACATCGTTCATGTTGGGGCCAATCTCTGTCGAGACAGTCTTGTATTTTATCGACCGCATATCCGATTTCATCGTTTTCCCAACACTGGCATCGTCCTCTATAACTACACCACACGTCCGACCCGCTCTGCTTCCAGGGCAATCCCCGACTGCTACCGATACCGCCGCCTGTTCATCGACTCCAGCGCCAGACGTAGCTATCGGCCTCCTCAGGGAACCTCGTTACTTCATATCTCCCATTCCATCACCATCATCATGGGCGACGATCACCATGGTCTGGATCACTCCCGCGACCCTTGCCCATGGGTTGCGCTCTCGGATTTCGGTGGTGCCTTCTGCATGGGTGCCATAGGGGGTGCGGTATGGCACGGTGTTAAAGGTTTCAGGAACAGCCCGTATGGCGAGAGGCGGATAGGAGGTATGTTCATCAATTACCACTCAAGCTTATACCAGTATCACCATCGCTAATGTGTTTTTCACAGCTCTCACAGCAATCAAAGCGCGCGCTCCTGTGCTCGGCGGTAACTTCGGTGTCTGGGGTGGCATGTTCAGCACATTCGATTGTGCTGTGAAGGGCATCCGCAAGAAGGAAGATCCATGGAACGCCATCATTGCCGGATTCTTCACTGGTGGTGCGCTTGCCGTCCGTGGTGGACCCAAGGCCATCCGAAACGGTGCCATTGGTTGTGCAATCCTACTTGCCGTCATTGAAGGTGTCGGTATCGGTTTCCAGAGAATGATGGCCGAGAACACAAGGCTCGAGATGCCACCTGCGCCTCCACAACAACCCAATGTCGGGTCAGAAGGCAGACTCCCAGCTGCAGCTTAAAGCTGAAGAGGCACGGATGTACGGATCCGAGAAACGCACAAGAGCTGGCTGGCTGGATAAGCCTAGACAACGATCGAGACTGGCAAATCCATCCGCCACATATCTGGTGCGAGTCAATCTTAGGCCAATGCGGATACCGATAGGTGGAATCCGGCATAGAGACACCAAGAACCCTATAGACGTGTCCGACCGAAAGAGAGGCAAACCCTTATCCGGCGTTCATGAATGTTTTGATTATGGCACGGTGCATTAGCGAGGTGTACTTTGTTTTCAGCCGGTTCGGAGAGATCATGTCATGCTCCACTCTACTCTTCCGCCACCTCCCCTCAGAATTGAAGGAAAAGGAAGGAGGTGCGAAAAAACAGAAAGGGGAGGAATTGCATTGTGACGGCGGGAATCCAATGCGATCTGTACTTTATATATCTTTACTATTTCTTTCCCGCGCTGGGCATTGCACCATCACCTTTACAACCGGTGGCTGCCCAGCTTGTTCATATCAGGCAACTCTGAGCTATATTTCAGTACTCGCAGCTTTCGTCTCATCAAAATTTGCAGCCTCCCATCGACATTGGCCAGACAGTGGCCGAACATACTCAAGAAGTAATTATTTGGATGATTTAGTATCGACTCAAAGGAGTTCGATCACTTTCACCTCTACGTCAGCGCTCAGCGAACGTGTCTCGACTTATCGTTGTAGTTGATCTTGCCGCATCCGTAGCAAAGGACTGAGAGCACAATAATGCCTGTAGTTCTTTCTTTTAGGCGCCTTGTTCAGACAAGATTGATATAGCACCTACGACAACTGATCAGCTTTCTCATCACGGCAAGACATGTTCGTTCTGCAGTTAGGTGCGGCTCTGCACCGCTTGACTCGTCAGCCAGTAGCAACTGGGCTACTCAATCGCTTGTGCCACTCGATCAGACGGGAGTCTATTCTGAGGGCCATTCAGACTCGCCCTAATACTGGTATCTCTGCAACAGCATCAAACCGCACACCTCATCTTGATCGCTTATAAGTCATGGAAGCAGCATACCAAAAGGTGTGGCTAGTTTGTCAGTTTGAGCTCTCTACAGAATGCCTGGCCAATGAACAGACCTTGACGAAGAGAGACCTGCTGGCCATCATTGCTGGCTCTCAGTTTGGTATTGGTATACTGGTCCTCGCGGATTGAGTCAAGACCGCGGCTCATATGAGAAGCTCCACCCTCAGCTGAAGAGAATCGCCGTATTCTGGCCGGGTGTAATGGGCATAGGATCATCTAGAGCAACAGGCGGTGCTTTGCGGCTGTTTACAAACAACATCTACTGGTGATTACCTCGCCAGAGACATTCCTGCTCTATAGCATCTCAAAGTCGGATCCCAGCGATCGCACCCCGAGCAGAAACGGCGTCTGTACTTTCAAAACGTTGGAGGCTAGGAACTAATACAGACTGCTTATTTCGGGATGGAATACTCACCACTTGACGTCTATGTTCTCAATTCCAGGAGCAATGTCCCTTGATTGGGGATGTTAAGAGAGCGCTACTCCGGGTTGGTCTGTTAGGCTCGTACGATCTCTTCTTCTTTGAGGAGGAATATAGATATATTGATTCGAATCTAGAACCGGGATGATTTCCCTGAGTGATACCTCAAACAATATCCAAGGCGACTCTATTCCAGACCTTTGTCCAAATGAGAGAATTGTATGTCCAAGGCAGGTGCCGATTGAAGTAAATACTGAGATAACCCATCCCAAATGGTTGGGGCCTACTTCGAAGTCTTTGTTGATGATACGTGCGCCGTTTGACTGGAGATGCTGCCGGTGAATCTGGACATCATTGCAGCCTGCAGAAATGGTGGAAAGCTATATCGTGTGCTCTTGTAACCGCCTTTCTTTTGGGATTCGGTGCTGTTTGTTTCCAGGAATGTTTGATTCTTAAGAAGATAGCTTCCCTATAACGTCGGAACTCCACGACAACAACATCTGGTGGGCAGGGCGATAAAGGCAGAGAACATCACCCTTTGCTGCTGTCATCACCAACAGTGTACCCTCTAGCAATACCGCTCCTACCCTCCTCTACTGGAGCGCCAACGATCTTCCCATTTTCGTCTCGTTCATAGGCAATCTCATGATCGCTTCCAAGCCCTTGCCATGTACGATTCGACCTGAGGAACTCTGCTGCGGGTGACACAGCGTTTCCAATAGTTGCGACATCACCTTTTACCCGCTGAAGCAAAGCATTGCTCGTTGATGGTGTGTTGCCGTCTCCACCATGTGCTGTGGCCTGGGCGGCATTCGGTAGACCGCGGCCAATGGGACGAGTGTGACTGACGTAACGACCGGTTCGGAAGTCGAACTCAGGTGGCTCATCATCCGAGGGCAGATCGTCCCAAGTCGTCGTAGAGCTCCCGTCCGCGTTCTCGGGCCCTACAGGGGAGCTTTCAAGATGATTCTTCGAGTTCTGGCGATATCTCTCCAACACTACAGAGAAGTCCCCTATCCAATCCCCACCCCAAGTACGAGTCTCATCGCTTGCCAAAGTCATTTCGAGCTCGAAAGGTGTTACAATCGGTCTCCAGAAGTCTTTGCTCTCAATGAGACTACTCTCCCAACATCCGATAACGATCCAGCCCTCAATCTCGGCGAAATTGGCCACCTTGGCAGCATTGATCTTACCAACCACGAACGTATAGCTTTTCTTACCAGCTCGCTTGATGATATCCTGTACATGCGTCAGGGCTTCCATATAATTGGAGACAGATAAGGTGTTGATGAGAATGCCATATACAGAAGCCGTACTCAACCGTGTGACCAGGGCATATCTTCGGCGGAGCATTTGGGCAGCAGAAGCAGCGGGAGCCTGTGTAGAACCTTCAGCAGGATCATAAATGTGGATACTCTTTACACGAGAGGATAGTATAAGCAGTAGCGAGGTAGGGGGAGAGGAGACGTGGAAAATCGAGTATTCCGTTAGCTTCTCTGGATTGTCCTGAAGCTCCAAGGGTAAGGAACGATTTGGTATTGGAGAGGCCGGATTGCGCAGGACCTTGGTAGAGAATAGATTAACATATCCAAGATCTTTGAGACGCTCTCCAAGGGCCGGTACATGCGTGCTATACGGGATATCTGCTACCAGGCATACAAGCTCAGATCTTTCTGGGTATGTTTGCATGAAGCTCTGTACTGCCCCGTCCAGGTCCAGCGGCCTGGTTGTATAAACGTAGATAACGGGTAACCGTGCCGTTGGCGAGAGGCAAGCACGGCCATAGTGCACCACAACATCGGCATCGACGTGTTCGGCAGCGACCTCATCAACACAGCAAGAGCCGTAGCTCGTATCTCCCAGGATCGTGAGCTTGTGCCCATCTTCGATCTTTAGAGCTGTCTCTGGTGCCGGCGCTTGATCTGCAATGCTGGCCTGCCCAATCTGCTCAGAGAGCTCATGCACTGAGTTTGACTTCGGCGTTGAAGTAGCATGTGTTCGCCGAAGGACATCACGAAGTTGGGCATACACCCGTGGGGCGTCGACTAGCATGTCATCGGGAAACTGCAGTGCAATTTTGAAGTAGTTGCCAGCAAGAATTTCGCTCGCGGTCCGCTCAACTTCATACTGACTCGACAGTTCGCCATCGGACAACCTCGCCTCGCTGGGCCGTATCGTAGCAGGCGTGGGTTCCTGCAGGATATGCTCAGCCGGGGTAGACAGCACTGGAGCCGTGGCAGACTGCATCTTCCAATGTATACGTGTCAACCTCAACCGAATGACGCCAGTCGGGCGTTTTGGGCAGCGAGGGATTTAATTTAGAACCGGGACTTTTACTGAGATATTCACCTCATATCAAATCACAAACACATCGAAAATGTTCCAAATGTGAGGGGTCCTCTGACGCATGGGCCGTCGGCTAGCGGGCCGCGAGCCGTTCCGATGCTTTTTTGTGGGTAAAGAACTTCCCTTCCCGATAATTGCCTATCTGGCGTGACCAGAGATTATATCTGGAAGCCTCCGATAGGGTGGCTGGAAGACCCTTGACGACATATGGGTAGATCCGAGTGGCGAAGATGTCCAGCACGTAGCAGGGTTTTGACCGAATTTATGCAAACGGTATTCCAAATATACATATAGTGGATCTCCCAATACCCCGTGCGGGCTTTGCTTTGCGGTGACTGACCCCTACCCTACACTAAAGGTTACAGGTTGTGCTTGAACATCTTTGCGGCCATTTGTCTTTCCCAAACGGCAGACGCTCTAGATATCTTGACCGCCGATCGCGCCGTTTATATGTCCAAGTGACCCCCGTTGGCAGATGATGTCTTCCTCAAACAACATGGCTGAAGTCGAAGCCCAACGTCTGCTGCTGGAGGCTAACCTCACAAAGCTTCGCCAAAGCCTCAAGCACTGGCACACTTGGGAGGCCGAATACGAGGGGCTCAAAGAAGAAGTCGACACTATTAGCGGCGATACAACGGTATCGAATCTAGAGGCAATCTGCGTCGGTTATGGTGGTGAACTGGTTGACCAGAAGGAGGTCAGAGATCTCACCGGCTTGAAAGATGGCTTGCCACGCACGAGGCAACAAATCAAAGACCTGATCTCCCACCGTCAAGACTATGTCCTCAAAAACATCGAAACTCTTCAACGTCAATACTTTGCTGCTGAAGGAAAGCTGGAAGAATTCGCCTTTGCTTCCATCTGGAAGAATGCAGAATCCTCAGGCCTGCCCCTCACCGAGATCCAAGAGGAGCTGGACGATGACGACAATGTCATATCCTCCCATCTCTCACAGCCTGAGTCTACTCAAAATTCTCTTGTTGACTCTCTGCGGAAGGCAGGTTTGACCGACAAAGAGCTCAAGCAACTTGACACTAGCGTCTCCAATAATGCTGCCTTGACAGGATCGTCCACTTCCCAAGCAACGCCAAGTTCTCCCACGTCTGCCTTGAAGCACAGTCATAGCCACGATAATGCCACAACCAGCACTACTGGGGAAGGAGAAGAATCGAGGAAGACACCATCACGGCCGCCTGTACGCAAGAAGTCTGTATCATTCACAGCAGACACCAAGGAACCGCTTGAAGCTTCTCGTTCGGAATCCCAAGAAAAGAAAGTGTCCTTTGCTCCAAAAGTCGCTGTCATGCCTGCTGCAGACCCTCCAGATACACGACAGGTGTCATTTTCGACCCAGGTCGAGGAAATACCGGCAGCCTCGTCCGATTCGAAACCCGCAGAGCCGCAGGTTGTCCCTGAGCCTGAATCCAACACCCTTAAGGATCTACAAGCTTCGTTTGGACCTGGCGAGAAGGTCATGGAGATTGATGAGAATGATCAACATGTCGCCTCGCACATCGTCATACCAGAAAACGAAGCGGAAGAGGACGCTAGGATGAGGCGAGAGATGCTTGACTATCATCTAAACGAAGTGGGAGATGTCGTAGCCCAGATTGATTTCGAGGAAGCTATGGCCGCAGCAGAGGAAGGCGACGAAGACTTCCACTCGTTGTCAGAGCTCACATCATCCGAATACATGGACGACGAGGATACACCATACACGAGCGGACAATCTGAAGATGAAGACTATAGCGAAGATGAGTTCGGTCGCTCGAAAGGCTCACAGATCTCGTCAGACTACAAGGAAAGAATGCTGAGCCTCCAGAGCAAGCTAATCGGCAATATCGGCCCTGCCCCCAGTGATGACGAGCTCAATCAAGTCGATCCAGAGCTGCAGGCGGGGGATGTCAAGCGGCTGGTCATCCGCGACAAGCACAGTTCGCCGCCCAGTGGCGATTCAGAGAGCAGCGAGAAGAAGGCCAACAGCCAGAAGAAGCGGGTCAGTTTTGCGGAGGATCTTGACATCGCAGAGCCGGGACTTGCCCCTCCCCCAGTCAAAGCACTGAAGACAGAGAGCGACGACGAAGATGCCGACGTAGGTGCCGATGCGGCAGACTACACTCCAATGGCCGACCTCGTCATGGAGCGCATCAGCACCGCACCTGCTCCTCCAACCCTGCCATCTGCCGGCAAGACTGGTAAGAAGCCTTCAAGATTCAAAGCAGCGAGAGATGGCAGTGCTCAAGCTGCTCAAACGGAAGCCGCCCCCATGGATGTCGACACTCCAAAAGGTCCTCCAGGCAAGATCATCGCTGACACGCTGGTCGAGCACCCAGTGTCGCAAGGCGGCACCTCCGTCGCTGCGCCCTCGGTCGACGGTGAAGATCCCATCAGAGAACGGCGTGAGCTGGCGGCAGAATACTACCGCAAGAGGAACGAGATGATCCGTCAACAGGGCGGGTTCAAATCCAGTGCTGAGGGTAATGATAACGATGATGATGACGATATTGATGATCTGATGGAGGAAAGGGACGGAAAATTAAAGAAGGTGAGCAGGTTCAGGGCTGCTAGGCTGAGAGGGACTTCCTAGCCAGCAGCGTGGATACATAGCCGTGTTACACAAATAGGTTGGAATGGTATGGATCGATGCATGTCCATACCCATGGAAGTGCAAGGGGTATGGCTACATGAGATAGGTGTACCAATGAATTGACGATGCCACTACTACTCCGCTTTTCCAATCGGTGACGGACTCTCACGCTCCAACAATATGTCGAAATCACACACTGCTATTCTTGACACATTACAACAAGTCAAGAAACGTCGAGCCGGAGATTCGAAATACGCAGAAATACGCAGATGGTAGACTCTCGGCAATGTCGTCTTCGGTGAACAGCTCACTGACGGAGCGGATTTGAGTGGTATGTACTGATATGGCTGGAGATGGCAGAGACCTGCACACTCCAGCCCTATTTGGGTAAAGTCCACAGATGAAGGTCTTCAAGACGGACAGGGACAGGCAGATGATAACAAAGGCGGTGAAACGTCCACCGCGTGCCTTGTTCTCTATGCCTACCTGTCGGCAGTTGGAGACACATGCAGGGAGGCCGTGGCCGTGCATCGGCAATCGAAGAAGAACTCCATAGCCCAATGCAATTCATGAAGAAGGATGCAATCCGCTCACACATCCCATCGCGCCCCACAGCTATGCAGAAACGACAGCGGTCTCAAAAAGAAAAAGAAAAGGCTGCTTTTGAATGAAGCGCCATGCGTACCCTTCGCCTTCCCACGACGGGCAGCAATCATGAAAGAAAAAAAGAGAAAAGGGAGAGGTTCACGCGTCGGTGTCCTTCGCACCGGACCTTATTAGTGGTGATGACCGCCGGAAACCACCACCCTGGCGCCATCCTTGCCTATGACGCCTCTCTCGTACTGCTTGCCTCTAGGGCTTCTGTCCCTTCCTTTCTTTCTACTCAGGAATCCCAGTACTCCTCCAGCAGAGTGTGTCTTGTCTTTGCTGGCTGGAGGTGGCGCGCTTTCGGAGGTCAGGAAAGTACTGCCTCCAGTGCCCTCATCTCCACTCTCACCGCCAGTGCTTCTCTGTTCTCTGACGAAGTTGTATGACCCACCAGTCCCGCCGAAAGAAGGAGCTCTGACGTTGTTACGAGGACGGCTCAATGACTGAGGTCGAAACGTAGCCTCAGATGGGTTGGCACTATTGGTAGCGATCTGAGGCAATGCAGTCGGTGCATCGGCGCCTTCCTTCTTGGCTTGAGATTGAGGTTGGTAAGATCGTGACGAAGGTGGGGAGGCTTCCTGAGAAGAAGGATTCCAATCATCCGCCCCATGGGACACACCAGTATCCAGTGACCGCATAGGTGCTTTACCTTTTATGTTTTGAGGATATGCCATTGCGTTGTAGTAAGGTGGCGAGCCTTCATTTGCCGACCGCATAGGGGAAGTTGCCCTTGAGCTTTTACCACTTGCTATGGTTCGCGGCTCTACTGTTCTAGACTTCGCAGATGAATGAGCATGCCTGGTTGAAGCCGGTCTCGAGGCAGGGTAATGATCACCACCAGCAGTACTTCTATCCGGGCTTCCAGCAACCGGCGTGGCAGGCGAGTGAGGTGTAGTACCATCTTGTTTCAGAGTAGGTACGACCTCTCTTTCCGCAGGAAGTAGAGTGTAGTCAAACGGCTCGAACAGGGTCTCGACCATCCTGTGTAGCTCGTCTGCTCTGATCTCCTGCGCAGTCGCATCCTCTCGTAGTTCGGCTCTCGGCTTCTGCTTTCTGGCCCTTGCTTCGAGTGGCGCTTCCTCCAATAAGAGCTCTTCTAGATCGTATGTAGCATCGAAATTTGTCTTCTCACTCGGCGGACAAAACACGGGCTCGATTTCTTTCGCTTCCAGAGCTTCGAAATCGAGATCCCTGAAGAAAGGATTATCGGTAAAGCTTTCGAAAGAGGCAGCGCCTATTCGTAATGACTTGTTTTTCTCTAGAAGCGAACTGATAGCGTGGTTGCAAGGCATTGAGACAGGTGGATTCGTCATAGGAAACGGTGGTTCGGCCTTGATGATGGCTTGGGCCAACATCTCGTGGTTGCCACCCTCGAACGGTCGCTTGCCGTAGATGCACTCGTAAAAGGTGACACCAAGACCCCACCAGTCGACTTCAGTCTGATAGCCTCTTCCAATATAGACCTCTGGTGCAAGGTAGGCCAGGGTGCCGGACTTGCTAGTCAAGGGCCGCCGAGGGGTGTAATCTGAGGCGACATTGAAATCGGCAAGATGGACATGTCCCTCGCTATCAAGCAAGACATTGTCGGGTTTGACGTCCCGATGGACTATACCCTGTCCATGTACATAGCGTAATGCACACGCCAGCTCGGCGATCCAGAACCGTACAGCTTCTTCGCTGAAGGTTTTACGTGAGATGTGGAATCTCAGGTCGCCACCGTTCATGAGGTCGACCACGATGTAGAGATACTCCACGTCCTGGAAGCTGTACCGCAGATTACAGAGAAAAGGATGGTTGAGGTGTTGCAACATCCGTCTCTCTCTGATGATGTTCCGCACACTTTCCGATCTGACGACCTCATCTTTGCGGATGTATTTGAGGGCGAATGTGAGTCCGGTATCTTTCCGCTCTACGATCCTAACTTTGCCAAACGCTCCCTTTCCCACTACTCTTAACAAACGGAAGTGATTCAGGTTGACCTGGTCCGAAAAAACGGCAGGCTTTCCATTGGCGTTGCCCATTGGCGACGGCTCGCAGTGTTCGTACCTGGGAGTGGAAGAGAACCACAGTCCTTAGGCACGGTTCAACGCAGCCAATGACTCTGCGAGGGCCAGGTGTAGGTAGAGCGAACAAGATGTGTTATCGCACTTCGATACACATGTCATGCACAATCCCTTCTCCTGAACGACAACCTCTCCCTTCTCAGTTCGGCAGGCAGTATGGTGCTTCGGTGGTTCCGAATGCTGTCCTCAGCCAACTATAGCTTGGCTGTAGTGTAGATTGTGATTTCCACCGATTGTTCGCAGAGCAGGAATGATCGATCTCGACGTGCGATTCCAATGCGTTCGTATCGCGCTGACTGGTCGTGAATGGCTGAAATGCGAAGTATGCGATGCAGTATGGTGGCCGTAGGGACTGGGAAGCAGGACAACGGTGTCCACACAAGACAGCAAGACGTGAGCAAGGCTCTTGTACGGTCGGCCAGAAGCTAATTAAGCATTAGACGTATATGCAGGTCGTGATGGCAATCGCAAGCAGTGGGCTGCGAGCAAGCTTGAAGATGTAATAGGCCGTTAAATGCGTCAACCGAAGATTACAGCGTGAGGCACTGCCTAATCAGAGCAATCTGTTAGCGAATTGGTGCGAGGAAGTTTCGCATAGAGGTGTAGCCAGGCAGAGCGAGACCAGTAGCGACAAGATCGATGGAGGCGGCAACGGCGAATGGCAGTCGTGAGGAGGCGGCGTTAGGCCAGTGAGGAGGGTGGATTGGAGATGGACGTGAGAGATGGTGATGATGATGATGTAAAGTGAGTGGGTTGGTAGTCGAACCTTAATGCAATGGGGGAGAGACAGCAAAGGTGGAACAAGAAGTCAAAGAAAGGAAAAAGGTGAAGTGAAGCAGTAGGTAAGGAAGGTCAGGTCTTACCTCTGGACATACAGACATACAGACGGTGGTACTGTACTTTCTTTCTTCCTCCGCCGACCTTCACCTTTTCCGAAGTGTTCACTCACATCATAACTATAACTAATAACCATAAACCCCCCAGTCACGACCAGACACCATGCTGTACATGCATACAGCACACCCACCCACCCATCCATGGTTTGAGCCTGCCGGCATACCACCCACGTTTTCCGGCGATGGAATGGACGTTCTCGTCGTGCCATGCNGTGCCATGCCCTGCCAGCAGGCTGTCCATTTGGCCGTTCGCCTCTCTAGCAGCCGTTATTGCAGACAGCTGCATGTGCACCACCCTACGGTGCAAGACACTACTGTACGGTATACAAGACACTACAACACGCACGATACACGTGCACAGGCGTGGGTACAGCGCATGGGTAACACCGACATGGTCATGGTTCAATCGTATCAAGCCACCCCTTCCCAGGCCCTCCCTTCCCTTCCCTTCCCGTCCCATGCCATGCCATGCCGTGCCGTGCCAGGCAGGTTAGGTCACGATACAGCACCGTACATTCTCTTGCGTGGAACCCCTACCTGCCTCAACAGGAACCCGATCTACAATCCAGCAGGTGGGCGGGCTGGCTGCCTGTCTGGCAGTTGTGGGCAGTACTGTATGCAGACCGTCAAGCTGACAACGGTGGTGAACAGCTACCCTACACCATGATCCACTTGGATCCATCATGGTTCAGTTCACGCGCTGGATGATTCTTGATCCCGACTCGATGTCGCATCGCCATCATCAGCGCGGAATTCGGACGCACCGCTATTAATAATGAAGACTCAGCACCACCTATCCTCTTGAGGTAAGATATGGACCGCCGGGTGATTAAGGCACGAGAAGTCGAACGATCCAACGTAGCTGCATTATCAACGCATGAACTGCACGTCCTAGTCTCCAGAACGCCCGTTGGATTCGCCGAGAGCGTGAAACACTGGCTTTGGCGTCGAGTAGTGACACCCACGCATTGGCCGGGCACAGGCTGTTTGCAGAGCCCGGCTCGAAAGACAGTCAAAGCGCAAGGCTCGCCTCGTCAACGATCTAGCAGTCTTCTAGAAGGTGGATGCAGCCCCAAGCCCTGTAGCTCAGCCGAGCTCTAGGTAGGCGGGCGGCGGGCTAGGCCTGATAGGCGAAGGCAAGACTGACGACACAACCAGACGGATGGGATGCGGCGTGCAGTTGCGGTGCCTGCAAACAGGGGGAGCAAGGCCGTCTAATTTGCCACGCAGACCACCAAAAGTTTCAGTACCTCATCCGTACAAACGCGGCGGAGATGCATCAACCTGTCTGCGACCACCCATTTTGTCACCCTTTGCAGTTCACCGCTGAGATTTTGGTTCGCAAAGCGTTACATTCCAGTCATACCGCTTGTGGACAAAAGAGGTAGGTAATAGACAGATCTCTGACGTTACGCCCAGAGGTTACAGATCTAGGTTCAGAGTTTTCATCTTTTCCCAAAAGTCAGCGTGCTCTATGACCTTAGTCATTCCACCACTAATTGGGCGTCAACATTGTCATACTACGTGTGGTTGTTCAACGTTTGTGTGAACAAGAACATCTGCCCAGCCAGCCCAGACCGGAACAACATCCCGTGCGGACTTCATTCTGTAGGCAGGCAGGGTTCAAAGTTCTTCGATCCTTGGTGGGTCTCTTGACTAGAAAGCTCTCCCTGCCGGCACGCCACGCGCTCAGCAAGATCGGCTTTGAGACACGTCATATAGGCAGCGGGAATCCATCAGTCAGGAGGGTAGTGCATACCAACCATACGGTAGGGAGGTGCGGTACAGTACGAAGGAGACAGCCACGCTCGAACAATGCGTCCAGATTGACGAGATCGCCAGGTTCCTGGGTTCTTGCAAGTCTCCCGAAGATAGCCTGCTGGTCGCAGACACAGGACGCCGTTCAGTGTTTACCTACAGTATCAACCCACCTCCATATTACCTAGCAGGACGGGCGGTAGTGCGTATACTGTATCGTCAAGGCCTGGCTGCACGTGGCTCCCCAGACAGAATCTGCAAGCCACATCCTGTAGGGGTTGACCTGTAGGGGTTGAGCGATCTCTTCGGGACCAGTCCCAGCAGATGGGTCCTCTTCGGGGGTACAGTGCAGCAGAGTACTGTACAGTACGAATCCCTAAGCTTCTCTGCTGCATGCGTGCATGGTAGATGAAATCCAGAGCGATGCAATGCACGACCGCACGGCCCTGCGCTGCATTCCGCTGCAGCTCGGCTTGCAGGCTGTAAGTCCCGTCACGAGTCATGCGTGGATACTGTACGTCCGATCTGCATCTCTCCTTTCTAGCCATTTGGACCGGGAGTTCTTGGACCTCGGCTGCTTTCCCTGCGCTGTTGATTAATGCTGCGCTAGGCAACAGCACCATACTGCTGCGAGTGTGCTTGTGGCGGCCAGCTTTTTGCCTTTGATCTCACCGTTTGCAGTCATTACCCTTTGGGGGTTCCTTTGGGGGTTCGAGCACTGTGCACCCTTGCAATGCACCCAGCTGATATTTCCTAACACGTTACGTCTAAGTCCGTTGTGACATAGCACTGCGATATGCCACATTTCGCGAGGGGACTGATCGACCTTCACTTTCCTGATTAGAGTCGGGACCTCAAATGCAACGGGGAGGTAAGCCACGGCCGTCCATGCAAGTCCCCACGCCATGCTACAGGGCTGTATGAAGGGGAATGGCCCATCCACCCAAGCCACCCAATGGCAGACCAAGCAACAGCGCGGCCACCAGCGGTGAACACCACGCTACAATACGGTTAACGCCGTTAACCACATGGATTGGTCCGTGGACTCGGCCGGCATCCGGATTCCTACAGTATATCATGCTCTACAGCTTCTCGCTATCTCGGGCCAAGTCCTGCCCACCGAAACTGGATCGACCACGTGAAATGACGATCAGATCCTGGGCTCGCCGGCCTTGCAACATTGCAGCCTCCTAAGACCAAGCAGGAAAGTGTTGATGGGCAGGTATTAGGAGCTCGCTACCCCTGAGGCTTCACCACTCATGCAGCCCCAGTCCAATCCCTTCCGTCATGACGGGAATCCTGAAACAAGACACATGCGTATGCAGCTTCACCAGCACAGAGTGGAATCACCATGGAAACAACAAGAAATAAAAACGATCGTCATGCCGGGAACTACCAGAGCCGAGCTTATCCAAAAGTCGCTTCTGCTCGCAAGCAGTATCGTCACGTTTTACCCCTGTGTAGTACGCCGATGCAGGCTGGGAACGAAGCCCGTTGCCAGCGGTCCTATTGACTCCGATTGCCAACTTCAATATGCCGTCAGTGCCAGTGCCGTGTCGTGGAATACCAGATGCGAGAAAGGAGAGCTGTAAGAGATGAATCCCATCAATGTTAATGCCTGGTCCACGCTTAAACCTCCATGGCACCTGCTGGCTCGTCGTCGTCCTCTTCCTCGTCGTCTAAGCTGCCTACGCTGCTCATTTCGTCGCTATCGTTAGAGTCGTTGCCGTTCTCGTCGACCTGTTCCTTGGTTGCATATCTCGCAACATATTCTTCATATCCGCGTCAGATTGCCATACGTAATCATTCGAGGAGAGTGTTGATATGTATTTATCCCTCGCTTACCTTTGACTTTTGCATCATAGCTCTTCTCATCTCTCATCATAAGTGCAGCTGCCTCGCCATTGAGAGGGTCGGTCGGGTTGGGGTAGCGAAGTAACTGGGGAAGAAAGACCTCGAAGATGTTGACCATGTCATACATCGGAGACCAGGTCTGGTTGATGACGTCGAGACACACGCTTCCTGATCTGGGGACATGGACGAGTTAGCACGCTACCACTCGACACGTGTAGAAACCCAGCAAGCATACAATTCATCGATATTGGGGTGGAAGATTCTGTTCACAAACCCAATGCTGGGGCTTTTGTACGGATACTGATCGGGGAGTTCGACATGGATCTTCCAGTGGCCGTTGGCAAAAGGTGCTGTCGTGATGTTAGCCACGACCTCATCATAACCAATAAACCACTTAGCAACGTACTCTCTTCCGGCCCCTTGAATCGTACGAAGAATTCCTGCCTGGTCTGGCCATCAGCATCACTTCACGATTCCTTCTATAGGTGAGTATGAGCTCACACTGCAGAAAGAGTCAGCGAGAATGCCGAGATATCGCAAGCCGAGATGTCTACTTACTGTTGTCATTGACCAGTGTGACTTCGTAATCGCTCATAAGCATCTTCATCACCTGTAACTCGTCAATCGCGGTGTTCCCTTCATGATCCCTAAGCTTCTGCTCACATCTGTCTCGATTCTGCGTTTGGGGCTCGACATCTTGGTTGATGGGCGACCGCCAAACTCTCTCACGGCTCGTCCTTGTTGTGGGTCCACACCGAATATGAATAGCTGTTTCGACCTTGTGCCGTGCGGCAGCAGAAGAATGCGAGTGAGCGTGAGGATGTGCTGATGCTCTCGTAACCGTAACGAGGGTGGTGGCGGATGTCGTTTGCTGGGCAAGCCTTGTCGGTTGGCAGTGGACACAGGAATCTACCGGCAGCACCGTCAAGAGGCCGTTTGCTTGTGGAGATGGATGTTGGTCGAAGCGGTTCGGCGAAGCGTAAAACGATATGACTTCAACAAGCAATGTCAATGTCAGAGCAGCAGTAATTGGGAGACGCTGGTGGGACAACGAACGGTGGCCAGGACAGTGGGCTAGTCAACACCCTTATTGGCAGGCTCGAGAGGTTTCTCCAGATGTCGCCAGGAAGTGATCTGGTCAAGTGGAAGGGTAGGTATGTGGCTGTCGAGGAATGTCCGAATGATGTGGATGTGGCAGGCGCAAAGACGAGCCAGGACGGAAGCGTTACCTGTTACCAGCGGATCACCTCACCTCACCTCACCTCCGCCTCATGACTGCGAGGGCGTCGATGACATGAGACAAGCCTGGCCACTCAGCTGCTCCCGATATCGCGGCCGATCCCGCTGCGATAACGATAAGACATTGTTCGCTCCACGAGTGCAGAGAGCCTGACTCAGCATGGCGGGGTCGCCGCCATACTCCGGACGGATTCGGTAATGTCACGTGCCTGATCTGCGCCTCCCACCTCTGCACGAGACATCAACAACCTTGGCCGACGCTGCGATACATGATCCCATCTTATGCCTCAGCCTCGCTACAGCCCTGGTTCAGCCGTCAAACAAAAGCTCGACCTCAGCGGCTGGCCGACGCGAATAGACCCTCGTCAGCCGGTTGCCGAGGCTGTAGAGAGTGTTCGCACGGACTAGGACGTTCTAGGTGGAAATACAGTGGGAAAAGCCGACCGCCCTGGCTCCGTCCTCCGAACACATTCACACATTTACGACGCAGCCTTCATAACGCTGTTGATCAAAACAAAATGAATCCCCACGAACACAGTCATGGACCGCTTTCGACCCCTTCGTCTTCCAGCTGCCCGGTTCAAATCGTTGCCGGTTGCTGAGGTTCAAGAAACATCATACCTCTGCCACCGCTTGTATCGTTACATACATTAGAGGAACATCATCAACATGAAGCCCACTGATATGTCGCGGGTGATCGCGAGCTGTACCAACGTTACTATAACAAAGAGTCCCGCCAGGATGACGCATATACGGCCGATGGTTGGCACTCTAAGTCGTGTCCATACACAATCCACCATTGGCATTCGACACTCTTCACATTCGCCTATGGGAGCGGCGGCACCAGCCCGAAAGAAAGTGACGATCGCAACACTACGAGCGATGTACTCACGGCAGGAGCCGATCACGATGGTAACGGCACACGACTTCCCAAGCGCACATGTTGCTGAGCATGCCGGCATGGAGGTCGTTCTGGTAGGCGACAGCCTGGCCATGGTGTCGATGGGCCTTGACGACACCAGTGAAGTGACCGTCGACGACATGCTGTTGCACTGCAAGAGCGTCGCCAGGGGAGCCAAGTCGAGCTTCATCGTCGGCGACCTGCCCATGGGCAGTTACGAAGTCAGTCCCGACCAGGCCCTGCAGACCGCCATCCGCATGGTCAAGGAGGGCCGCGTGCATGCTGTCAAGCTCGAGGGTGGCGAGGAGATGGCGCCCCAGATCGAGAAGCTCACCAAGGCTGGCATCCTGGTCCTCGCCCATGTCGGCCTGACCCCCCAGCGACAGAACGCCCTCGGCGGCTTCCGTGTTCAGGGCAAGAGCACCTCTGCCGCCCTCAAAGTCCTCGATGATGCTCTGGCGGTGCAGAAGGCCGGTGCTTTCGCAACGGTCATCGAGGCTGTCCCGGCCGGTGTCGCACAGCTTATAACAAGCAGGCTGAACATACCGACCATCGGCATAGGCGCCGGGAACGGATGCTCCGGCCAGGTACTGGTCCAGACTGACATGCTTGGCAACTGTCCACCCGGGAGGTTCCTGCCCAAGTTCGTCAAGCAATATGCCAACGTCTGGGGCGAAGCCTTGAAAGGCTTGGAGGCTTATAAGTCCGAGGTCAAAGACCGCAGCTTTCCTTCGCCAGCGCATACTTACCCCATACCTGATGAGCAGTTGGCCGAGTTCAAGCGAGCGCTTGGGGAACCTTCGACCACATCTTGAGTTTGAGGGTGGGTTGTGATTGAGATTGTTTCTGTTTATATACCCTGTCGTTGTTGAATTTTGTCTCTTGGCTTCGACCTGCTTGTTTGTAATACCTAGAGACGAAAGTTTTTGGATCATGCAATGTGTGTGGAAGCTTCTCCACCATTCTCAAAAGCCTGACCCGTGAATCACATTACCATTCTGCCCTCAATACTCTATCTGCTCTGATGGTGAAGGTCATCCAAGTCTGGCGGTGCAGAATTAGGTCTACGGATGTTGTGTATCGTAGCTCCAAACACAATTCACTACATAGACCCTCGTCGGGCCTTAAAGGAACGAGAGGATCTACCAAAATTGATGTGTCTGTCCCAATTGAATTGCTCTCTATGACAAACGCATGCCTATCACAATGTTGGAATATCTTTGTCTGCGGGAAGCTGGAATTCGCTTGCATTGTTTGGATGCTTTTGCATCCAAATCAAACGATCGCCTTCCAGCCTGCCACCTTTGACACCATATCTAGGTTAATGTCATGTAGCAACACTAATTGGCCGATCACAGAGGATTGCGGCCCTCACGGAAGTCTTTGATCTGCTCGGTCTTGTCCTGGATCTCCTCAAGGATCTCCTTTCTGCTGTTCTCCAGGCCTTCAACTATCTTCCGCTGCTTCTCCACTTCCGCAACCGTAGATTGGCCCGCACTCCCAGCCAGCTCGCGCTTCTTGTCTTGACCATCAGCGAGATCGTCTTCGATGTTCAGTAGGCTCTCCTGCAACTCCTCGATCTGCTCGGGAAGGAGTTGCTCGTGGTACATCCGCCAGCCAAACTCCTCGTCTGCACGGGTTGGACCTGGCATCTTTCTTCAGAGTGCTATGCCCTGTTTGCTGAGCGACTGGAGGTTTGGTGAGGGAGAGTTGGCAGGGACCGGGCTTAGGTCTTGCGAGACGTAATGGACGCACCTGAAAGTGATCAAGACGGACTACGATCAGACGAGGAATGGAGATATAAGGGAGATGTGGGAGGGTCGGCACTTTTGTTTAGCGGTATGACTGCGACAGCGTGTTTGAAGAGGAGTATGGAACAGTCTATTTGCATAACCTTTCTTACTGAATGCACCTTTGAGGTGTTCCGTAAAGACTTCCATGGGTTATTTGACGGATGAGGCTGTGAGGGGTCAGTTTGATCCCCACCTGCAGTTGAGCATGAGCTTTGTGACGAATAGGCTTCGAGCTTTGACGCTATCCGCAGAACTTCAAACGAGCTTAAGTCCTACGTCTCAGCCACATCCTTTGAATTACTTCTCAAGCGAACGACCGGCCCTGTTCAAAACCTTTGAGTATAGTCTCTAGTGGGTTTGAGGTGATTACCAGTTATTTCGATCAATTCGGAAATGGTAAAATCTCCAACAACAGCCTGTTGCGGAACATGCTCCAGTGTCAACCATTCGTTGCGGCCGACGAGCTCATTCTGCGCATCCGGGTCTTCAGAAGATTCGAGTTCTGAAACGCTGTAAAGGAAGACTCCTAATTGTTGCGCGCGAGCCGACCCTTCCGGAGCTGACGGCGTAACAGCTGATGTTCTAGAAGGATATGAAGTAGGAAGGATATGTGACGGACTCAGTCACATGCGTGAGGACTGTGGCGATGTTGACTCGATCCGCCATGTCCAGATGCTCGTTAGAGACGCGGGGGTTGATGCCGTAGCCTGGCTGATACGGTGTCTGGCTCTGTTTGCGGTTCTCTCCTTCCATAGGTAGATGGTAGTGCTGCTTTGCTACAGCGAGGTCGTCGACTGTTGCTACGTGAGCCGCCCATAGCTGTCACTTCCTTTGATGATACATTTCGGCAGTCTTCATTTCTCTTGGAGAATTCATCCTCCCTTGCATGTAGGAATGAAACTTATGAGGCAACGAAGAGGTAGAGATGATTCCCTAGGTAGCTTCCTGTGTTCCGCCCTTCCATGATTTTGTGCACTCTGCATGGCTATGAGCTGTCACGATTCGTCAATGGCAACACCGACTGGAACGCGCTACTTCGAAAAGGAGTACCTTACCTCTGCAGGCATTGCAGAGAGGCTGTTCGTCTGCAAGTGATGTGATATTAATAGCGCGGCTCCAGCCTAGCGCTGCTCAGATCAGCACAAGACGGCGGGATCGTCCGCGCCTACGTAATCGCTGCAAGGTACATTTGGTCGTGCAGGTGGGCTCAGTATCCGCCTTCACCACCACCGACCACTGCACAGCCTACCCCAAGGTTATCATCCTCCATCCTCCTCACTCATATGTCCGCGTGTCCTGCGACAGCCAAGCCTCAAACCAGACGACTCCTGGTCGAGGGGCCCCATTCCCTCGCTCTTCTATACCTTCTGGCCGCCCACTAGTACTGCTCAGTCGGCAACAGAATGTTGACCTTGTTTCGTCTTGAGCGCCGTCTTACTTGCCACATCAACGCTCCAGGCTAGGATTAGGACTTGGACTTCTACCCAAACCGACACCAAATACTCTAGGAGTATCACGCGAACACTGGTTTCATTCAGGACCACCACAACTGCGAAGGGAAGTTCAGCGACGCCTTGGATGTGATCACTTGGAAATCCCAAAGGCCACAATGCTCGACGACAATCTCCCAACTTTCTTCCTCAAATCCTCGACTTCTGGGGTGAAGCATCATCGATCGATCTTCTTCTCATATCATGNCTCTGATCCGGCGCCGCTGTATGCCATGCACCATGCAGATCCTACCTCAACCTCACCAACACAAAAGAACTGCTATGCGGCTGCCCTCTTCGATGCGTACAATCCGGAAATCCTTTACGGCGAAGTACTCGCGCGCCCAGCCTGGACGCACCCTACAATCAGCCAGGAGGAAATCCGGAAGAATGGCGGTGTGCCGCCACCGCCTCTACCGGTCTTGACCGGCGAGTTCGTTGTCCAACTGTATGACCCGGATCAGCAGGTGCGAGTGGATTTGAAGGAAGGCCGGTGGGGTGCGAGCGACAGCTGGAGTTTCAGTATGCCGGAAACCTCATTCAGGACGCCTAGTTCGAGCAACATTGACCGAGGAACAAGCGATCCTGGCAGTCTGGATACTACGCCGAAGGTTAATTTTGTATGGAGGAAAGAGAGCAAACTCAGCAAGGAGCTGACCTGTTATATGACCGGTAGAAGTACTGACAAATTCGACAAGAAGAACAAAGGTCGTAAGGAGCCCGATATTGCCATTGCTTTGTGGAGAAGCATGAGAGAGTTGACGATCTACGAACCGAATCTCAGCAGGGTGGAAATTGAGGACCCCAAAGGACTTGAGGTGGTCTTGATACTAAGTGCCATTGTGATCAAGGATCTTTATTTTGCCGATAAAAGTAAGCTGGGCGAAGTCTTCAACATCACAGATGCAGCAGGGAGAAAGCTCAGTTCTGGTGGAAGGAAGCTCAGTAACCCCAAGCAAGTCAACGCCATTCCTGGTCCTTCCAATGCGCCTGGCACAATCCCGACCGCGTCTCGCTCGAACTTGCCTTCTGGCCAAGCATACAACCGGCCAACCAGCGCAAATGATGTCAAGAGAAACTCTCTGCCTAGGCTTCAAACAACACCGCCCCAAGTACGAGGTTCTGCTTTCCCCCCTCCACAGCGTGCAACCGCCTCAAACGTGCCGCCTCCCTTGCCAGATGCGAGGCAGCAATGGGAGGTCGACGCAGAGACTGCGCGTCTACGCAAGCAACAGGAAGAAGAAGCTCGTGCTTTGCAGGAAGAGCGCGCTCGCCAACGTCGTGAGCAGGATAAACGTGATGAAGCGGAAACAAGACGCTTGCGAAAACAGTTTGAACTTGAACAAAAGGAGCGTGCGAGGAGGCAAGAAGAAGTCGACCGCGAGACTGAAAGGCTAAGGAGAATGTACGGCGTTCAACCACTCTCTAACCCACCAAATATTGGACGACCCGCCGTTCCTGCACCTATACCACCAAGAAGGACAGGTGGTTTTGGCGGCGGCAGCAGCTCTCTCCAGCCCATACCTCAAGGTGCCGTTCCTCAGAGGGCTCCCAACGGGTTATATTCCCAGCCACCGCCTGTGAGTTCGGGTTCATTGCTAATGAGTGGGGCGAACAACCCTTCAGACCCGGCGCAACAGCCGCAGCTAGCCAGGAAAAAGAAGAGCTTTTTTGGGCTGAGGAGCAGTTCAAATGATGACAGCGGGAGGAGACTCGCGAAGAAGGCGAGTGCAATGTGGTAATCTCTTCATGCTACATATACTTTGTTGATATAGCTACTTTTGATTCGATGTTTTGGATCAAGCTGGGGATCGCATACAATCGATCTGGTGGGATTTTGGATCAAAAGGACCGACCTCCACCAATCAATGAGACATGAATACCAAAGATTTAACTGCGCTTCGTCAAACGCAATGTCAATGTGTTACATCTCCATAGAGTGACATGGGGCTCTTCTAAGTTGCCATAGCTTGTCCTGGTGAGATATACGAGGGCGTTTCCAGCCAGCCATTGGCTACTGCTGTCTCGACGACTTTTACTAATGAAACAATTGTGTCCATCCTTGTAATGCATGTAGATTCGCTTTATACAAACGTGCCGCGGTATGTTTAAGGCGTAACAAAGTTGGTGACAAGATTCTTGGAAATCGATATAGGACATGCGTGAAATAGATATGGATATAATCATTCATTACGTATCCGGCAATGCTGCACCATCAAGCCTTTACTTCTTCGCGACACTCCACTCGCACTCTTGGTACTGGTCCAGGAAGCTTAGCCTATTATCGACTTCATCTCCGCCAGCACCATCCGGGCCATGCTTTTCCTCGAGCCAACTCAGTCCCTCAGCGTCGGTGCCCTGGAGGATTTTGTCTTCTTCCTCGGACCAGATCCCAGGAACGTCGAGCGGTAGACCCAGGCCCTTGCTGTGGTAGTGAAGTACCAACTCTGCAAGTTCTGGACGCATGGAGCACCGCTTTAGAGCCCACAGGATTGTGGATTCTTCGTGCTTACGCGCCATCATGCTGTCGATCCAGTCTGCCATAGGGTCTGACTCATGCTCATTTGCCTGGGTTTTGGATTGGTTTCGCAATCCCGTTCCGGGCGTGGCTTTTTCAGCGTTGGAAGATGCACTTGCAGAGATTCTACGCAAAGACGCTAGAGCGGATGTGGTAGGAGCCCATTCTGTCACAGTGTGATCATTGGTTGATTCTGGTAAGGAGTATTGCGAAATACCGTCAACACTTCTGGCGTCATCGTGGGTTGATGGTTCAGGTATACTGAGGTCAGGTTTCTGTGTTTCAGCATTGAGGTAAGCTTGTGTATCGAATTTGATTGGCCGTTTCATGCTATGTTCAGGGGTGCTTCCATAGCCGTATGAATCCTGACTCAATGGAGTGGGTGATAGTGATGGTGAAGACCTGGCAATCTCTCTGTCTTTGAAGAGCTCTTGATGGTTCAAGGGAGTGCTTTGTTCGGTTCGACGAACTTCAGACTGTGCAAAGACAAAGGGTGAAGACGCTTCAAAGCCTCCTTCAGGTTCGGGCATGGTCAGATCAATATCTTCGATCTCTTCCGTAGAAGGATGTAAATGCACTTCTTTGGGACCTTCCACTGACAAGCTGCTCCCAGGCCTTTCATAGGCATTCTCTTGATTGCTGCGGCGTGATTGTAGGAAGTCATCAAACTGTGAGTTAAACGGTTGACTTGACAAATCAGCATGTTCCATAGCCTCATTGAAGAAGGATGGAGCTTGGTTGGGAGTCTGGAACTCAGGAGCGACTATTCTCCGGCGGACATGCACTACTGGTATCAATTTGCGATGCAATTGAGGCTTGATATTCACAACCTCAAGTTCTTCGGAAGCACTGTCAGACGGTAGATGTTCAGAGCCTTCTGGCTCGGCGTCAGACACCTGTGCTGAATCTTCAGCGCCAGGTCTCAATCGCTTGAGTGAATCTTCAGTGGTGGACGCCTTGACAGCTTCACTTAGGCCTTTCAGTGGAGTTCTTTGATCAGCCGGCGCAGGCCTCAGGTTTTCCAAATACTCTATGTAGTTGCTTTGATCCTGGGATTCATTATCCGGCGGAAGATCACTTGCTCGTAGGAGTGGAAGAGCGCCTTCTGCCTGTTGCTTGGTAAGGTTTGCTTCAGTCAAGGGACTAACACTAGATTCTCGTGAATTCTGGCTATGGACCTGAGACACAGGCAAGCCTAGAATAATCTCATCGTCGCTGTGAGGAACCGAAGGGCTTCTTGGGTCTTGCCGAGGAAGCTTGGTTTGTTTCCCGGGATGAGATAGCTGAAGGCTTCGTCCACTGAGCGCTGCCTGCGCTGGTGAAATACTGTCAACGGCCGACAAGGCGCCATCTCCCTTGGTAAGACTCCCGGAAGCGGTACGTTGTGAAGCTGCAGTTGGAGATGGTGTAGACAAGGCAATCTTACGTCTCTTTTGGATCAAAGCAGTTGTGCTTTCACTTGAGCCACCAATTTCTCGTTTCCGCTTTTCTGGCTGTCTATCTCGAGAAAGAGAGCTCTGCAGGATTTCTTTCAAGTTCTCGGCTAGGGGCTCATGCTCGTTTGCCGTTTGCCTCAAGGCTGCTGGTGGAGTGATATTTGACGTGCCACCTGGGTGTGACCTTTGAGATGGAGCAATCTGGGTGTTCTTTGGTGTCGATGTCGTCTGTGTTTTATACAGACGGATCACAACTCCAAGAATGTAAGTTTTCCATTCTTTGGCCGAATGACGACCATGTACCTTCGCCCAAGCTTCAAAAGCGTCGTCTTCACGACCCTCTGGAAGTTCCAATATGTCATCCATGTGGGAAACCACAAGATTGAAGTCGTCATCAGTGAATTCATGTTGTTCCGGCTGTTCCTCCACGGTCAAGATGGGAGTTGGATCTGGTACTGGTTGGTGTGGACCATCGGTGGACTGATCGGAGACAGTGGTCTGATCTTGCGATGCTTTCGTATCTGCCAGATTAAGCGGTAAATGAGATAGCTTATCCAAATAGTGAGATCTCCAACCCTGAAAGGTATGTCGCGGATTCTGCCGTTCAAGTTCCTGGTATATCTTATTGCCTTTGGCCATCTCCCCTTCTGATACCCGCTTCTCCACCCAGCGCAATAAGATCCGGGAATCCTCCTCTGTGAATGGTGTTCTAGTCTTCTTCCGCGGCATGACAGTGCCTGACTCGCGTATCACACCTGGAGGCTTTCCAGCAGTGTGCTCAGCTGGCTCTGGTAGTCGACCTTCTCGTAGGGCAACATCCAGGAAAGTGTAGGAGAGGCTGTCAGGCGGACAGTGTGCCGGTAGCATGTGATCCGCGATAATGTAGTCGGCATATTTCTCCATCTTCACCACGCGACCGCCGTTTGACTCGATCTGCGTAACATAATGGGTACGGGAAGGCGTTCTCTGGGTGACGAGGAATTTCAAGCCTGCAAATAGTGAACCCTGGAAGGTTGAAGCACCCGTAGTGGAGCCAATGACCACTGGCGCGACCGCCATGGTACAAGACCTTGAGCTTTGAGTATTCTAAGTATGCTATAATTTTGAATACATTGGCGGAATTTGACGTAGCTGATGAAGCTCCGTCAGTCTGGTCGATCAACTGAGCAATATGAGGGGCCGCGTCTCGCGTCGCGTCGCGCAGTCACGTGCCGAGGTTTTGCTTCACTGGATCTTTATTGCGACAATCGATATTCGCTCAACAGCATCTCGGATGATGAAGATCCCAATTTCAATGAAATGGTGGTGTAAAGCACTCGTTTCACGGGATTGACGTATATTTGTGCGTCGCCTGGGTTTGTCCTCGCCAAGGCTGAATTGGAAGGTGTAGGTGTGGTCTGGACCGCCAACTGGGAGCTAATAAACCCGGAACACTCAGCCCTACAGACTTCACGGTTGAAAGAGCAAATGCCGAAACGGAATAGATCACCTTTGATAGTTCTGCTCCGATACATCTGCAAGAACGTAATCACGCACGGTATCGTGATCTTACATGCTCTCACATTACTCTGATTTGTGTTCAAAGCCTTGGCGCCCAACAAGCGGCCGCAAAGCTTCAATTCAAGGCGAAGCCCTGGTCTTCCGGCACAGGAGCGCGACAATTGCATGGTGACAAGATGAACACAGCGAAGAAAATCTTGGTGGGAGTTTTAGTCGTCTCGCTACTCACCTTTGTGGCTCTGTTTGGACGACTGCCAGGGCTACGCAAGACACCCATAGGTTGGCTGTACCGTGCCCTGTGCATACAAGTACCCAGGCAGGCCAGACGTCTGGATGGCCATCTCACTGGTGGCAGAGTGACGGCCAGGAGCCAGCGGTTCGGCCACTATCTGTTCTATGAGAACAATCCTATCGTGCTGGTATGCCCCTCGCACGACGTATGTACAATAGATGCCATTAGGATCGGAAGCTGAAAGGTAGGTGCAGATGATTTTTCTCCTTCTCATGACCGGCAGCACGAGCCTATTCCTCTACAGCGCCTGGGCCCGGCTCGCGACCTGGCAACGATATCCGGTGCCATTGCTGGTGGGCTTGCCGTACTATTTCACCTACAAATGCGTGACGCATCGCGCGCACTACATCACGTCGGACAACCATGGCGCCAGGATGGCAGAATACCCTTACGACCATGTCCTGTACCGGCCAGGCAACTTCTGTACAACTTGCAAAGTGGCCAAGCCGGCCAGGAGCAAGCACTGCAGCCTCTGCGGCTATTGCGTGGCCAAATGCGATCACCACTGCCCCTGGGTCAGCAACTGTCTGGGCAAGGGCAACTATCATCACTTTCTGGCTTTGTTGTTGTCCCTGGGCCTCATGCAGATATACGGTGCCTACCTATCGTACGACTTGATGTCGCCGTACCTGCATTTTCCTCCCCCCATTGAGGGCGCTTCAACTTTGCAGAGGTTGAGGGATTTTGGTGACATGTTTACCAGCGCTCTGCAGGCCGGTGGGCTGGGAGTAGCGGGTGTAGGGCTGCTTGCAGCTGCTACAGCGCCGCTACCTCTGAGTTTCCTGGCGTATCACGTCTACCTAATCTGGGCGGGTATGACGACGAACGAATCACAAAAGTGGGCGGATTGGAGGGACGACATGGCAGAAGACTCGGTCTATCGCGCTTCTCGAAGCGACATCCTGCAGCATCTTCACACGCAGGATGGGTCGAGTGCCGGTGCAGATTCACGGATGAAGCAGTTCGTGGACAAACTAGGGCTGGACTACCATGAGATTGCCACCTGGCCGGCTGAAACCAATCAGGTAATTGTCCGTACGAGTGATCGTAAGCCCCCAACAGGCCAGGGTCACCTTTGGTCGAAAGTTACCGATCTGAGCGATGTTGTAAATCTTTACGACCTAGGCTTTATAGACAACGTCAGGGAGATACTAGCGGGGCGCTGATCCTGCTGTATCGACACACATGATATATGGAAGTATATGTGACGTCTGAAAGGGTATTTCATTTCATGGTGACATCTTCGTCTTGAACATACCCTGTCCCAGGGCTGTCAGGTAGCCGTATCTCGTCAACATCGTTGGGTCAAACCCGGCGCCGTTCATCGCATCGACACTGTTGCCGCCTGTGCCCATCCCATCGCCACCGCCAGCCGCAGCTGCATCGGCAAGACCATGTAGAGAAGAGTTGCCTTCAGCAGATCCTAACAGTCTGAGCATTGTCTGCCGTTTACCGACAACTAGTTCCCGCACCGCGCCGTCCCAGCCCTCGCTTTCTTGCTTTCCGGCCAGTCCTTTGCCCTCTCCAAGGCATTGGAAAAGGTGGTCGATTCCTTTCATTGCTTCTGTCCTGGTTTTTGGCACGTCGCAGAGCTCGCACAACGTCATAGCAGACAATGCGGCGAAATGATGGTTGAGTGGCGTTAGCGGCGTCAGTCTCGAGTTGAGCACCGTCGCCACCTTGACCGCATGACCTACGAGTTCGGTGGGTTCTGTGGTGGGACTGAGACGCTTTATGAGCAGGTGACAGTGGTGGTAGCTCAAGTGCACGAGATTCAGACTGCCCCATACCGACTCAACACTTTCTCTAAATCTATCAATCTCGCCAGCGAGAGTGAGGCCCAGAAGAGAGGAAGCCGGATTAGATGGTGCCATGACATTGGTGCTGGGGGTTTTGGTCGTCGTCAGGATGGCAGCAAGATGGCCAATGATGAAACTCAAACGCGCTAGATGGTAAGTGCTTTCACCCAGTAAGATCTGGTCCTCTGGAAGGAGGACGACGCTGTTCTCCGGTAGTTTCAGCAAATCCGCCGTACTGGATGCATGCCAGCGGTCAAGAATGAACAAAACCCACCAGACTCGGCGAGCGAGTCGTTCTTCGCTATCCCGGTCACCTTCCATGATCGAGTTCGAGTTTGACTGTATCAAATTGATTCCGAGCGTTCCAGCGACACCCGCCGCTCTACCAAGCCATTCGGCACGACTAGGCCCAGCCTGACCTCTTATGGTCGCAGGGCCGTGGTTATCGCATTCGAGCGCCATAATAATAAGTGTTTGGAGATAAACGAGATTCGTGCCATTCGTGTGACTTGCAGGATTATCGAAAGGGTAACTCGCGAGAAGCTCCGCAGCACGTCTCAAGGCCTGACTGTAGCCAACATTAGGTGGTAAGATAGTGGTAGGGAAAGTGCGCATGAGACAATCAAGTGCCATGATAAAAGCCTCACGAAGAGTGGCCGGACAGTCACTCAGTCGCTGCCTAAGGCGATGTTTGTTGGATGGTAGTATTGGGAATGTTTGGTGAATTATCCGGTAGTATTCATCAATCACAGCCTCGTCCCAGTCGAAGTTGGTGATCAATGTTGGTTGTAAGGCTTCGACCTCACCTGGCTGATGAGGCGGTAGCAAACTCTCACCACCGGAAGCTCGCCAAAACGGCTGCGCCGTTATTGAGTTTTGTCTTTCGTTGGTTGCGTTCGTCCTGTCTTGAGCCAGATTGGTAGAAGACGACGAAGAATAAGGCTGAGATATAGACGGTTGTCGCCTAGCGAAGGACCGCTCACCCCAAGCAACGTCTGCTTGTTGTTGAGATTGGAAATCATCATAGGATCTTTTGTCCCCAGCTCTCGCTTCTACTGTGTTACTACCAAATCTTCTTACAGACTGTCTTTGCTCTTCATCAGCTATGGCACGCTGGACATGTCTAAGCTCCTCTTGCTGCTGGCCCTGCAGCTGTGGAGGAAGGTGCATCTGGGATTCCAGGCTGTTAAGTCGCTCGGCAAGCTCCCTGATATACCCTTTAGATGGCCCTCTCTTCTGCGGTTGGCGACTGAATGAGCACCTGGCATTTGTGCGAATACAACTCGAACAGGGAGGATTGCCTGTGTCCTCGGTCGCATCGCAGCGAATCTTTTTTCTCCTACATTCATCGCACGCACGGCTGACCTTTGTTCGTTTGTCCTGCTCAGATGCGCGAGGTGCTGCAGTCATCGCGTGTGGCCCATCAGCAACAGCACGTGGCTGATTCTGCATGTTGATAGCGCCTTCATTAGGAGATGTGAGGCGCTGATCTAAAGAATGGCCAATGCTGCCCAAGTCCACGAGACCCTGGCTTCCGCCTTCCATCATGGTTGCTAAGCTGGCGCGCAATTGAGGGTCGTCAGGTATGTCTGGTTGCTGTTCACGGTTTCCGTGCCCGTGGCTTTGGCCATGACTGTGGCCGTTACTGCCGTGCCCTTGGTCGTCTGGAGTAGGAGACCCTATTGCCGGGCTTTCCATTCCACGTTGGCTGTGAGGGGACACATGCCGACTGAGATCGTGCAGCTGGTGGTAGAACGGATGGGAGAGATTGGACTGAGCTGCACTGCTGGGAGGTGGATACGCTGATGTTGACGGGCCTATATCAGTATCCGACATGGCCACCGCGGTCAGGATGGATGGTTACGTCTCAGACAGGGAGAGAGGTGCGATCGTTCGGTCGGTCGGTCGGTCGGTCTGTCGCCGATCAAAGGACGACCCTTACTGCACAGAGGTTGTGCGACGTCGCGCGAGGGCTTACAGACACATGCGAAAGAGGCACATGCGGTGGTGTTGAGGCTATTCGAAACCGTTCTGTAATGCATTGTACATGCCGTATCATACATACGGTATCGTCCATATCGCTTCGCCAAGCCTACCTCGCTAGCGCAGGCTGATACAGTATAGATGCGACACCGACTGTTTCGGCGACGATGTGCATGCTCTGGCATTGATGAGCCGGGCCATCTGCGACGTAGTGCTCGAGGCGACAATGTTATGCTCAAGTGTCCGTTGCAATGCGGATTCATCCTCTTACCGGAATAGTCTAAAAAGCAGTAGTCGTTGGTCGGCGCGGTAATACCATTTTCCAGTAGTCAAGCAGCATTTACTACCATTATTCGCTTCCCTTTCCGCCACCACTATGGGAGGTACAGCCGAGGCCATCGGGTAAGGGCCAGGGCCTATACTGTAGTACAGTACACCGAGTAGAGTAACTTATAATCTTCGATCTACTCTCAATGCCTGTGATAGAGATCGAGGCCCGTCTAAACCAGTGACCAAAGTCGCATTGTCCGTTGCGCCCACCTGCACATCGATTTGCTGCATTCAAACCAGACCTGGGATTGTCACGTCGTGCAGAGACCCGCCATGTATCAATCAAGATGGGCACCGCAACCTCCTCCCGCCCCTCCTGCCCAAGAGGCAGAGCCAGCAAGTACACCATGCGCATTGGATGATATGGATGCGCCTTGCTGACGAGCCGAAGAAATCCTTCGCGCCCGACCCTACGACACCACAAGATGCTGAGGAAGCCCGTCCATCAACAAGCCATTCGCTGTCTGCCGCCGCACCCACCTTTGAACCTTCGCCGTCGCTGCCGACTGCCGATGACGATTTCGCTCAGACATTTCGAGAAGATGACCTGTTTGATGATGTCGTCCCACTGGAGGAAACGATGCAGACGCGACCATCAGACGATTTGTTCGGGGAGGATTTTACGCCTGCCGCAGAACCAAAGATCGAACCCGACCAGCCTGAAAGCAGTGAAAACAAAACCACGAGTAAAAGAGGTAGAGGAGGTCGTGATAATGCGAGGGGTCGAGGCAGGGGCGCAAATGGGAGACAACAAACTCAAGGTGCGCAGACGGCGAACGCTGATGTGCAGGTTCCACAAGGGGCCCCCACAGGACCTCGACGAGGTGCACATGTCAACCGTGAAAGCAGTGGTGGCGCACGGAAGCCGAAGCTCACGGAGGCAGAACTTGCAGAGCGGATAGCATCGATCAAATTGAAGAACGAGTCCCTAACAGCCGCGCACGACCGAGCAGAAGCGGACAGAGCACATTTCGCTGAACGCGAGGAAAAGGCGAAGAAGGATGCCGTACAGGCCAAAGTAGAGGCTGGCAAGCGTGCAAAAGAGGAAAGGAGAGATCGTCAACAGATGATGGGGGAGAGAGAGCGGAATCGACTCAGAAAGCTCAAGGCTATGGAGGTCAGGGAATGGGACTCAGAAAAACAGCAGCAGGACTTCAGCAAAGGCGGTAAGTTCGATGGCAAGGCTTTTGCCGGCGACCAGCCAGACTACACAGATGGGCGAGAGTATCTCTATCGAGAGCCAAAGGCCGCAAGAGGCGGAGGTAGAGGTGGTCGAGGAGGCCAAGCTGGTCAACAGAGCCAACAGACTCTCCCAAAGTCTGAAGAGTTTCCAGCGCTTCCACAACAACCCAATGATCAAGACCAAACTCCAACCCCTGAGGTCAAAGATATAGATTTGACTTCACCTGGAGGCGATGCTGGCAAATCATGGGCAGAGCAAGTCGAATCCTCTGCCCAGTAATACGTCCACCACTGGCCGCTGCAATGCACGAGTCGTTGTACATCACTTGGATCATGAATTATTACGAGCCCGTTGATTATTCAAGTTGACGTTGATCGTTCATTCCTTGCCCATGAAGCTGGTCTGTTTGATTGGTGAGACAATTGTATCCTAATCGTCGTCAACGTTTTTGTCGCCGTCGTTGTCATCGTCATAAGCACTTGGCATTTCCGTTGTGTTGCTTGATAGCTTTATGATCAGGGAGCTAGTCGCAATGAGTTGCCACAATGCTGTAGGTATGGAACCCCACTTGCTTGGGTGGCTCATAGTGGAAATGCCCCGCTACCTATACTTCCTGGTATTCAGTCGATGGGTGAAGGACGGCACATAATATTATGATACATCGAAACAAAGTGCTCGATCTTCAGCGGCTCATAGTTCGGCCTACTCTCACATCAATTCCTCATAAAACCCGAAGGTCGTCCGATCCAGCGAATACGTCAACCACGTAATCGTTTGCAGCTTAGGTACCGGACCAGCCTCTACACCGAACAAGTGCTACCGACAGATTTGTTGACGATAGATCGACCAGTGATGTCCATCAGCTTTGGACTCGAAGGCGTCCATGTCTTAGTCACGGGCGCGGCCGGAGGGATCGGTCTTGAGACAGTCAAGCTGTTCAATCAACTAGGTGCGCGAGTGACGGCACACTACAATAGCAACATTGGAGAACTCAAGGCACTCCAGAGCCAACACTCAGACATTGTGCCAATCCAGGCGGACGTACGCAACGAAGCTGAGGTTCACCGTCTGATTTCAGAGGCGGCAGCGAAAAATGGAGGACCAGTTTCTGTGCTCGTGGTGAACCATGGCATCTGGCCTGCGAATGACAGCAAGCTAGTAGATATGGATCTCTCACAGTGGCAGAACACGCTCGCTGTCAACCTCACCGGGCCTTTCCTCTTGTGCAAAGTCTTCCTCCAGGCTCTTCGACAGACGGGAGAACCAACAGCAAAAGATGCAGCATCGATCGTTTTCGTCGGTTCCACTGCAGGCAAGTTTGGAGAAGCTGGTCACGGCGACTATGCGGCGTCGAAGAGCGCCTTGATGTACGGTCTTGTGCCTACGCTGAAGAATGAGATCGTGTCAATTGTGCCCAAAGGCAGAGTAAATGTTGTCAGCCCTGGATGGGTAGCTACGCCGGTGAGTTGGTCTTGTCGACAATCTCATCCCACCCAGAATGAACCTGATGACTGATCTCGTGCTTAGATGGCAGAAGAAACATTAAAAGACAAGACGTTTGTACAAAAGGCACTGGCCACCACACCACTACAGAAGGTGGCCACGCCTAGAGATATTGCAACACAGATTGCTGTGATTTCCAGCCCAACGTTGAGCGGCCATGTGAGTGGAATGAACATCATGGTCGACGGTGGGATGGAAGGCCGTCTGCTTTTTCCACCCACAGCATAGCCTGATGCCGTTGAGCATAAGCGTATCGGAATGTCGTTGATCTAATGCATGTCGAGGATAAGTAAATTTAACATGTTGATAATCTAGCGAAAAGGCAATACAGTGGTTTTACCATAAATGAAATTCAAAGCGATAAAGGACGCATGCGCCCTGCTAGCGTGAAAAATTTGCACATTCATATGTGGTAGACCACCCTAGAGATAACACATACGACCATACCACGTTGAGAACAGAGGGTCCCGTCCGCTCCCCTGAACTTAAGCAACGTAGGGGGCGACTAGTAGTACCGTGGGTGACCAGGTGCGAATCCCGCCTGTTGTATGTCTTTGCCTTTTTGCCAGTCGCGCGCCTGATATCGTTTTGCAAGATGTTCCAACGTAAACAAACCCTCACACCAAAATTCCCATATCCCATGACCCTGACGGCCAATTAGACGGAAGAGAGTATTTTCTATCATCAGCCNGCCTACACGATGTTGACATTGGGAGACACTATCACAAAGATATTATGGTATGTTTGATTACCAGGACAACTATGAAAATCTGCTGTTCTATCAAGTTTTCTCCAGCATGATGCACTTCTGTCTCACTTGGATGAAACTGAAGACAGTGGCAGGCGTTCGATCTAGGGGCGGCCAGAGACTCCATTCAAACTGAATATCGATAGGCGCGGTGCGAACCTTCTGACTTCGAAACTTGAGTGGTGTGCTTGCTCTGGGCATGGTACCTACAAATGGCCTTGTATTTTATAAGCGTTCTACGTGCTTGTCGAGGAACGAAATTGGTGTATGTATTGTTGAGGATAGAGGTTGCCTTGGTAAATCAAAGTGTTGTGCTCTTCGTTTAGCTGGCCGTTGAGTTTTATTAAGGCAATGCCTATGCGAACATGCTCTTTTCGACTTGAACAGGATTGCACTCCATATCAAATTGATTGATCTAAACCCAAGCAAGTGATTTGCATACAGTATTGTACGCCAATCAGCTAGGTACCTAGGTACACACAAGCCCCCGAAGCATTTTGCGGAGTTAGCGCCGGCGCACGGGTAATTACCTAGGTAGAGCCCCGTACCTGCCTAATAAATCCGTACTCACCTTGCAGATTACCATGGGTAGCCGACGGAATTTGGAGCAGCCTGTATATGTTGCGTCGCATTGCAGCGCTCGCGAATATGTCCTTCTGGGATCTTATGTTTTATTTCCACTCGAGACGAGAGGTCCATCATGAAGAGCCATCCGAATGAGACTTCTCTGCTTATCGGCGTAGCGGCGCATTACAATGATTCTCACGATAGCCNTCAGCAGAAACGGCGGTCTCGTAGGCACATACTGCTCGCTGTTTTGGCCGTTATGATCTTCCTTTCCTTCGGTGACCAGCTCGTTGAAATTCCACACACCCGAATTTTCGAGTCGATCGTGTATTACCAATACTACGAACGCAATGATCAGAGTAAACTCAAACATCAACGCTCAATCACTGGTCCGGGAGCGATCGGTGCCATCGACGAGATGTGGTGCAAGATCGATGAGGTACAAGATGAACTGGCATAGTGCAGTTTTCAACCTCCTAGGCAGTGGGAACTCCTTTACCAGCGCCTTATTCTTCATCTTGATCTCAGACCTCACGATTGAAGAAGAGAGAGCAAGCACGTTCTTACGGGCGGGCGCAGCGAACATATCGGCAAGCCTTCTAATGCCCCCTCTAGCTGCATGGCTGATGAAATTCAAACCGTGGATCCCATCGCTGGCGGGCACTGTCCCCATGGCCGTTGCGGCAATCTTCTTCGCTCCCGCCATTGGGCCCATCATTGGCAGCTACCTTGGCCAGGATGTGGGTTGGAGATGGGCTTTTTGGCTAATCACCATTCTTGGCGGAGTCACCGGCGTCTTCTTTGCACTTGTCTATCGTGTATCTTACAAGGTCACATTACTTGCTGCAAGGGCGAGCAAGCCGCGTAAGGAGACTGGTAACCAGGCATGGCGGTCCAAGTACAGGCCGCTCGACTCGATGGGGAACGAGGCCAGCGCTTCGGCTATGTTTGCCGATGCTATCTGGAGACCGCTTAAGATCCTCATTCGCAGCCCCATGCTTGTAATCATGACAGTCTATGTTAGTGTCTGCATTGATTTATTCATACTGTTACTGACCGTCATCGCGCCGCTGTATCAGGATACTTACCACTTCTCTGAGGGTGCTGCAGGGGTTGCATTTTTAGGCCTGGGTGAGTTTGATCATTTTGCCATGCAAGGACAGAGATGATGGCTGATATCTTTCGTCGTCCAGTCGTCAGCTTGCTCGGAGGCACGCTGCTGTGCCGGGTCACGTTGGATAAACTCGTGCGTAAGGTCGCCAAGATAGGATCCGGCGAGATGACTCCAGAGCAGCGTCTACCCCCGCTACTGATCACAGCACCTTTCATCCCTGTCGGCTTCTTCATGTTCGGTTGGACGGCAGAGAAGTAAGTCCAGTGGATGGCTCCTATCGTTGCGACGGGAATTGTAGGCTTCGGATATGCCGCAGTCACCATCATCACGCGCAGCTACATTCTCGATGCGTACGGCGTGTACGGCGCCAGTGCTCTCGCTGCCATGCTAAGTAGTGCCCGAGAACTCGACTGGCGCTTTCCTACCTCTTACTGGGCCTTTACTATATGGTCGTATCGGTCTCGGATGGGGCAACTCAGTCCTCGGCTTCATTGCCTTGGCGTTTTGTGCCCTACCCGTCGTGCTTATAGGCTGTGGAGCGAGGTTACGGAAATCACAGAACGTCTCGGTTGTTGAGTAAAGTGTCATACCATGGAGTTCAGTAAGGGATGTCATCAGTAGCCTTGAAACTTGAGAATAAAACTTGACGAGGTGGAAAGCGAAATGCGGGAAGCGGGATGGGAGTGTTTACGCGTTGCTTCTTTTGACGAGGTCTCAGACTAGACTGATCCACGCAATACTTTGGGTGAGTTCCAGAAGTCGGATCACACTACCAAATTGTATCTTCCAGCTTGCCATTTTGAAACTCGTTGGTATGATTCATGCCTTCCATTCTGCTAATGTGATGAGAAGGTGTTGCCGCTGTGAACTAGTCCAACATGTGTCGGCTTACTAGAGTGGTCTGCCAGATGGCATTCAACATTGATCAAATCCTCTATTCATTACACCAAGGCTCCATTTTTCGAACTCGGTTCCTGGGCAAGAACATTTCTCTAGCCGGCACTCTGCGTTGTCCCATCTGGACCTCTGTCCCTGGTCCAAAGAGGTCAAAGGTAGTATACGGCCCTCCTATTGTCACAGATTCCTCACAGAATCTCTCCTTCTCGTCGTCTTCCCAGCTATCATCAATCAGAGTGTGGCTCATGGTGATGTCCCACTTTCCCGGTGCATGTTCAGTCAACAGCAGATAGTGGTGGAATTCATTAAAATAATCCTGAGCTGAGTTCTGTGACCCGATGCTGGTGCCAACTTTCACCACTCTGATGTTCTTCTTCAGAGTTACCGACTGGGAACGCGGTGCTTTCAACGTTTCGCCCGCATGCCACAGGCTTGTAGGAACTGTGATTGTCAGGTAACCTTGATCGTCCACACTGCCAGTCGGACAATCCATGATTCTTGGGGTTGGAGACTCGACATTGGGGCTGGAGATGAAGTCTGACGTCTTCTCAGTGAGGCCAGGTTCTGTTATGGGCATCATCGTGCACATGCGAGCCTCCAGGCCTGGAATCTCCCCTGAAGGACCTCGAGCGAAGATCTCCGATAACCAATAGGCTCTGCCTCCTCGTCGCATATATTCCTGCGCGAGCTTCACGGTGGCCGCTAGCCGAGGGAATGCCAGGCCGCGGAAGGCTTTTGGGTCCAAGTTGATGTCGAGCATGTCCATAACGCTTAGCACAGCATCAAGCGGTCTTGAGGTTGTGCGTTTCGCCATTGACACCCACACGCACTGTCTCTGTATCTCCTTCAACTGCTCTGAGAGCTCAAGGTCGCTATTCATGTCATCCAAAGATGACTCTTCTTCGTCGTCAGGCTCCCAGTCCGCATCCGCCCAGAATGGCTTCCCCTCATCATTGACTCGGCCCTTTGATTGTAACATGAAGAACAAGGCCCTTGCTGAGCCACTTCTCGTCCATGCAAAACACTGGGGCTGCAGGAGTACCCAGTCCCAGTTCTCGGCTTTAGCGTCTTTCTTATACATCCGAGCATCGAAAACAAGCGGCCAGTCGGCATCAGCCCCGTTGGTGGCAATCAGGTTAACCAGGCCTACATATACAGAGATACCTGGCTTGCGGTTAGTCAGGCGCAACTTCTATATGTTTGTATAATGCCACCTACCTTTCTCGAGCTCACGAATGTCTGTTTTCATGATATCTGGCCAAACCTCCATGGCTCCCCACTCTGATCTTGGCATGGTCATGGTTTGCGTGAATGTATTGTCTCCGCCACCACTGACTATTCCAACTGACCTGTAGTTCAGATCGTAATTGGGTACCCCTTGCTGCTGGTACCGGGAAAGTCGTGTTTCGTTGGAAAGGTTAGCTTTGTTTGCGTACAGATACCCTTCACCTAGCTCCGATGCATAGAGGCACAATGCCTTTTTGGGCACTACAGCTTCTTGCAATGTCCATGACCGGTGAACCCAGTCGCCGTCTGGGGCGTCTTCCAACCTTGCAAGCCTTTGAAGGCCAGCTGTCAGAACGACGCAGCATTTACTGTCCTTGTAAATGCTGTGCATTCGCCGGATTTGCCAGTCTTTGTCGTCCCTGTTCGTTTGCAAAATGCAAGTTCGGTCAAGCCACAGGAGCGATGTGTCTTGCTTCAAGGCGAGCAGACATGTTTGCCTCAGCACATCTAATGAGATCGGATCGGCGTCTTCAGCACCTAGCACATGGAAATATCCATCCTTGGGCTTCTTGGAGTTGTCGAACACATGCATGATCTTGTGCCATGTCGAATGAGCAGGCTTCAGCCCTGCCCAGACGTATGAGACTGCTGAATAGTTGACGTCTCCTAATGTCGAGCTTTCAACTATGCGCAGATTCTTCCTGGTGACATACTCTTCGCAATCGATGAAACGGTATTTGAAGGGTGCAAAGCGACCAAAATCGAGGACCTGCCCGGATATTTCATCGAAAGAAGCCTTATACACCTGTAAAGGATGACCTTGAGATGTTTCGGCCATGATTGACGACGAAATGTAGAAGTCTTTTGTCACACAGCTACCGAGATGTCTTCCGACTCGCTCCGCAGTTGAGGTTTGAAAGTCAATGGACCAGTATCACGCCAGGTCAAACCGCGAGCCGTGTTGCTTTATGTGACGAGTTATTCTTGCGAGGCTGAGGGACTGCGGCTTTGCGTGTTTGCTGTACGATGACGTTCAAGATATCGTAGCCTTAATGCAAACTATAGAGTGATTTCTTAAAATAGTATGATCGACATCTTCAGTGCTGGCAAGATGCAACATATCGAGCGGGCGTGACCATAGATGCCGAGAGATCCAAGACATTATTCGTCGATCGTTTTCGAATGGATCATATGCTGATTTATACAATCTGTAGACCATATTGGTGGCGAATGGGAACATGTATCTAGTGAGCTTGTTTAGCTTCTTGTCGTGAAAAATACGACGGTCGATACTGTAGCGTCTTTTGAACAACTCGAGATTATACTTTCTTTGGATTCGATGCTTCGCTGTTCAGAATAGGGATGCGGCAGGAAAAGATGTCTAGAAGACTACGGCTTTAACAGACGACTACAAGACCCAAATACCCACCGCACTTGAGCGTACACTCGAGAGATAATCAGGTATGCAAGGCCAGCTGCAGTACCTACTGATAGTTCCATGCCATTGAGTGAGAGTTTGGTTGGTATTATCATGCAGATAGTCGAAGGTCGACTGCCTGGTTTTGTTTTCCCGCTGCCATGCCAGCTCGGGTTTTTGACCTCGCACCCGAGGTCTACATCTTCTCTGGGTTGTAAAATGTCAGTAGTATTGGTGCGACCGCGTTCCTGGTGAGGATGCTACTGGCCACAACTGCGTAATATATGGTGGCCACCAAGGAGCTGTTCCGGTTATGGAATGCCGAGAAGGCTGACTGTAACCACGATAATAGACCGAACCATAGCATTTTTAATCATGGCATGGCCACTCTCGAGGGTATCAAGAAAGCAAGATAGATCAAACATGCATACCATATGTGCAAGTCGTGGCAAGCTGGCTTAGTCACGGCGAGAAGCCCAAATTCAGAAGCTGTGAATGTGGAACAGAAAACACAGAAAGGATGGCGGCCTTACATAATTCTCACTCTCGTTACCGAGGACACCATCAGCTCTTTTATTATTCATGATGGTTTCCTGACAATAAGCATGCAATAGCTCAATAGAACATAAAGCGCAAGCTCTATTGAAGATTTGCTGTTCTCCTGCAAGGTACCATCAGCCACCCTACAAGAGTTTAGGGATGAATAATGGCTGATTGTGCTCCTTGGACATCCAATCCGGCTAAATGCCTACTTTGAAAAGTCCGGCTTCGGCGCTGGTGCTGTCAAGTACCTTAGTGGGAATTCCCCACGGCAAACGAGATAGTACCGATAGTGATGTTATCACCCCCTCAGCGACGAACCTGACAAGCTCAACCCTGAAGTTACCTCCGATGGGGGAAGTGCAAGGTGGACCTACCTGTGGTTTGGTGATACCTACCTACTCGCAGAGGGACGACTTCACGACTGTATATCCGACAGACATGGATACACAGGTGATGCAATGCCTGCCGTGCCATGCATGACAAGGGCACTTATGTGGGTAGGTGGGTGGAGATGCTGTAGGTAGGCGGGCAGGCCAGTATGTAATGCAGCCTGATGACAGTCAGATAATATCTCTGGCACTGAACTCCTTATCTGTTCTTCCAATACAACACGTTCACTCACTGCGAAAATGACTTCAGACTGGAAAGAAATAGCAGCTAAGAAGCGCGACAGCGTCAAGGCGTTGATCCCTTCTGAATGGCGTATCGAGTCGATACCCTCCATCGAGTCGCAGAAAGATGTCACAGGGTCGTATATTGAACAGTTCTTATCGCAACGCGAGATTGAAATCACCGAGACAGAGGCTGTAGACATTGCTGCAAAAACCACCTCTGGTCAATGGAGCGCCGTTGAGGTCGCCACCGCGTTCTGCCATAGAGCAGCCTTGGCTCATCAGTTAGTCAACTGCCTACACGAGATATTCTTCGACGCTGCAATTGAGCAGGCAAAGGAACTTGACGAGTACTTCAAGAAGGAAGGCAAGCCAATCGGCCCTCTTCATGGATTGCCCGTGAGTCTTAAGGACCAGTTCCATGTCAAAGGAGTTAGCACCCATATGGGTTACGTGGGCTGGATTGGAGAAGGCAAGTTCGAAGGTAAGACAGGCACCGGCAAGGAGGGCAAGTTCGAGAGCGAGATGGTGAAGGAACTGAGAGAGCTGGGTGCCGTGTTCTACTGCAAGACCAGTGTGCCGCACACGCTGATGTGCGGTGAGACGGTCAACAACATCATTGAATACACCTACAACCCGAAGAACCGCTACCTATCGAGTGGTGGCAGCTCTGGAGGTGAAGGCGCCTTGATTGGCCTCCGAGGCTCTCCTGTTGGGTTCGGCACGGACATCGGTGGTAGCATCCGTATCCCAGCCGCCTTCAACGGCCTCTATGGTATCCGACCTAGTACAGGCAGACTGCCATATCAAGGCATGGCCAACACCATGGATGGCCAAAACAGTATCCTGTCGGTGACTGGGCCGCTGGCCAGCTCGGCTGACGGGCTCAAGTTGGTCACCAGCGCAGTGTTGTCCAAGAGCCCATGGCTACACGATCCCGCCGTGCATGAGATTCCATGGCGGGCGTCGATCGAGGAAGAGACCAGCAGCGCCTTTCACAAGTCTGGCGGTCTTTCCTTCGGTGTGTTCAAGGACGATGGCCACGTTGCACTGCATCCACCCGTTGCACGAGCCATCAGCATCGTCGTGGACACCCTGGCGGGCCTGGGCCACCATATCGTCGAGTGGAAGCCCACCCCCAGCCACCCTGAACTGAACGAGATCACGTATAAATGCTGGAACTTCGACGGCGGTGCCGACCTCCGAGCTGCTCTGGCTGTGAGTGGCGAGCCTCCGGNCCCGCAAGTCCTCCTCGCCAACGAACCCCAGGCGGATGCGTCTGAGATCATGAGGACTAACGTTGCACGGCGAGAAGCACTGAGGGAGTACATGGAGTATTGGAACTCCACCCAGGCGTCATCTGGCACGGGTAGGCCGGTCGACGCCGTCATCACGGCTCTAGCTCCTTTCGCTGCCGCACGGAAGGGTGCATATACCTACTACGGATACGGCGTGTGGGTAAACACGCTGGACTACACGTCCGTCATCATCCCGGTGACCAAGTGTGACAAGTCCGTAGACAAAGCCTACGAGGCCTTCAAGCCGAGGAACGAGGACGATAGGAAGACCATGGAGACTTGTGAGTTGTCCTTGCAGCACCTTACCTTTCAACGCTGCCCCACACCGCACACACACACACACTAACGCCTCCCTCGCAGATGACCCTGAGATCTACGACGGCTCGCATGTCTGTGTGCAGCTGGTCGGCCGCCGTTTGCAGGAGGAAAAGATGATTACACTGGCGAAGCTGATTGGCGAAGCGGTAAAGCGTTCGTGACGTGGCGTGGCAAAGTCAGCCGGGAGGCCCGTCGTGTGGCGGACATGTCAATGCCTCTCAATGCAAATCCCAATGCCGTTGCTGCAGTAGCTCACACCATGCAGACAAGATTAAAGTCTAGATCGTGGCGATCGGTTCGTCTCTAAATCATATTTCAGGTCGTAAGTCTACGGTATGCTCTAATCTCTCAGCCTATCTATAACTCACGCTCTTTCTCTATGGGAAGTAGCCAGGGAAGAGCCATGAGATGTTCTTCTTAGCCTCTTCCTTCCTGCCAGCAGGGCTGGTGATACCGCCTGCAAATTTGACAGACCCTTCGAGATGCTTAGCGAGAATGAGGTCTGAGTTTTCTTCCTTGCTCAGTTCATCGAGGACGGCACCGACAAACCGCCTAGCGTTCTCTGCGTTGGCCTTCATGTGGCCCATGACCATCTCGACGGTAACATCGCCGGAATCATGCCAGCAGTCGTAGTCCGTGCTCATGCAAATCATCTGGTAAGCGATCTCAGCCTCTCTGGCAAGCTTGGCCTCTGGCAGAGCAGACATGTTGATCACCGAGCCGCCCCAGGAGCGGTACATGGCGCTCTCAGCCTGGTGCTGAACTGGGGACCCTCCATGCAGATGATAGTGCCCTTGTCGTGAAGCCTGACGCCATCGCCCTCGAGGCTGTGGCCACACTTGCTGACAATCTTGGCAACACCACTGTCAAACGGATCAGCGAAGCCGACGTGGCCCACCATGCCGCCCTCGAAGAAAGTGAAGGGCCGGATGCCTTTGGTGCGATCGATGATCTGGTCTGGAATCACAAAGTCGCGAGGCCTGATCTCCTCCTGCAAACTGCCGACGGCCGAGAAGGCGATGATGGTGCGCACGCCGATGCTACGTAGCGCGGCGATATTGGCCCGTGAGGGAACCTCGTGCGGGGCCAGCTCATGGTGGGCGCCGTGTCGCGAGAGGAAAGCGATTGGTATGGGCTTGCCGGTCGAGGGCGACGGATGGTGCAGCACCGAGATGGGCGCAGACGGTGCACCCCAGGGAGTCTTGACGTCGAGGGTCGCGGCGAGGGTGAAGCCTGGAAGGCTCTGCACGCCGGTGCCGCCAATCACCGCTATCCTGACCGGGTCTGTTTCAAGACTCAATGGTTAGAGACATGTCCAGGCCCTGTCGCCGCGGTCGCTGTCAAGAAACGGCTGCCTACCAGAGTATGTGTTCGCGACGCTGCCCATTCTGTGGAAACCGACGTGGATCGTGCGCTTGGGAGTGGGTGTGTAGGCTGTGGGCGAGGGTGTGGGCGCCGATGCGGACAGACGTGTGTGAGATAGGCGAGAGCGAGCACTGGTGTATGTTGCAAGTTGTCGATGAAACATGCGGCAAGGTTTTGGAGTTTTGCGCTTTTTCCCTTCAGCTAGGCAGGCTAGGTTGGGTACCTTGCGCCTTGGTAAGGTAGGCATGCGTGCTCGGCTCCTGTGACTAGGGCATCAATCATATCTCCGTAGGGTGGGGGGTGACAGGTGAGGTCGGGNCGAGGAGGGGTACTGAGTGGGTTCGGGAGACGGGAGGAAGGGAGGGAGGGAGGGAGGGAGGACGGGAGGGAGGAAGAGGCGGGGCACGTTTGCGGGCCGAGGCGTGGCCACTTCCGTCGACCACGGCTGCATGCATAAGGTGTGTCTGATGCAGCGTAGGATGCAGTGGAGGATGCATTTGGAGGATGCACCGTACGGGACTTGTGCTGCATGTGAGCGATTGTACGTGCACTCGGGTACATACAGCACACCTGCAGGCACAGCAGGCACGGGATCAAGCGTCAGGAACAGGCATAGGTGGCGGCATGGACGGACAGCAGCAGCCATGAAGCAACAAGCGTGGGAGCAGAGACACGGGCACGATCGCACCCACGATGGAGGCGATGGCCCAGGAGACGGAAGATGTGCAACCACCAGCTAACTGCCGCCACCCAGTCCATGCCAATGCCCATCGTCGCCATCGCCCTCACCGGTCGTCTTCATCTTGGCCCTACAGCCAAACAATTCCTCGGCCTGAAACGCCAAGGTGTGGGTTCAATGGCCACCGTCTTCCCTCGGTCATCGCATAGACTGGCCGTTGCAGCATCAGCTCGCGCACTCGCCGTGACACGCATGGAGAAAACGCTATCTGACTAGGTGACTACCTGCAGCAAGTACTGCGCACGAACGCACGAACGGACGCAGGCACGGTATCAGATCTGTAAAGCCAACAACCCCTCCAACGCCATCCCCGTGCATTATTCTGCCAGCCAGCCAGTCACGGCCCTCCGTTGCCGCCTTTGATTAATCCCAGCTGCATTCTGATTGGCTGCCCAGACGTCCCTCACACCTCACCTACAATACTTTCCACGCTTCAACCTTCACCCTTCGCACTTCACTCACCCCTAGTGCCTACTCGAGGCGAAGAAATGGCGGCGACGGTTGTAGGGCAACTCGTAAAATTCATCAAATTCATTGACTATCCATACCCTCCCTAGTCGTTCTCATCCTCTGCCTGTCCTTTCCGCCACATTACCAGGGAACCACCGAGATCCTGCCCTCCTTGTTGACGCTAAGAGAGTTTCACTGGACATCCTGCTCCCGACGAGATCGCGCAAAACTCCAGTCCTGAAGGTGGTGAAGGGAATGGTGGGAATGACGATCTTGCAGATGACAACGGCATCGATGGTGGTGTCCAGGACTGAGACAGCAAACGGCGACGTCGACCGTCCCATCCTCTCTCGCCACCGTCTATCGGCATTGTCGGCATCGTCGTCCTCGCCATAGCCTGCACCAAAACAGGACTTGGTGTTCTACTGCAGGGACCGATCTCGACCCTTGTCAATTCAGCGGCGACTGTTGCCGACCATCATGTTCTTTGCCGTCTTGTCCTTCACTAGATCATTGATCTCCTTGTCAAGTGCCTTGATCTCTTCCAGAGCTTTCTCAATGGACGCTTTGAACTTCTGGGGCTCCTGGCTCCAGCGTTTGTAGTCATCAAGGGCCTTGGCACGTCGGCGCTGCTTCGCTTCGATCTTTTGACACATCTTGCACTTCTCAGACAGCGGGGTCGTATGCGCAATCAACTTGGCTCCGCATGTTTCTCCAATGCGGTATTCCTTCTGGCATTGTGAACGGAAGTTGCCCCACTTCCAGTCCATGCATTGGAACTGGTACATCTCGTAGAAGCACATGTTGTTTGGTCTGACTGTTTGATCGACTGACTTGACAACTATCTCCTTGTTAGCGTATGACCCNAATGGCTTTGCTTTGTCCCTCAACATACCCTCTAGCTTCTCTTCGATCAATCGACTGGGACTAGTCGCTTCGTTCACTCGTTGATGCCTAACCATAACTGTCAGCAATCGCTAGTCATCGAGAGCACCGGCATATCTCATCGTTCAGAAGACATCAAAGACACATGGCCCGTGTTGGTCAATGGCTTCGAGACCCTCAACCGTTGTGGTTGTATATGTCATGGGCTTATGCATTGCCAGCGAACACAACCAAGTGACTGGCCAGGGGTGAAACATACCGACACAGATGAGGTGTTGGGCAGGGCTGGAACTCGTTCGACTTTTGGTTGAGAGTTGATGGTAACGATGATGATGATGATTATGATGATGGTGGTAGTGGTGGTGGTGGTGGTGGTGGTGATGAACAACTCCAGGACAACTACAATCTGGCCTGCTGTCTTGTCGGTATTTATGCTTTTCGACCTCACGGCCGTGCTCTTCCTCGACATGGTCTTGTACCCTCCATTACATGCTCGAGTGGCCCACAATCCAAGCCATTGCGTTGGCACCTCTGAGTTGTCATTTGATCGGACCAACGAGGTCGCTGCAACGAGCTGTATGACCACCATCACGAAGCTCTGAGAGACCTGAATGGGTAGCTGCAATGGCACGTTGGTCCGTCGGCCGCTCGAGACATGCAACATGATATTGATTGCTCAGGATCAACGATGGCGTGGCCTTCTCTCCGCCTATTGTTCCTCGCAAGGGCCTGTCTATCTCATGTCCGTCTTGTTCGACATCTCCACAGCAGCAGGGATGATGTTTCGATTCGATCTCGACTTCGTTGGAAACATAATGGGATTCAATAGTGACTTGGTTCAGCGAATCCACCTCCGATCACGTGTCGAGCCCTGACTGCCGACAATGGTCCATGCGGGTAGGCCGGGCGGAAAACCCTTCTATCAGAGTTCGGCACTCATTGGTAAATATCAGCATCTCACACCTGGGGAACAATGGCTTACCTGCCTGCCCATGCTGTACTGCCGCGGAAGCTCCCGAGATCCCCCAAGCCCATTGAGGAAGTATGCAGCTGTGTGCACAAAGACACTCCACGCCAGCCCTAGACATTGAGACAATCAGAAATCCAGGCATCCAGGCATCCAGACAGAGAGTCTTTGTGGACGTGCACACTGACGGACATGCGGACGTGCAGATATGCAGACGTGCAGATGTCCAGTTGGCTGATCGCCACTCTGACCATCCATCTCCCGGCTAGGCGATCCTTGGATTGTTTACTGTTACTCCCAGTCCGCTCCCACTTCCTCCATTGTAAGAGAGCCAGATGGTGGACAATGGTACACTCAGGATCGATCGCTCCCACACCCTCCACCAAGTCAAGTGGCAGGGTAGAGAGGATAGATGGTGACATGGGGCTGGTTCAGCTTTCTCGCTCGGATTGCACCCCATTCATGCTGTTGTGAAGGTCTCCAGGTACCTCGGCCTCTGTCAAGGTCCAGCATAATGTGCTCGAGCAGATCCCACTCGTCACCTTATCTTCCATGTCTGCATGATGGTGCATTGTATCCACTAATGCGTCCCATCTTGACGTCCATTGGTGCGAGGGACGAGAGCAGGCCACCGGTTGGTGAACAACGCAAGGGATCCTCCTCCTCATGGAAAGTCTCTGCTCAGCTGATCCCTTCCAACTCTTGAGCTACTGCACATTGCCGTCTTAGTGTCGATCTTGCCACTCGTCCGTCATCCCAACAGGCATGTCCAACAGCTGCCGTACAGGTCGAGGATGCCGCCACACGTTGGAGGAAGAGCTGAACCGGATGATGGTTGGTAGCAGGGGTGATTCGACGGCAGGTTTACGCTAGACTCGACAATAGCCTCCGCCTTTGTGACGTGGCAGCCTCAGTGTGGACAGGCCTTGTGGATGGCTAGTCGTGAGCTGCTATGAGAATCCGAGCCATTCCCGGGAGGTTGTCAGTTCCTCACTACAAGGTCAGTACTGCTCACCAGGCCAGCGAAGCCCGGGAGTCATGCGTGTCTATCAGATATCATCACTCTCCACATCACTACACAACGTCTTACCCTTGACCGTCAGTGGGCGTCTGAATATTTGAAAGTCTCATGAGCGTTGAGGCCTCACTACTGAGACCAACAGAGGTGAGACCAACGAAGTCAGTTGGGGTGCAAACAAAGCGGTGGTGGTACCTTGGAGATGCAAGCAGAATATCGCTTCCAACGCACTCCTCAGTACGTCCGAAATTAACCCTGTCGACGCTGCATGTAGCCCACCATCTTGCTCGGATGGCCGTCTCGGACACCAAGGCTACCCTTGGTTTGGTGTGATCGACGAGGGCCAAATAAATTTTTGTGTTGGTGACAAAACATTGTCTAGGCTCGTTCTGCCCACTTAAACCCATGTCCGACCAGCCTTGTTGCCAAGCCGAGCGAAAACTATCGACAAGGCATGAATTGTCGAGACAAAACTGGGGATGTGCTGAAGGGCTCTCAGTTCACCAACCCCAGAGAACAGGTTTGTAGGTGGCCGCGTTTATAATGCAGTATTCTCACGGATTCTGGACGGAATCATGAGAATGGCCTGAACGCAGCTGACGTTCGGATTTGCTTTCTGCAAGTACGTCTTCCCTGACACATACCGCTAGTCACATGAACGACAGCGAACGCCTGTTTGTGGAACTCGGTGCCCACCAAGCAGGCCACTGCCCGCTGTCGGACGGCTTTGCGCATGAAAATCCAGTCCTATGAGTGCCCTGACGTGCGCCGGGCCTTGGGAAGATCAACGAGCAGCAGAAGGCAACGAGCGCTATGGATCGGTCCTCTGCAGCAGCATGATAATGTTTTCCAACCCATTGGTGGATAGTCGAATGATGTCGTCCTGTCGACCAATCAAAGATCGGGCTCCTCTTGTGCCGGCAGGGCATGGCATGGCATGAGGTTGACGCAGGTATGTACCGTATGGCTGCATGATACCCTAGAGGCAACAACGAAAGAGAGGGGGAGGGGCCACCCACACACGGCTGTAATACCCACTCTGAAAACCTTCAACAATTGTACTGTACAGTATGCCCTGCTGCCCGACATAGCAGCAGCTCAACGTCGACATGGTTTGGTGGCTTCGTCAAAGTCGCCGCTGTCATGAGGAGCGACGAAACCCTTGGTCATTCTAGGCATAGGCCCAGCCTTGGAGGGCGAACGACAACGACCGTCAGCAAACTACGGCGGCTCTAAGTCACCGCCTAAAGCAAGAAGTGCAGGCTGTTGAGGATGAGCGATTGCTGACGAGATCGGAGAAATAGCTCTATTGAGTCCGCCGATTGCTTCTTGTGTGTGTCTTCCGGTCCATCAAACCTTTTGAGAGATCTTTCGGTGGAGTTACACACTCAAAAGCATACCGACGCCATTGTCCGGTAAAGGGCTGAAACGTCGGAGTGGCATGATGTGCCTCACCCTGTCTGACGGAACGCTAGTACGTCCACGGAAATAGGCACAATTTGATGTACACCGACCGTGCGAGCGTGCGTGCGTGCGTGCGTGGCGGGTCAAAGGGCCTGGAGGTCACTTTTCGACTATCTATATGTAGTACATCCAAGACGTCTTCGACAATGCAGAGGATGCGTGTCTCTCCTCCCAACTGATATGCCCTCTTGAAGGGATTGTCCAGAGCATGATGGCCTCTTCAACTCTGACCTTTGATACAAGTCACAACCGGCTATGGTATGACAACCACTGAGCAAAAAGCGGCCGACGTCGTTTCTGGCCGTGTCGTATTCAGGATAGCATCTTATACCCAGTGCCACCCCGTCAGCTTGACTAGTCAGAGAGAAATCTTCAAAAGCGTTTGAATACTGGGCGAGGAAACGGAAGATTGCAACGGTAGTCTCGACAACACAAGTGCGACGAAAGAGTGTCGATGTACCCAGGATACGTCAACGCCCACCACCCTTGGCCGCCATGTGGTTTGACGGTGACTGGCGCAGGTCCGAGCGTAGCGTCCACCAACGTCGCTCCTTTGCTAGCCTCGGCGCGAGGCCAATCCTCGACCCAGCCTTGTGGGGTCATTGGCACGCCCGTTCGCCAGCACCAAGAGGCTGATAACAAGACCTCGGAAATTGTTGGCCTGTTGACTGAAGAAGTTGCGATGATAGGCCCTGTGCCTCCCAACTACAAGGAACGTCCTACAACCTTACAAAGCATCCAATGGCTGTTCCCCCAATGCTTGACGGACGGACCCGGGTTAATTCTGGTGATTGGTCCGCCGCCACCATAACAACATTCGCCAGACTTTGGGCACTAGACTGCTACAGCAAGCCAGATATTGTGCTTAATCACGGTGCTTCTCCTGCTATCGAAGACTGGTTTATGGCGACAGACATGATGAAAGAGAAATCAACAGCATCAACTCCAATTTCAACTTCAACAAACAACACAGTAACGAACCACGACTACAACGGCTCAGTCGGCCAATTAAGGTATCCCTGTGCGCTAGCCATGTTCGGTACACAATAGGATTGTCCTCGAGAAATTTCCATCACCGACCGCCTGGCTCTCGGGTTTGTGGCACTCAAGCCCGGTGCAGCAGTTGATCAGTGCAGTTGGCACACGGATTGGCCGCTGGAGCTGGAGATATTTCTGGCCAAGTACAGTATGAGCGGGATGGATCGATATAGAACGCGGCACATCTCAGATGCCTCGTACTTCAGACCTGCCCAGTCCCTACATGGAGCATGGAAGGACAGGGCAACCCTTGCCTAACCACGAACGGCTGGCGTGGCTGTGTATTAGGTAATTGTGGCACACATTACACGTGTTCTGGCGCATGGTCACGGGGACCCTCCATGCGAATACGATCACGTGGCTGCTTGATGCCTCAGGCCTCAGCACGTGCATCTTCGCCTTAACCCCATCTGTGAGTGAGGGGACCGGATCGGACGGTACCGTAATCCCTCCCTTCGGCCCGTACAGTATCAGGAACGAGATCTGCCCACTACCAGCCACCTGCAGTAAGCAAAAGTTCAACGCTGGTATGACCTGGCGCAATGTGACGACTGCAGAAGGCGCACATCTTTGGCACATTGCTGGTGCCAAGCTGAGGGTAAAAGGTGAGGAGATACTGTTATGGGCACACACAGACACCGTTTACTGCGGTTGTGTCACGAGTGCCGAGTGAAGTAACGAGCGGACCGAGTGGAAAAGCAATACCGAGCACATGAAGACCGAAGCAGATGGCACGGCTGGTACTCCTTTCTACCACTCTACCACTGACCACCTAGGTAACACAGCCCCTTCACCCCACAGCCCTTGAACCGCTTCCACCCGCATTCTTCGTGTGTTCTACAGCCACTGACGCAGCCTGACGTGGGAGTGCGGATGGGAAGGAAGCAACCTACGAAGGTAATTACGAAGGTAATAAAGTTGAGAGGGGCACAGTACATTGGCACGCTACAGCCGTGCGACACCCGCGATGGAATGGGCTTTATAAAGTACTGTAGAAGCAGCAGCGCTCGTGCTTGTACCCTTCGTGCGCGAGCCGGCTGTGCAGCGACTGGCGAATGATCGCACTCGAGGTGCTGTGTAGCTTGTGCCCTGTATGGTGGAAGCATCTGCAAGTCGACGAGAAGAGAAGGCTAGTCAAACGCAGGACCTCCGTCAACCCCCTCTCTTACGACACAGCGAGCGAGGCTGAAGGAGGGGCCAATTTCGATCGTCTTTGTCGTTGCAACGTGTTGTTGGTAGGCGTGCTCCTTGGTGGAGGAGCAGTAGAAGCAGAGAAGAGGGAAGAATGAGCGGGCGTCTATCGCTGTGTAGATCCTCCCCACCCACACCCGCAGACTCTCCACCTTCTAGTTGACCTGGGACAGCTATCTTTGTCACTTTTGGGCTACGCCTACGACTTCGTTCCGATCGGCTGCGAGTGCGGAAGCGTCGTCCAACAGCTGTAACGTGCGCTGCAGGAGATGATAGAAAACGGAAGGGTCAGACCGGAAGCTGCTGCACCATGACGAGCTGGTGTCTGGCAGCAGATAGCAGCGAGCATGACATGACTAGCTGGTCGCACAATAGACCGGGAGCATGCGCCGGACTACAGCAGATCCATCACCGCTCGAACCAACCGACTGAGTCGGCAGGCACGGGAAGAAACTCGGGGGAAGGAAATGTTCAATCATTCGCCTGGCCGAATTGGCTTGGCCTTGGACTAATGGATGGCTGGGGAAGGCCTACCCAGGTGAGGTTTGTACAGGTAGGCAGAACAAGCCGCTCATAGCCACTGCCTCCCCATCCTCCTCCCTGCCATGGTCCTACCATCTGACCAAACCGATGAATGATCGCTGGTGAGCGACGTCTGCTTGCGAGCCGGCAAGAAGGTAAGGCGTGTTCTAATGCAGGTGAGCACTGGAGCTCCCACCTGTCAATTCCCCATTGCGGGCTCCTGACCGTGGCCTGGCGTGGCCTGGCTTGGCCGTGATATGGCCATGTATGGACTGGACCCGGTCCGAGCGGTTCGGCGAGTTCAGCGGATCAAAGGTCTTCTTACAGCGAGTAAGTGAGTGCCTGGGCCAGTGTTCTAGCGGGAGCAGACCCGTTCTCCATTCTCCTCGGGGCCCATTCGATTTCCCGGATCGGCAGTCCAATCCTCTAACAGGCGATGACCTACTCGAAAGCTCCCAATGGCTTGCAGAACTCGTTGGGTGCTAACTGTCCAACAGATGACCTATGTACAGCACCGTGTAGAGATTTGGGGGGGTTGGCTATGATGTCTTTGACTGCCTTAGTGCTGTTTGCCGGGCATGCAAATGGCCAGCACCAGCAAACAAGCGCAGTTGCGGTGCGGTACCAACGTCTCGTCCCTCACCCACAGCTGGCGGCCTATCAGGGTCGGGTACGGCAGCTATGTTGTCTGCGCAGAGGAGCAGCACGGCCGAGAGCGGTATGGATCAGCAGGACTAGGTAACGAGCAGATCTATAACGACGGGCAGGCCAGGAGAGCAATGCGGTGGTGATGGCAAAATGGAATGAAGCAGAGAGAGCGAGCGGGCACTGACGGCAGATGCTACAGTTCTGTATCATACCTTACCTTACAATATGCAGGACCGAGTGGGCAGCCATACAGTACCCTTCTGTGCCTTTTCTGGCTCCGGATCTCGTCCCGTCTCGTCTCGTCTTGTCTCCTCCCACCTTATTTTTTTTTAATTAAAATACCGAGTACGTACTCGTACTGTACTGTATATCGTACTGTATATGCACACACACACACACACACACACACACACCAACACAGCCTCTGCCCTCGCCTTACCTCACCTTGCTCTCCCTCTCCCTCTCCCTCACACTGCGCTTTCTCTCACGCTTTACCCCAGTTCAGACAGCAAGGCTTGGCAGACCCTCGCAACGCCTGCCCGCAATCCACTATCTTTCTCTCTCGCCTTTAATCCGCAGCCCTTCTCTTCCCCCCCGTCGCCTCTATTCCTTCTTCTCTTCTATCGCATCGTCAAGCCAGACAACGTATTTTGATCGCCCTCAGATCTCCTCCTCCGGCCACTCAAGGCCACCACCGGTCGGGTGGTGTGTCAGGCTGCTTTGCGCTCCTTCGTTTCCCTGGATCTTGTACAGAACCCGTCGACATCTACCCCGGCGCAATTCATCTACTCCTCTCTATCTTCTTACCTAACCACTTACCCGCCACGCTATACCACACCTCACTCTGCACCGCANCGCTCTGCACTGCACTGCACTGCACTGCATTGCATTGCCTTGCACCCGCGCTTTTGTTGCACACGAGATACCCAGACCTGCCTCGCGCGGTCTCTGTTCTTGCATTCTTCTAATATATCGCTATTTCACACCGCCGACACTCGCTGTCGTTGCACGTCCACCGCCGGACCTCGCTCCGTCCCGACGTCAGACCAGGCTGCGACCGTCCGACCACATCTGCACCCTGCCATCTGGCTGGCCTTAGCACTTTCCAAGCTCGGAATCAACCGTAGGCATGGTTGTTCGCGAGGATGGGACCAAATGGGCATGTTCCTCATGCCTGAAGGGCCATCGCGTTAGCGGTTGCACCCATACAGGTATGACCCAAGCCTGACCGCAGCCTGCTGTTTTGTTCTTGTCCTGTGCTGCCATGGTGATCGCTGACTCTGACCCTCACCTCAGACCGAGAGTTGATACATGTGCCCAAGAAGGGCCGCCCCATCACCCAGTGTCAGCACTGTCGCCAGGAACGCAAGAAGAGATCCGCTCATGTCAGATGCGACTGTGGCGAAGACGGCAAGATCCACCACCCAAAGGAGAAGTGCATCCACCTGCGCGAGGCCGACGAGCGCCAGAGAAAAGAGAGCTTCCGTGGTGAGCACCTGGAAGACGTCGATACCGATCTTCTTCTTGCCGTTGCCGAGGAGCAGGGCTGTTGCTGTCACCATGGCGGTAGCTGCAGCTGTTCTCTGAAGAAGAAGGAGCATAGCGGCGACGACGGGACTCCACCGCACGGCAAACCCGCGGTCCAGAAGCCCAAGTTAGAGTCGACCCACTCGGATACCCAGCTCACCATTTTCCAAAACGGCCACCACAAGCCTGTGCATCGCAAGAATCATGCTGCCCACGACGCCTGCATGCCTTACAAATTGCCCATGCAGCGGTCTCACACCGATGACGCTGTTGCTCGAGTCGCACGCAGATCTGTGGACAACCTGATTCTGGAGACTTCCATGGTTTCCCTGCCGAAGAGCCACCCAATGCCTACCAGCGCGCCATTCGAAACCGGTAGACGTATGTCCAAGTCCGAGCATGCTTCGCCCAGATTGCTGCCGTTGACACCCATGACTGGCATCCCCCCTGCACCTCAAGGTTCAGGCGATCTGAGCGGCTTTGGACTGGTTGTCAACAACCCAGGCGTACCACCGCTCTCCACCGACACTTTTGGATATTCCAGCCTGGAACCTACGTCCAGTGTGGCTGACAGCTATTACGACCCGTCCCCAGCTTTCCCGTCATCAGAGGCGTCAGCATACCCAAACAACAACCCATTTGGAGTTTGGCCTACGAATAACGACATGAATGCCCTCACTCAGCCTGCTCTCACCGCTACATCCTCCGGTACCCAGTCCGAGGTGGACGACCTCTCTCATGACGATTTCGGTGTCAAGCTGCCTCCAACAGCCAACGATCTGATGGTTTCGACCTACAACCTCGAGCCGTCCACTTCGTCCGGACAACAAATCAGTCGCAACAGTCTACCACCGGACTTTTTCAGCAACTTTGGCTTCAACGTCCGCCTAGACAGTGATTCATCCCAGCATCTAAATGTCTTGGCTGGGCTCAACGATGTACAGCCCAAGGACGTTGCCAGAGATGTGCAGGCAAGGGACGCCTCTAACAAGTGGCAGTTCCCAGATTCGCCACTCTACCGCAACCCTGCACATCGGTCTGTGGATCATGGTGTCATCAGCAGCGACAGTCCGGACAGTGGCAACCTCGTCACCGGCAACGACAGAATCTCGGCGCCAAACATGGGGCCTGCGACTGTACCGAACGAGGACATCATGAAGGAGCTGTTTCCAGGTATCGATGTGTCCAGCAGTAACTCTACACCGAACGGCCGCGTCTCGAGTGGCGCTTCAATGTCGCCAATGTTACCTGACGGCGGACCAAACGACTTCTCGGGATTCGATGGCGGATCTGAATTCACCTCGCCTGCCTGGAACGAGAACCCTATGGCTGGACTTCCACCGAACTTCGATGCGTCGTTCGACTTCAACCAGGAATTCTCGCCCGAACAGACTTATGCGAACTGGCCACAATAAGATCGCTGGGGGGTGAGATGTGGTCGTTCGCAACTCGCCCTCCATTGAATGAACGCTTGTATCAAGTGAAATCATCTTGAAACAAATTCAGCGGCCCTGCTGAACTTTTAGAGACGGCCAAGGCTTGGACTGGTCTTACAACGGTGGTCTACTTATAGATCTTTGATGACGTATGATATAAAAACGAAAAGAATCGTTGTTTTCGGTTTTGGAGCCCTCGTCCTCTTGTTTATACCATTCAATGATATTTCCAAAACCATCTGCAAACGCTTGATACGGTGGATTAGTACACGAGGTGATATGTTTTCCGTCCAGACTGGCGTTCCATGATCCTCATGACCGTTGTAGCGTTCCGGAGCTGACCTGCCAAGTTGACAGGCTTGGCGTTTGCCTATCTCGGGTGTGGAAATGCAGGTGTTGGGTGCTCGGACACTACATGACGCGCAATGCAGGTCGTTCTCACAACTGGGTACCGTAGGTAACATCTAAGTCATCATATGCAATCCCCAAAGTAGAAGCATTGTAAAACCGACTTTATTCTGATGAACAGTACAAGTCGTCTTGCAATAGCCGTCCTGATTCTTGCCGTCTCGCTGTTCCTCACGCCATACTTCCGCAACGAAGAGGCAACCGACCTCGACGCCATGCCGGCACAGCCTTCGAAACGAGGCCTTTGCTGGCCCACAGACAACACAGATCCGGTCTTCCCCTTCACCAAGCCGGGATCGAAGATCTCCTGGCTGTACAACTGGAGCCCCAACGCAACTGGCGGCGCCGACTCGCTGGAGTGGGTGCCGATGCAGTGGAACGACGTGGGCATCGAGGAGCTGGCCGCGAAGTGCGAGGGTGGTGGTGGTGGCAACAGCAGGAAGGCGACCAGCCTGCTGGCCTTCAACGAGCCTGAGCTGGTCGACCAGGCCAACATGCCGGCGGAGCGGGCAGCGGCGGCGTGGGTGGCGCATATCGAGCCGCTGCGGCGCAGGGGCCTGCGGTGCGGCAGCCCGGCCATCTCGTCCGCGCCTCAGGGCGTGCCGTGGCTGCGCGACTTCCTCGCACGCATCCGCGCCGCCGGCGCCGACGTCGACTTCTACGCCCTGCACTGGTACGGCGAGACCCCCGGCCAGTTCTACGACTACCTCTGGAGCGCCCACGCCCAGCTCGGCGCCGACCGCCCCGTCTGGGTCACCGAGTTCGCCTGCACCAACTGGAACCCTGCCGCCCCTCTCCCCAGCCAGCACGTCCAGGACTTCCTCCGCCATGCCATCGCCTACCTTGACTCCCTCGACTGGATCGAGCGCTACGCCTGGTTCGGCCCCATGCGCGACTGCGGCACCGTCGGCCGCTTCGCCGCCATGCTCGACGACCAAGGGGGTCTCACCGAGGTCGGTAAGATCTTCAGAGACGGCTGATGGGTTCTTCTCCCATCTGTTCCTTCCCCATGAGCCCATTTTGCTGTAGTTGACAGCCTTCCAATGCTTATCCTATGGATTACGCCTTGTCTCTCGTACCAGCACAGTCGGCTTCATTACATCTTTTTGCTGTTCCATAGAATTCGGCTCGAGATGGAGGCAAATTGGTTTTTCATTTTCCAGTCATATCGTCTATCCGTTTTACCACAAGTAGAATATCATTACCGCCACCCAGTCATGATGCTACCCTATAGCCTTCCTCTAGAAACCCATGTCTACAATACCTTCATCAGATACTAATACATTAAAAAGACCGCACTCATAGCACCGCCAGCGATCCACTGAAGCCAACCAGCTTTGGAGATTCGCTGACCAGCGTTGGTGCCCGCCGGTACAGGCGCTGAAGAGCCGCTTTGGGAGACAGCAGCCCCGGTGCTGCTTGTGCCGGCAGCGGATGCAGTCGAAGAAGGGGAAGAAGACGAAGAATAAGAAGTGAATGGTGACGATGTTGTCGTGCCTGTTGCACTAGTGTCGTCTGATGAGCGAACAGAGCCAGATGTGCCACTTGTTGTGGATGTGATCTCAGACGCCGTCGGCTCGGCTGAATCATTAGTGCTCCATTGCACAGTCGTGTCTGGTCCCTTTAGTACGATTCCTTCACTTGTGTCACTGCTCACTTCATACGTCTGCGTCCCGATTGTGACGGCTTGCGACTGTTGTGGGGCCAGCGCAAGGCTGGTATGCTCGCTCATGAGATATGCCGAACCGCTGATTGTGGTCAGCGTGTATGCCATTTTGCCGATTGTTTGGGCTTGAGGCGGACTTCCTTCAGAAGCGGACGGTGATCCCGTTGGGTCGGTTGCTCCAATTGACGAAGCTGACCCAGACACATGTCCTGGACTTGAGACAGACGATCCTTCTGACCCAGACACAAGTCCTGGACTCGAGACAGACGATCCTTCTGTTCCAATACTCGAAGAGTGAGACGCATACGGAATCGTTGTTGCACTCTGGCCAATGCCCAATACCAGTCCATCGCTCCCTGCACTGACTGGTTGGTCGCCAATTGTGACTGGTGTGGAGCCGACGGTAACAATTGTCGACTGCAGGACGATTACTGTCCTGCTGGGATCCACAACGGATGGGCTCACTTCTTGTGGCCATGGATCTGGGTTGGCGCTGCTCATGCTTATTGAAGACGAATCTCCATGTCCATTGGAACCAGGTATCCACTGAGTATGGCTGGGTCCAGCAGGATGAATACCCGATGATGGAGAAGCTGAAGACCAAGCTTCACTTGAAGCCTTTTCAGTCTCGGAAACGCCATCTGGTAACGCTGTGGCAGCTGTTGGGTGGCCAGTCTGGTGCACCTGTGTCGGACTGACACCTCCTGGTAGAGCCGAGGCTGACGGCGGACTGACATGGCGGCTTAGTGTAGGCATAGCAGGGGCATTCTGCGCTGTGAGCGCCCGTGGCGGATCCCAGATCCCATCCGGGTCGAAGAAGCAGTCATTACCCCACATGCTCTGGACCTGTTCGGTCAGAGTGTTGGGAACCAAGACCTGTGGCTGGTAGCCCCAGATTGTGGCATTGGGCAATTGACGGCCACCTAGACCAGCCCAATTGGCATAGCCCTCCCAATACGCATCTGCTGGCACTTCTTGGTAGCAGTCATCTCTCCCTTCATCGGAATAGAATGTCTGGTCTGGATCATCCAGACATTTGTAATTGAGATCTGTAAAATTGAATGGGCGGTGGTCGAACAGTGCTCGGGCGCCACGAACAGAAGTGACTTCCTCGGGTCGGATCAGGAGAATCGTCTCGTCTACTGTTGGGCCGCAGCCATCTACTCGTGACAAGCCGCTGATGGAGACACCCACAGTTGGGCTGGTGATGGTGATGTTTTCGGTGACGAACGTACGTGGAGCTGTCACGGAGGGCGTGATCGTCTCTGCAGCTTTGCCACACAGATTCCCTGAATCCTGCACTGTGGTGACTGGCCAGTACAGCAGGCGGATGGAATGGCCGACAATGTTGCAATCGCTGCAGATATTACCATTCGACGCGCTGGAGTAGGTTATGTTCTGAGTCGAGGTCGTGCACGGCGGGTAGTCAGTCGGGCTGGTGAAGCCAAATTGTGAGGAAGCGAAATAATTGTCCACCGCAGTGTAGTAGGATGACGAGAGGAGCGCGCAGTCATTATTTCCAATGCTGCACGTTGGGGTCGGCCCTGGAAACGGTTCCGTGAGAACATAAGTCGGATTCGTATTCGTCCAGGTCATGGTCGACGTCGTGGCCGGCCCCTCAGTCTGGAACGGATGCCCAACCACCCTAGGATATCCATCGCAGAGCGTGATCAGCCTTATGGAGCTCGTCGTTCCTGGAAGATTCGACACGATGGTCTCCGTGCCGGTATAGTAGAAGGTGGATGTGACCTGGTTGGCCTGGAAATACGCCACCGAGCTCGACGTGTAGGCGCGCAGGTCCGAGGCGCACGACTGTGCATACGACAAACCTCTGCCATCGCGTCGGCCCAGCGCAAGCCTCGACCCCCGGCCACCTGCTTTCCAGACCTTCTCGTCACCCTGCCGGCTCGCCGACACCCCAAGGGCCAGCAACAGCCACAGCTTGGCCGTCCAGCATGAGCTTGCAAAGAAAGCCATGCTCATCTACGGAGCGATGAGAAGTGGCAGCATCTGAGAGGCGAAGAGTCGGATTGAAGATTCTACTACTCATTCGCATGGCTCCAGACTAATGGGCCGATTCACTTTTAGCCCCTCCCAGGTTACAATGACTGGGTAAAGAGCAAGGGTGCCCATGACGTATGGATGGTCTAACATGGCCGTAGGGCTAGAGGCCAGGGCCTGTCTTCGGCAAGGCGAAAAAATCTAGCTAGGGGGCGACTCTACTCCTGACAAGTGTAATCTTAAATTAGACAGGGACGAAGACATGGCATAGAGCCTTGTGCCTCAGTCCAGTCCTGATTCAGCAGGTGTTGACAGCTGTGAGTGGAAAAGGAGGCATTGGATTTCGGCTGATCGTCGGAGAGACGAAAACTTTCGCCAAGCGACGGCTCATCCCGAATCCGAGTCCTGCGCCACTCAGACGGGACCCTTCATATGCTTGGCATACGTAGTCGCTCTGTTGGATGCCTGCCTCGGTCCAGCCTGCTCCAGGCATGAATGGAATGGATGGAAGCTCATATCAACAGAGCTGTTGGTAGAGCAGGTCAGTACACACGAGGTTGCACGCCCATCGGTCAATAGCCATGACCTGGATGTGTTTTGTGTTTTCTTTCGTGTTTGGCATCTGCTCGCGTGCACTGTGACTGGTGCTTACAGCTCACTAGAGCAGACGAATGCATCAGTCAACAAATCCCACGCAATATGCCAATGTTGAGAGACAGGTCTGGGACTGACAACAAGAACCTACATTGAGGATGATTCAACAGAAGCGCATAGATGGCCCTAGCCTGCCCCCCAGCCATAACACTTGCCATCTTCCAGGCAGAAGAACCGTCACACCAGCCTTGGATAGGTTGAGCCTGATTTGATGAACAAATTCATACACAGCAGTGACGAGCGGCAATGTTTTAACAGCCCAAGGTCTGTCATCGAAGCAAAGTCTAGGACTGCTCTTGCGCTCGTGAAGAGAGTGATAAAGGCAAGGGCTGGACAGAGCCACGTCTCCATCTACATTCCCAGATGAAGTACCCAATGGCTTTTTCAAAGCTTGCCAAACGCTCATGGACACCTTCGACAGCATGATAAACCGAGTGAGCCAAACTCAACCGAGCTCGAAAACGCCTTAGGCATACTGTTGTCTCGATAGATATCAGCCTGGCTGCTTGCCCGACTACTCGAGATGGTTCAGCAGCCATTTACTGTGGACCACGGCATTCACATGCAACCCAGCCAGAGTGGGGGCACCAGAAAGGCAACGGAACTTCCTGTTTCCCTATCCAAAAACGTTGCTGTTTTGCTTTCCGGGGAATGGCCAGCTTCCGTCGCGAGTCAGTCAGCAGGTGAAACTTGGCTGATACATAGCGGAACGACATCACGTTCAATGGAGTTAATGCAACTCGATCGATGCCTTACCGGTTCGCAAAACCAGATGGAGTACGACTTCCTGGCCCCCCCATCAGAAGAACGAGCCTTTTTCTGTGATACCCATCCACAACGCAGCTCTATCTACTTCAACACGGGGATCTCGAGGCAGTCTAGCGCGAATACGTCTAATGATGGGTGGCGTCGCAGGAATGCTTTTCCAGCTTGTGCGCCGCAAAGAATGGTGACCCTTGAATATAGAAGTAGCACAGCTGCAGCAGCCTACACCATCAATTGTTCACTTTGGTATTTGAAGAATAGCTTCAAGGCGCTAGTCCAGGATACTGACGCTTCAGGTCCAGCTGGACTCGAGATGTGAGTGCCAAGTGAGTGAAGGCTTGTGGATGTTCATGGTTCTCATTCGTCTGGCTTGCACTTATTAGCCGTGATGCGGTGTAACTGACAAAGACTGCGAACATCGCTACATAGGGAAAATTTAAGGTTCTTCCCGCTTCCGAGCTTCTCCATGTACGGACCTATCAGGTGGCCGAACGGGAGGTTAGCAAGCAGAGGAATTGAGATGGACGGTGGAAGAGAAAGGCGTGTCAAAGGAAAGCAAGGCACTGTCGCCAAAGTTGGTATGAATGCTGATGAAACGATGGAGGTCCAGTTCGACTGTGTTGCATCAGGCCCCGCTGTATTGCCTTACGCATTCGGAACCCTTTCACCACCACGCCGTCCATTTGGGATCATCCGTCAGCCTTTCCCGAGAGTGCCTTGAGCCATCTCTCATCCGCAGCAAATCAAGAATTGTTGAGATGAATACGGATGAAAACCACTTTCTGTGTCGTTCTGCTGAAATGTTCCTCAAATGTCCAGACAAGATCAATGCCGCCCTACCACCTTTTGTTGGTAAGATACATTCACCGACTTAATGTTGCCCAATACACACCGCAAACCGGTCTATCGCACTACGTGTGACAACTGTGCAAAATCCAAGGTTCGATGCAGCAAAGAGCATCCAAGCTGTCGCCGATGTAACTCGCAGGGTGTCTTTTGCAGGTATAGCCCTTCACGGCGTCTGAAGAAACCTCTGGACGATGCCAATACCACGGGTGACTTTTGGCCAGACATGCAATGGCCTGCCCTGGAACGTTCTCGTCTTACAAAACGAGCGTCAGATTCTGCTAGAGGTATGCGTCAGACGCTCGTCGAGCAACCGGCATCGATTTTGACAAACCCTGATTCGACGATTGGCCACGTTTCCGACGCATTTACCACTGGGATCACACCTCCACCGACTGCCAGTGGGTTGTCGCCTTCATCTTCGTCTCAAAATGCCCTCGCAGACTGGTCAGGCCTTACCACATGGCCCAGCTTCTCTGCGTCTGAGGATCCCATCGCTATGCAATCACTTGATCTTGAAGAGCTACTAGACCCGGCCCAGACCGAACTCACCATGTTCGACCAAGACAGTGAGAATGGAGGGACACTAGAAGAAAGTTATGAACCTTCTCGCATTTTGCGTGCCGGATGTGCTAGCATCGGTGCGGCGCTCTTGCAAAGCCTTGACTCTCCTGGAACGCCACTCAGGACTGATTTGCAAACCTCAACTTCAACTCAAAGGCTGAGACGTAACATAGATACAGTGGTAAACATCAACAGAGATGCTCTTGAACGAATTCAAGACGTTCTGGATTGTACCTGCGGCGCACCAAGCAATCACTGCACAATTATGACCGCGGCCCTCTCCATGATACTCTCATGGTATGAGTCGTGCCTCGAGTCCAATGCCTTTGATGCAAGCCACGACAAGCCTCTACTGCCGGCAAAGTCCTCAATAGAAGCGAATACTAATCAAAGGGAGGCGAGCATCTTGGACTCCCATATTAGCCCTAGCTCGTCATCGGGTGAGGTTGCCCAGGATCGACACGGCCCGAAGTTAGATCGCGATCGGTTGGTTTTGCTCCCTCCAATTCAGGTCGGAGGATTGACCTTAGGTGCAGACTACACCCGTCGAGTGATAGCTCAGATAGTGTGCAATGAGTTGGAAGGGGTAGAGAAGATTTCGAAATGTCTGGCAGACAGGTTCAAGGGGGATTCTGTCGGCTCGAACCTGTCTGACTGGGAGAGTCAATTTCAATCGTCATTGGCGGGGGCGCTTCATTTAAGGGTTCAAAGAGCCGTCGAGACGGCCCGAACGCAAATAGCAAGCCAATAAAGCAAACACAGTGTTGACACAGTCAACTTTTGGCTTGGTTAATTTCTGTTCCCGGCCAAGGACTGATGATCTGATAAAGAAGCAGTACCTGCGAACCATCATAAGTACTCGCGGTGGCGACGAAGACGGCTCCATGATGTCAAACAATGCGGCTTGTTGAAGGAAGAATTAGAGAGGAAGGCATCTCTCGGCACATTGACTCAGGATATAATCGATGGAAATACGTGGGCCGTGTGAATCCGCAGACTATCATACATTAAGCATACCACAGTATATCCCCAGCCGTGCCGTCGCATTCGAGAACCCATTAGATCCGGAAAAGCGCCGGAGACTGAAAGAACCTCTAGTAGGTAGAAGGCATGGTGCCAAGCTTGCCTCCATCCACGAGCATGACGCTCCCGTTGCAGAAGGAGCCAGCTGGGCTAGCGAGGTAAAGAATCACTCCAGCCATGTCCTCTTCGCTACCAGCCCTCTCAGCCGGTTGGTATGCCTTTGAAAAGACACCTTGCTCGGTCAAGGCCTTGGTCTTAGAGACCCGAAATGGAGCAAACAAAGGCTCAGAGAGCTCCGTTGCAAACACTACATGGCTCCAAGTCAGTCTCTGAAAACAGCGATTTTCTATAAGGGAATAATAGATAGCTCAACTCACGTCCGGCTGCCAAACAATTGAACCTGATTCCCCAAGGCACGCAAAAGGAACTGAAGCTCTTCATCATGCTAACAAGAGCGGCCTTGCTACTGGTATATGCAAACCCAGCTCGCGGTTGCCGTAGAAAGCTAGCTGTGCTAGCTGTGGCGATGACCTGGCTTTTGCAAGGGTAGGAAGCGGTGGAGTTGCCGGCATCGAGTAGCTCTAAGAAGGCAATGATGGTGTAGAAGACGGCTGAGCAGTTCAGGCCGTAGACAGCATCAAAGTCGGCCTTTGGCGCAGCCCAGCAGTGCTGTACAAAATCCGCCAGCGTGTGTCTAGGCTTGAGGTTTGCCAGGCCAGGCCCTGTCATACCGGCATTGGCCACCAGCAGGTTCACTTGGCCGACATCTTGCTTCACCGTCTCCGCCATCTTCTTCAATTCGGCCTGACTAGACACATCTCCCACCAGTGGCTGAATGTTGTCGTAGCCTCGTGCAGCTTCCTCCAGCTTGTCTTGTCGGCGCCCAACAATGTATACCTTCTTCGCCCCACTGCTTGCCAGCGCCTTCGCCATCATCCAGCCCAGTCCCGTCCCGCCGCCTGTAATAACGGCTATGAGGCCATCGCAGCGGAAGAGTTTCTCATACCCGGTACCAGGACCGGTCCCGTTGCTGACTGTATGTCTTCCTGATTGATTCATCGTCCCCAACACGCTTGTCGTAGTAAAAAGATGTCGGATTGCGCGTGATGGGATGAGTCCAGTTGCTGATCTGGCGTTATGTCGCTGCCACGCAGATGCAATGGGACAGCCTTTCCTTCAACCTGGATTCGGTAAACCCATTTCAACCCCTCCGGACAACTGTGGAGAAGTTGCCTGGTAGGTGGAGGTTTATACGAGCCAAACTGCGGTTTCATCTGGAACCATGTAGCTCGATAGTTCGCACGCCTTCTTCATCGCTCTTTCATGTCTAAACCGAGGCCAAGACAAGAACAACGACAGTGATTGCAGTACATTCATTACTCCACCAGCAGCCGACCGAGAGAGCGCCCGTCTTCTCATCCGACGTATGACCGATAGTATCACAAGAGCGCCCGATGTGGGTATTGTCGTAGGTGTAGTGGCTTTTCTCCACACACCGCAAGCTCGACGTCCCGATCGAAGGGTGGGCGTGATGATGAGGCACTTTAGATTCTCCAATGCATAGAGCCTGCTTGCTGCGTCGCGTCCCAATGACACTCTCTAAAAGCATTTAAGAAGGGGTGCGTGCGCTATTCCGACACACCCACTGTACTTCTGCCATGGTTGACGTTGCACCGCATGCGTCGATCAGTTTGACCCAATCACTCTCCGGCCGAATCGCGAGCGAGCGAATGAAATCGTTTAGTGGTGTCAAATTCTCGTTTGTTAGGTCTTAGTTTTGTGCCGTGAAGCGGTCGAGAATCGAACGTCTTTGTTGTAGAAGCATTGTGACTGGCCGCTGGGTTTGACGCTTCGCCCCCGATAATGCAAGGGATTTGTGGGTGTTGTGTATGCGTGTGGGGTGCATTCTGACAACTTAATGCATCTGCCGCCATAGGCCAGAAGTAAAATGGTGAGCAAAGTCTTGTTGGAAGTCCCAATCTTTGGCGTTCCTTGAACTGGGGCCCAAGTCAGACATCTTGCGATGTGGAAGACGCATGTGGTTTGGACTGGGTGATCATACCCATTTGATGGATTAAATGGAATTTATTATAAGTTCTCACTATTTGAGGACCATCACTGACAGCTTGCTGCTCAGTGGGCGCGCGAAAGGTGAACAACCTCCCACTTGTGCATGCCTCAGGGTATCATGACAAACACAGCATGTCGACATCATTACAAAAACAATTAAAATACAATCGCTGTTCAACAGCTCTTCGAAACATATCTAGCAGAATGTAGATGTATTCTTGAGTGCCACATAGGGCTTCCCGTCTCTTTGGTATAATCTGATCTACCTCGGTTCCTCCTCTTTTTCTTTTACCATATTTGGACCATATCCTTTTTTGATGAGACCATTCTCTTCTCATCCCTTTCCCATTCCGAGTGATACAGCTGTGTGAAATGAAGTGAATATCAAACCTTGATGTATACCCAGTGGGCAATCAGAGTGCGCGATTACACAGATGCCTTCTCCTCTGTGGGAGCCGGCTGCTCTGTCTTCGCCTCTGCGCTGTCTTCACTGGGAGCATCCTTTTTAGGGCCTCCTGGGCCGCCTGGGCCTCCTGGCTTTTGTAGTTTCTTGAACTCCATGAATAACGTGGGAACGATCATGAATGAACAGGCCGCTGTGACAACATAGAAGGTGTTCCGGAGGGCGCTGTTGTAGACCTCAACGACTTGGCCAAGAGAGTCTGCCGGTACAATAGCGCGCATCTCGGTAGCGCCAACACCAAGGATTGACTGGGCGTTGATGCCTGGGATCTGTCGTAGCCCAGAGGCCAGCCGTTCATTGAAGACTGCCTGGGCAATGGCGTTGAATACTGCCCCACCGAGCGACTGACTAAAGAACATCAGAGCAACACCGACGGAAACATCCGATCTGCTTAAAGAGTTCTGAACCGCCATGCTGGGCTGTTGCATTCCAGTTCCCAAGCCAAAACCGAACAAGATTTGGTAGCCAATCCACTTGCCAGAACTGGTGTGTGGGGTGAAGGTAGTGATGAGTCCAGCACCAACGGACATCAGAGTGACGCAAATATACATAGGCGGCACGTAGTAGCCAGACCTACGAACCATGCCTCCACTAAAGATAGATGCGACAACCAGAGCCAGGACCATGGGAATAGTGTCAATTCCAGAATGAACAGCGCTCACGCCCTTGACAGCTTGGAACCATACCGAGATCCAGTAAAGCATGGTGACAAGAGAGCCTCCTACGCACATAGAGAAGCCCATACCAGCTGCAACACTGCGATTCTTGATAATCCGAATTGGCACAGTGGCATTCTCCTTTCCCCAGACCTGAAGAGACCAGAAGATGATCTGGAATACTCCTGTAAGAACAAAGAGTGCAATCACACGCCCACTGTTCCAGGGATATGTAATGCCTCCCCATTGTAGAGCCAAGAGCAAACAGACGATAGATGGCAGCAAAAACAAAGATCCAATGGGATCAAGTCTGGCAATCTGTTGCTTCACGGGGGTTTTGACGTGCTGACTCTTCATTCTGAGGGAGAAGATTAGGATTGCCAAAGCTGCTCCGCCGATGGGTAGGTTGATGTAGAAGCACCATCTCCAAGAGACCTTGTCGGTGAAGGCTCCACCAAGTAGCGGCCCAACCACACTGGAAACACCAAAAACAAGACCCAGCAGAGCCATGTACATTGGACGCTTGTGCAGAGGAACGACATGGATGATTATGACAGTCGAGCCTGAATAGATGGAAGCAGAACCAATACCAGCGATAGCTCGACCAATGATCAGAGCCACACTGTTTGGAGCAGAACCACAGATGGCAGAACCAATCTCGAAGATAACAATGGAGGCAGCACAAATCCATTTGGTGTTGTAGAATTGATAGATGCGGCCCCAGAAGAGCTGAGTGGCGCAACTTGTAATGAGGTAGGCGCCTGCGTACCATGTGATGTCGTCGAGGGCGTGAAACCGGTCAGTGATCACAGGAACGGCTGTTGCAAGGATTGTTCGGTCCTGGAGTATAGTTGTTAGAAAATAAGAAAGACAGATGAGCTAGATCATAGATCAGGAATACCACTTACCAGAGCAACGAGAAAGAGACTAGAGAGAACAGATACCATTACCATGGCAAACATAAAGCCCTTGGGGACGTCATCTTCCCCTGAAGATTGCGGTTTTTGGGTCGAGGCCTCTGCATCGGTCTTTTGAGAAGGTGCTATGGCAGTTGCAGATGCAGAATCAGAATGTGACTCGTCAACTGACTTCCCGTCATTAACCTCTCGTTGAGGCGACTTTTCGTCGTCTCTCATGCCGGCGGCTGATTGGCGTGTATAACGTTGCAAAGTCAGACTGGTCCCGATCAAAGGCAATGGTGGTTTGGAGGGTCGTGTTGCAGTTGTCGAAGACGGGGATCGTAGCGGTATGTCAGATGGGGCGAGAGAAATCGAAACGAAAATAGACGTAGCAAGGACGTTATTGAGCAGAAAAGAAAGACGACGAGATGGCTAGATATCTGGGCCCAGACAGAAGTATCTCTGGTCAAGGCAAGCACGAGAAGGGCATGCAAGGTGTTTGGGTGGAGATTAAAGCAATAGAGGCAGTGTAAATACCTTCTACCCGCAATGTTTGAGCGGCCAGATGTAACGAGCGCACCCTTGTTGAAGCGCAATCGGTTTGGTACATTATCCTTTTGACCGGCAGTCACAGCCATGACGTTGATATCTACGCATCGGGTCACTCTTACTCCATTATAATAATTCACATCTCTCCGACTTCCAGTTGCCTTTCAAAGCTTACGGGATGACCGTTGAGCATTACAATGCAGTACGGACGCATTGTCGAAATCGTCAAGTTTTGGTTACGTATTGTGTCCTCGGTGGGAGTGATGATTGAGTAAGTTGGTGGTGTATGGCTTGTGTTGCATACCAGCGATAAACAAACAGAGAAGGGCTCAAAAATGTGGTGAAGTCTACCTTCGGCCGGGCTAGACTTGGCGTCTCGGCCGAGCTTATCCTGAGAGTAGTCTGATGTTGCAGTAACACAGAAGATTCGGCCGACGAATCCTTATTGATTGCTAGAATCTCCTCTATTGGCTGAACGGGGAAGGATCCTCCACATTCCCCAGCTTCGGAACGTCCCTTTCCGAGCCGTTTCTACTAGGTAATAGCATGTTCCTCTTTGGCACTTTCTGTCGTCCGAGGCATCCTTGGCATCAACAAAGACGGTTTGTCTTGCCCTGCCTGTCATCTCACATATCTGGCTATCTGAATTGCAATCTCACCGAGTATGGCGTGTTTATCATCACTCTACAGACATCATGGCTTTGAGCATTGCCATCGTTGGCGCTGGCCCTGCAGGTCTTCTGCTCGCAAGACTTCTTGATCAGTCCAAGAAAGACGTCAATGTCACTGTGTTCGAGTCACAACCTACTCTGGATCATGGGAAAGACTATGTCTACGACGTCTACCGTCGGCCCGCTCTCGTAGCCATCAAAGTCGCCAATGCATGGGATTCCTATGTAAAGGCTGCGAGGTATGGTGCGGATGCCTTCACTGCGGCCGATAGTAGTCTGTTCTCCTACTACTCCAGTGCAGCTGGGAAGGCGGGATCTAGATCTGCCGGAGGTCAGATCACGAGAAATAGACTTCGTGAGATTTTGTCCCATGGACTACCACCAGCTACCATCAAGTGGGCGTCTCCCATTGCAAGCCTCAAAACCAGCCATACACCACAATTGACCTTTGAGGATGGCTCTCAGCGAAGCGATTTCGACCTCATCGTTGGTGCAGATGGTCCATCCAGCACCGTTAGAACTCTGCTCAGCTCCCAAAAGCCAGTCTACACTGGCGTGAGTGGGACCCTGTCGTATGTTAACGACGCAAAGAAGATGACTCCCCAGCTATTAGACGCCACAGCACATGGCCGCCTCTACTCTTGGTCTGATGGTGCTGCTGTAGTTGCAAGATCAATTGGGAACAATTCTCTTGCCGTCGAGAGATACTCAGTATGCCCTGATGTCCATCAGAAATTGTCTCGCTCTGATTACAACGCTGAGCTGGCTCGGCTTACTCAAGCTTTGCCAGCAGCGTCTGAAACCGTCAAACTTTGCATGCTGCCTATTGGCTTTCGCTGGGATCATAGACCAGGAGTAACCCTCATTGGCGATGCTGCCCATTGCGTTCCCCATTTGGGAGGTGAAGGTCTGAGCATTGCTTTTTGGGATTGTCTGCAGTTGTCACAGGCCATTTGCAAAGCTGTTGACGTGCCTGGAGACAGAGGTGAGCGGCTTCGGGCACTCGACAGGAATGTGCAAGACTTTGAGGAGAACATGTTCCAGCGTTCTGAGATCTCCCAGAGAGCTACCACTAAGATTCTACAGTGCATGTTCTTTACCAAAAACGCCCCAAACTCGTGCCTCGAGGATTTCTTCGTTGCTTCCTCCCAGATCAATATGGGCGCTTGGCGGACAGAAGTGGTCAAACCTTTCATTTATACCTACTTCTGGGTCTTCAGATTGTTCAATCAGAAATGAGGAACACATGAATCGATTGGATGTTGCCAAAGTGAAGACATCCATATACCCTACAATACATGTTTTCAGGATACCCTTGCAAATGATTCCAGAGTCAATGAACAATATTCTGTTGGTTGGAAAACGAGATCAAACAGAACATGGCTGCCGAGGCCACACCAAAGTGGGACTAGGCCGCAAACCCCTTGCATCTTCTGTTACCTAAGAAAATATTACCCCAACTTCGCTCACCCTGATACAACTTCGGCCGTTAATCTCAGTGATAGAGCCAATGCTAGCCCGGCCAATCTTCGAACTCGGTGTTGAAAACAACCACTCTCGGTGCTCGTGAAGGCGAGCTCGGCCGACCCGGTCTGCTTTCCCCTACTGCGCTCGCCCTTCGCCATCGGTGTACATTGTGAAGTCGCGACTACCGATGATCACCGATGGAAAAGACACGACCGAGATGCCTGCTCGGTTGTGAGGTGGTCAATATCCGTATACCGGATACCGGTTTTCGTATCTAGTTCGCAATCGGGTCTTCCTTTCGTCTATACGGCTCTGTAGTTGTGTCAATTTGTGACCGAGTCGCAGAGGAAAGAACAAACTAGTAGGTGCTAAGGCTCGATAACGAGATCACTTACTTGACCGGACGGTCTAAAGTCTTCTGAGGTACACCAGGTACACAGCTATACCCCCTGAATATGCACTGGCTGCTTAGCTATGGACAAAATCGCCCACAAATACCAGGGCGAACAATGAAGAGTCTAATTGGGCGGTGAATTCAATGAGCGTATATCCTACTGCATTATTGGGTGTGTTGGTTTGTCTCTGTGTATAGAATGGCACTGATAAATTAGATATGAAGCCGTTTAGAAGTGGAACAATTACGTCTTTTTAGTTGTTCACAGTACACTCAGAACTTCAAGAAATTGTTTAAGATACACTGTGTTCCTCTTCAACACACGGTTGCAATATCTGCATGAGTTCTTCCACGCTCATGCTTTCATCTCCGGTCAACCATATCCAACCAATGGACAATATCGACTTAAGTCTGTTGAGTAGACCTTCACTTTTACTCACTTCACTCTCTCGTGGAGGAACTAGTACATGATTGATCTTGTGAACAACACCGTCCATTCTGATCAGATCAGGGCAACTGACCAGAAATCTGTTATCCAGCCGGATTGTTTGCCGTCCACCGTCATGGACGATGGATGCATTCAAATCCCGCCCAGCGAGCAATGTATGAAGCTTTTGGATTGGGCTAGATGTGTTGAGCGCCACCTGACCAGCACCATCCGGCAGGAAGTAAGTGTCTGTAAAGAGCGTAGCATTCATCACAATGTGATACTGCAACAATGCAGTGAGGTAAGGCCCCCCAAAAGGACCAAAGAGGAATCTATTGAGCCTGGGACCGAGTCTTGAGAACGCTTCGTTGGTCGGTGCAAACACAGTCTGCGTGAGATGCGACTGGGTGTCATTCACCATCACTGCAATGTCAGTATTGATGAGGCCTTGACGAAATGTCTGTAACTCTGGATCGCTGCGTAACAGATCAGATACTCCATCAGGAAGATAGAGCAGGGCATCGACATGATGGACGAAGCCGTTGGTCGCTTGCTTGTACATTATTAGTCCTGCTTGGGTTCAAGCCGTTTGTGTTTCTTTGACCTACCAATTGAGTACCGACATAATTCGCCTTATGGTTGAACACCACTGCTCCGCTCTCGTCTTTGACCGAATGTCTTTGCAAATTTCGGAAGAGCATATCGTGATTGAGATAGTTTTGCACCGTGGTGCTTTTCTCGATGTCAAGATATGAGACATTGCCAGGTCCCATGTGGTGGAGCGAGAGAAATTTGTAGTAGAAATCTGGTGCTTGAATGGGATGGAATTGATTCTCAAAAGCCTCATTTGTCGGTGCATAGATGGTATGGGTTTCTTGGGGATCCTCCAGTCGACTTCTGATATCGTTGAATGGCTTGTTCAACTCGACGAAACGTCGAAGCGTTGGATCGCGCACCATGACTTGCCAGAGGGTCGCATTTGTGTCATATGGAGAGTCTGAGTTTTCCAAAGCATGGTCAGAGGCGCCAACATGCTCGCTTGTCATATTCTGGAAGAGGCTCAATCCATCTTGGCCTTGTCCATGATCGCTATCGCCACTTAGAAGAAATCGCAGCCCAAACGCCATTGTCACAGCCAAGAGTCCCAGTCGTGAGCAATGTAGAATTAACCGACGCAATGCACTGCTGAATCTCAACCCCATTTGCGAAAGATAGAGCCTATAGCTGCGCTGATGTTAAGAAAAGGGGTCGATATGGCATCTGCATGTCATATAAGGCATCTCGGGCCTTGCATTCCGATCCGCGAGGACAATCCCGACATGTCATCATCGACCGCGGGAATGTCTTATGTACGTCAAACTCTCTAGACCATAACTAAAGACAGACTGACACCCAGATCCTGCAACTTCACGGAACATACTGACTGGCAGAGTTTGAAGATGTATTGTGTCACGCCAGCTTTGTATCTCGCATGCCTCTTCTTGGGATTTCTGCCAGCGGCTGTACGAGCGAAGCTCAACAAACATGACTTGATTTTAACCTGGGAGAAGGAGGCGCCAAATGGTCAAGCACGTGAGATTGTTAAGATGAATGGTCAATTTCCTGGACCAACATTCATTTGGGACGAGAACGATGATATCGAAGTCTGGGTCCATAACAGGATGCCATTCAATGTCAGTATCCACTGGCACGGCCTTGAGTGAGTCACTCTCTCGAACAATCGTAACATCTTCGTTGACCACATTGAAGGATGAATGGTACTCCATGGTCAGACGGCGCAATTGGAGTTACGCAAAAGCCCATCGAGGTTGGCCAGAGCTTTATCTATCGTTTCAAGGCGTATCCAGCGGGTACGCACTGGTATCATTCACATGCTCGAGCCACCTTATTGGACGGCCTCTATGGAGCTATAGTCATTCGGTAAGTATCCAAGCATGCCTAGTTAAGAACTTGAAAGGTCTAATGCGAATCTTAGACGAAAAGAGCTGGCGAATAACCCTTGGCACCTCATTAGCGAAAGCACGAGCGAGAGGAAGGCCATGCAAAGAGCTGCAAGAAACCCTAAGGTCATTACAATATCTGACTGGAGCAACTTCAAGTCGTGGGAGTATATCGCAGCTCAGGATAAATCCGATCTATCGATCTTGTAAGCCCATTGCGTTATCCACCATAAGGTTAACAAGCTGACTCAAAATTAGTTGCGTTGACAGTATTCTAATAAATGGGAAAGGCAAAGTCGACTGTCCTGGTGAAGACGTCCTGGTAAATCACACAACCTCTTTCATGAAATACGCCCTCTATCCTAGTCACGTCAACGACAAAGGCTGCTTTCCCTTCCTTGTTACAACACAGGGAAGGTATTTGTTCAATGGTCATCCTGAGAATATTCCGGCCCATCTCCAAAAAGGTTGTATTCCATCTGAAGGCTCCAGAGAGGTCATAGAAGTTGATCCAGATGATGGCTGGGTTGCTATAAGTTTCGTAATGGCTGCCACAATCAAGACAGTACATATCTCCATAGACCACCACCCTATGTATGTGTACGAAGTCGATGGTGGCCTGATTGAACCTCAACATGTGGACACAATGCACATGTATGCTGGAGAGAGATACTCTGTACTCTTGAAACTGGACAAGGACGCTCGGGACTATACGATTCGCATCCCAGAAACTGGTTTGACTCAAGTGCTGAACTCTGTTGCCACATTGCGATATAGAGGCTCCACAGACCATTCGGATACCATCGGTATCTTGGATTACGGTGGCCGGAACACAACACCTGACTATATCCAATTGAACCGCGAACACCTGCCGCCGTATCCACCACATAAACCGGCACGTCATTCGAACCAACTTGAGGTTCTTAGAACACATCGATGGTTTGCGCCTTGGAAGTACACTGTCAGCAAGGGGCCAGCCGACACTGGTGGCCTGTGGGCGGAAGATCGAGGCGCATATACGCCCTTGCTGTATGACACAGAGAACGAGCTGGCCAAGAACGAAAGCCTCATCATTCGGACTATGAACGGATCTTGGGTCGACTTGATCGTCCAGGTCGGGTCGCATCCTCGGCAACCACAAGAATTTCCACACATCATGCACAAGCACGCACAGAAGATGTGGAAGATTGGCGGATCATATGGTATCTGGGATTATGAGTCGGTTGACGAGGCTGCTGCTGCACATCCAGAGGCTTTCAACTTCGAGAATCCGCCCTACCGAGATACATTCATCACCAAATTTGAAGGCCCTTACTGGCTGGCATTGCGATACCAGGTTGTCAACCCGGGTCCTTGGATGTTTCATTGCCACATTGAACCTCACATGGCTGGCGGTATGAGCACTGCCATCCTGGACGGCATCGATGCATGGCCCGAAATCCCAATTGAGTACGAACCAAATTCGAAAGGCTTCAAGGCCGAGGATGGATCACCGCACGGTTTTGCGTGGGAAAAGCAGAATGCCCTTCCACAAAGTGACTTTGATCATGACATCGCAGAAGGGCTTCTACCTCCTGCAAGTAATTCTGGGGCTTGGAATGATTTCATCAAAACATTAGTCCAGCTGTTGGAAGGGATGTTACGAACGCCGAAAACACCAGATTCTCGCGAGTCTCAAACAGTCTAGGTAGACAGTCTGTTCAACGCGGCGATTTGGCTAGATTGACCAACGAAAAAGATTTAATCCACCTCACACTGGAATGAAGGTTTTGAAACCTATTCATCGTGATGTTGCCCATGCCAGCCACATATTGAGATGAGGTAGAGCGCCCACTGCCAAGATTGAACTCACTTCCGCGTGGTCCCAACGATGTACTAGTATACTTAATGTACCTCAATCGCATCCTATCATCTCTAATTGTTTACGAGCAACAATATCGCCAATGTTTGCACATATTTGAGATTCATCGAAACAAGTGTACTATAGACTCCTCTCTCATTGCGGTAGATAGTTCGCTTGAGAAGCAGTCTCAGGCAGCAAATACAGACTTCGAGCTCAATGTCAGACACCGCCCCCAGCGCCGTCAATGACTTAGCCCAACCTCGAGTAGGGACAAGACACTACCAGGAGGTTGACTCACTTTGTGCAGCATCAATGGTGGCCTTGTAGATGCGAAAACTCGCCTCCAGTCCTCTATATCTCTCTCCAGGCTGTTGAACGTTTGCAACATAATCATATCTCGAGATCGCATCAACCGCTCCTTCACCGATGGAATCGTTCCTGGCTGAGGGAGTAGAGTGTCCATTATCAACACGATTGACTTGGTCTCCATGGCGTTTACCACATGCTGCAAAATCGTCCCAGCCTCTTGATCTGGCCAGTCGTGCATAATCATACGCAGCAAGTAAATATCCGCACCCTTCGTTGGTTGTGGAGCGAAGAAATCATGCTCTCGAAATGATATGCGATTGCGAACGTCATCTCGAAGCGCGGTTGCTACCGTATTCCTTCCTTCTTCTACGTTCTCAGTAAGGTCCTGAACTTCAAGCGAAAGGTGCTGGAATGTGTTTGCTAAGGCAATACTGCAGGCCCCAGAGGACCCTCCAACGTCTACGACTAACGCACTTCCAGCACCTGCCCAGTCATAGCCATTGAGAAGATGACGAAGAGAGGTCCCATCGCCGTGCTGTACGTTCTTCATGTAGTTGGCAAACTGTCTCGTCCTATCAGGCATGGTTTGGAGATGGTCGAAGAACGGTAGCTCGGTGTCAAACGCAACATTATATGCCGTTTGATTCTTTTCTACGCTCCCAGGCCTGCCACAAGAGAAGTCAGTGACTTGAATGGACCATCTAAAACGAATTATAGCACTTTTATCTCACCATTTCTCAGAGGCTTCGACCAGCCGATACGCGGTAGGAACCGAGCTGTTGGTCATGAAGGTTGCCCAATCACGAATGCTTTCATTGCAAGCGAGCATCCGGCTGGTGGTAGTGTGAGCAACTTTATTCGGATGTGGTTCATGGAACAGACCCGAGGTCATTGCCATGCGAATTACGGTCTTCAGCTGCTTCTCTGCCACAGCAGCTGCCTGTCCCAGAGCATCGTACTGGATTGAGCCGTCCATCGGCACATGACGGAATATGTTGAAGTGCGTGAGCCATCGAAGACACACAACGTATTGCATCTAGATACGTTAGACCGTTTTCTGCCACTACAAATCGGCAAAACGCACATTTACTGTCAAGTTTGGAATATACTCTTGTGGGCCCATAGTGAGCTGCAGTGCCTTCAACAAACTTTCCTGAAGCTGCGTATGTGCGGCTTTGATATCCTCTGGTGCAGATAATGGCACTGTTCCCATGAGCGTTTCATCATCTGTGGAGGACGGATCTTCTTCGAGCTGCAGCAGAAAATTGCAGATAGCATTGGCATTTCTTGTGATATCGGTGGTGAGTTCACTTAGCTGCAACGATGTCGGATCTGATTTGGTTGGAGCATCGGGACTAGAACCATGTATTGAGCCCTCTCTATTGGCAAGATCGGGGACTGTATCTGCATCCATAGTCGCAAATTTCGATTGCAGCTCTTCAGGCAAACTAATGCTAAGGCAAATACACTTATCACAAACTGCTTTGAAGATACTAAAAAGAAACTTTGCTATAATCGGCATTTTCTTTCACTTGATACTCCATCGGCCTACAGNCGGCTATCGAGTCGGCGATGCGAACTTTTATGGGCTCTGGAATTCTCACGCCTATCGATTCAGCGATCAGGAAGACATCTCGGTATACTTGAAGACAATTATATGTCTCATTTTAATCTGGCACTCATACGGTTTAATCGGCAAAAAAGTCGGTCATCGGTTTTGGTCGGCTTTCGCGAGCAGGACAACAAAACCGACTTGGCAATACCTCTTGGCTAAGCAGTTGTTGAAATAATAAAGTACAATTGTTAAGTATGTCGAATAATCCGTGAGGGTGAGCCGCTAAGAACTATTATTTGGTCAGAAACCCGGAACCACTCTCGTATGCTGCCGAGGCGTTTGACATGGCCGCTCAGTGCACGTTGTATCTGTTCGGTGACCAGACTCAGGACATTGTGCCCAAACTGTCAGACCTATTCAGAGCCGGACATCAACCAGCCCTTGGCTCTTTCCTTGATGCTTCATTCTCTCGTTTGAAGGATGAGATCAACAACCTCCCTTCACAACAGCGTGAATCTTTTCCTAGACTGAATTCAATATCCGATGTTCTTTCCTGGGAGCATCGCCAAATCGTCGAGAATCCTGCCTTGCAAAGTGCATTGACTTGCATCTATCAGTTAGGTGGATTTATTAGGCAAGTATCTGTCTTCAGAATGTAGGACGTGAGGCTAACTGACATAGGGAAGTCGAGCTACCAGGCCATTTATATCCTAATGCAGGCAAAGCAATTTCATGTGGCCTTTGTACTGGTGCTCTCTCTGCTGCAGCGATCAGCTGCTCTGTTTCTCTCTCTGATCTCCTTCCCTTGGCTAATCAGATCGTCGGCATCGCATTTCGCGTCGGTCTACTGACTACGTCTCTATGCCAGGCTATCAGTTCCACAGCAGATTCATGGTCTCTTGCCGCTTCACCTCCCAAACGTGGAAATACTATAGTCTCAAAACTTCAAGCCTTCTTAGACTCGGCAGTAAGTCACATAAACTTAAGTTTGGAGGAATGGTGGGGCTGATACTCACATAAGACACTTCCAATCACTCACTCACCGTACATAAGCGCCGAGCTATCAGACACTGTCACTGTCAGCGGATCTCCTGAATCACTTGCTAAACTCAAGAGCACCCAAGTATTTTCAGAATGTCGCACCATAGCCATTCCGATTAACGCCCCTTACCATGCACCACATCTGTACACCGAACTTGACATCAAATCTCTGCTCAGTGGAGTCAGCTACCGCGGTTCGATCTCTCCAGTTGCACAGATACCTACGATATCAAGCACCAACGGCGCCTTTTATGACAGCCCTGACTTCGCTATTCAGGTTGAATCGGCTTTGAAACAAATTTTGTTAGAGCCGATTAAGACTAGACAACTTGTTGATGGTGTAGCCAACTTCGCTCAATCGCAAAGCGTCGATAAGCTTAGAATTATCCCAATCGGTATTCAGTCCAGCAGTTCATTCTTGAACGCATTGAAGGCTTCTCTAACCGCGACGAATGTTCAAATCGCACCATTTGAAAGTAAACATTCTGATGCTACAGACTTTCAGCTCTCACAGCCAATTTCTGATCGGCCTTCACGGTCAAAACTTGCAATCATTGGGTATTCTGGTCGATATCCTGGAGCTCAAAATAATGAAGAGTTTTGGGAGCTTCTACATCGTGGGCTTGATGTCCACAAAACTGTTCCACCTCTTCACTGGGATATCAACACTCATGTTGACCCCAGTGGGCAGAAGAAAAACACAAGCAGTACCGGATTCGGCTGCTGGCTCGACCATCCCGCTGCGTTTGATGCGCAATTCTTTAATATGTCACCTCGCGAAGCACCCCAAGTCGACCCTGCTCAGCGGATAGCATTGATGACTGCATATGAGGCAATTGAGCAAGCTGGAATCGTGCCAGATGCAACGCCGTCAACTCGCAAAGATAGGGTTGGTGTTTTCTATGGTGTGACCAGCAACGACTGGATGGAGACGAACAGTGCACAAAACATCGATACATACTTCATTCCTGGTGGCAACCGAGCGTTCATACCAGGCCGGTAAGTCTCAAACTTGAAGTGTAACAGGTACAACACTGACGACAGAACTTAGGGTGAATTACTTTTTCAAGTTTAGTGGGCCTAGCTATTCTATAGACACAGCTTGTTCATCCTCACTTGCCGCCATACATATTGCCTGCAACTCCCTTTGGAATGGTGATATCGATACAGCTGTCGCAGGAGGTAAATTTGCTTAATAAAGTACTTTCTTTTCAGAGTGGTTAACCCGTCCTCTAGGTACCAATATTTTGACCAACCCAGACTTTACGGCTGGGCTTGATCGAGGTCACTTCTTGTCTAGAACCGGCAACTGTAAGACTTTCGACGACAAAGCAGACGGATATTGTCGAGGCGAAGGCGTCGGAACAGTCATCATCAAGAGACTGGAAGACGCTATTGCAGACAAGGACCCGATTCAAGCTGTTATTCTAGGTGCATACACGAACCATTCTGCTGAAGCGGAGTCGATTACTCGTCCACACGTGGGCGCACAGAAAGCCATCTTCTCCAAAATTCTGAGCAATGCAGGCGTCGACCCCCGAACAGTAGACTACGTGGAGATGCATGGAACCGGTAAGTTCATCTTCCACCAAATGCTTGGATCTAGGTGTTGTTAATGGTCATTACTATAGGCACCCAAGCAGGCGACCTGGGCGAAATGAACTCGGTCTTATCTACTTTTGCTCCAGATGTGGATTTTCGTGGAGAAAACAGTTTGTACGTAGGTTCTGCGAAGGCCAACATTGGACATGGCGAGGCAGCCTCAGGAGTGACTTCTCTTGCGAAGGTGTTGTTGATGCTTCGCAACCGTTTTATTCCACCCCACTGTGGAATCAAATCCACGATCAATCAGAAATTTCCGGCAGATATGACAGCACGCAATGTTCGAGTAGCAACCACTCCTATTCCTTGGGACACACGGAAGGACCGTCCTCGTCGGGCTTTCATCAATAACTTCAGTGCAGCTGGTGGTAATTCTGCGCTACTCATCGAGGCCAGCGACTCACTGCCAAGTCCTGCACTGCCAGATGCTCGAACTTGCCTTGTTGTAGCAGTCACCGCAAAGCATCTCACTTCACTGGCTGCTAACATCAAATGCTTACTAGAATACCTAGGCAGGCAGTCTGAAGAAGTCCATCTTGGACAACTTTCTTATACCTCTACTGCTCGTCGCATGCACCACGCCTTCAGAGTGATGGTCAAAGGCTCCACAGTTACAGATATCATGAATGAGCTCAAACTCGTGCTTGACAAGGGAATGAGCACGAAGAGACCAAAGTCGACACCGAAGATCGTCTTCGCCTTCTCTGGCCAAGGAGCTCACTACCAAGGAATGTCGAAAGAGCTTTTCGAAACGAACTCCTTCTTTCGTATAACCCTGCAAAACCTGGACAAACTCTGTGAAAACCTGCTTCTTCCGTCAATACTGCCATACTTTACCGACGGGAGTACTCAGAATTCCTGGACACCGACGCAGATACAACTTGCGACTGTGGCCATGCAAATAGCTCTCGCTAAGCTATGGAGATCGTGGGGTATTGAGCCTGATGCTGTAGTAGGTCACAGCCTGGGAGAGTACTGTGCCCTGAATATGGCTGGCGTGTTGACGGATGCAGATACGCTGTATCTCATTGGGCGCCGTGCACAACTTTTGGAGATGCACTGCTCTCCAGGCACACACTGCATGATCGCCGTGAAGGCTTCACTATCCACAGTTCAAAAGGTGCTCAACGGTCTACCGCACGAAATATCCTGTGTCAATGGTCCTAACGAGATTGTTTTGGGAGCCACCACGCAACAGTTGCCGAACGTCCAGGAACGCCTTCGAGCACAGGGATTGACGGCTACGCTCATTGACGTCCCATTTGCTTTTCACACTGCCCAAGTTGACCCTATATTGGACGGATTCCAAGAAGAATGTCAACAAATTCATTTCAAAAATACACGAATACCCTTTATTTCGACAGCGTCCGCTGAGGTGCATCCAGCTCAAACGAGGCTTCCGACCAACTACCTAAGGCAGCAATGTCGGGACACAGTACAATTCTACAACGCGATTTCCACAGCTAAAGAAAACGGAATTCTTTCTTCAAAATCATTTGTTCTCGAGATAGGACCGCATGCGGTCCTCACTCGCCTTATTAGGCCACAACTGGGTGCTGACATAATTGCAATGCCAACACTACAGCGCAATTTACGTCCCTGGAATACCATTGCCGGGGCCATAGAGCAAATGTACTGCTGTGGGCAGGATGTTATATGGACAGAATTCCATCGTGATTTCACATCTAGTCACAAAGTACTCGAACTTCCAGCATATAACTGGAATCTGAAAGACTACTGGATGCAATACGTGAACGACTGGTCATTAAGGAAAGGCGATCCACCAACTTTGATCACTTCACCGGTTACCACACCAAACTCGTCTACAGTACACACTGTTCTCGAAGAGAGCACTGATAAAATTGTGGTCGAATCCGATCTTTGTCATCCGGAGCTCAATAGGCTGATCCAAGGGCACGTTGTTGATGGAGCCCCAGTTTGCACTCCTAGCATATACGCAGATATTGCTCTCACGACCGGTAAATACATGTTGGAGCGATATCATCCTGAGCTCCTACCCTGCCAGCTTGACTTGGCAGACATGACCATCCAAAAGGCTTTAATTGCTAGCGCTAGGGGGCCCCATCCTCTTCACACAACAATGGAGGTTAATTGGGTGGCCAAAGAAGCAAATTGCAAATTTGTGACGCTTGATGGCAGGGGCAGACCCACTCTCATGCATGCACGATCTGTCCTTCGATTTACTGACAATTCCATGTTGGAGCAGCTGCAAGAACAAGCTATCCAAACCAAGGCTGCAGCTGTCACGTTGCAATCAAGCTTCACGGCTGGGCATGCCCAGCGTTTCAACAAAACCATGGTCTATAAAATGATCCGTCCACTGGCTCTCTTTCACCAAGACTATCAAACCCTGCATGAAGTTATCCTCAATAGTGATTCACTTGAGGCAGTCAGCAAAATCAAATTTGAAGACATATGCATGGACGGATCGTACTATACGCATCCAGCGATCATAGATGGCCTTACCCAGTCTGGAGGCTTCACGATGAATTGCAATGATACAAACAACCTTGACTCAGAGGTGTTTGTCAATCACGGTTGGAGGTCCTTCCAAATGTTCCGGGAAGTCGATCAGAGTAAGACTTATACATCCTACGTGAAGATGGAAGAAGGAAAAGACAGGATGTTCCATGGCGATTTGGTCGTTTTTGACGAGGACGAAATTGTCGCTGGCTATATGGGTATTTGCGTAAGTGCCTCTCTTCTTCCTGGTCATTTCTCTGCTAATCTGTGGCCAGCTACAAGGCGTTCCCAGAAATATCTTACGGCGGATCCTTGAGCTAGAGTCCAAGCAACAAAGCAAGAACAACGAGAGGCAAAAGTCTTTGTCGGTTCCTGTCATTGCCCACTCGGCACACAGCAGCTCATCAACAGCTCTCCCAGAGCCATCCGATTTTGCAGTCCAATCACCGATTTTGGGGCCGAAACAGGCTGACAAGTCTGCTTCTAGTACTTCACTAACCTTAAGAGAGGAGCTCACCCCGAGCGGTAAGGTCGATCTTCAAGAAAACTCACTGGGAGCTGCTGCTCTCGCACGCTCAATTGACCTATGGGCGCAGGTGATAGCCATTATTGCAGATGAAAGCGGTCTGTCGATTGAGGATCTCAGCAACGATGCAGAATGGTCTGACGTCGGAATTGACTCTTTACTGTCGCTTACAATCATGAGTCGTCTTCGAGACGAGCTAGAAGTCGGCTTAGATGTAGGCGACATGCTGTCCGATTATAGCAGCGTCGGCGCTCTAAGACAATACTTCTCTCAAGATGATAGACCCGAAGACCCGAGTTCCCTAAGCTCAGAACACACGGAAGACCCAGCCACAGCACTGCCAGACTCAGAACTGGTTATAAATAACGAATGCTTTTCGATCTCCGATATTGGAATTCTGCCTAATATGCCAGGTCAAATTACAGCTAATTCGGGCACTGAAGTGAGGGATGCTTTAGCGATCGTTGCCGAGGTGACCGGCATAGCTGAAGAAGATCTTTCAGATGACGCTGTGTTAGCAGACATTGGAATCGACTCGCTCATGTCTCTGATCATCAGCAGCCGGTTGAAAGAAGAGTTAGATCTCGACTTGGAGCAGGATGATTTCTTTGCTTTTGAAACAGTCAGCGATTTGAAAGCTTTTCTATTTCAGGAGAGCGAAAGCCAGTTCTCACAGCCTTCTACAAGTGAAGATGCAGCCGAATCGTCAAGCACCTCAGCTTCAGCTTTCAGCGAACCAACAGCGCCTAAAGTGGAAATTCCAGCTGCTACTTCAGTCATCTTGCAAGGGTCTCTAAAGACCGCCAGGCAACTGCTATTCTTGTTCCCAGACGGTGCAGGGTCTGCCACGTCCTACATATCAGTCCCCTCGGTCGGACCAAACGTAGCTCTCGTTGGCTTGAACTCACCTTACTACCGTAGCGCAGGAGGCTTCAAATGTAGCATCGACAATCTAGTCGATGCATATTGGTCAGAAATTCGCCGTCGACAACCGGAAGGGCCTTATAACCTAGCGGGATACTCTGCGGGCGGAATTCTTGCGTACCACGCAACTTACAAGGCACTCAAATCAGGTCAAAGGGTAGAACATCTCATACTAATAGATTCTCCCGTTCCGAAGGGCCTCGACACACTGCCAGACCATTTCTTTGAGTTTTTGAGCAAGCACCAACTTTTTGGGCACGCTACTGCAGCAGGACCCTCCGCATCACCACCAGCATGGCTTTTCCCTCATTTTAAAGCCACGATTGACACTTTACATGATTATTTTGCACCACCTCTTACACAAGGCGAAGTTCCCAAAACGTCTATCATGTGGGCAGGCGAAGGGGTACTTGAAAGAATTTCTGACTCCCTGGAGGCTTGTTCAGAAGACACTGAAGGTATGAAATTTCTGACCCACCGGCATGATACTTTCTCGGGCAATGGTTGGGAAGACCTTTTCCCCGGGTCGAAATTGGCCATTTCAATTGCTTACGGAGCAAATCACTTCTCCATGTTGGTAGGTCAAATCTCCAAGCACTAGTATAGTAGGGTGTGTACTAACTTTCCTTTAGAGAGGCATACCAGCATTGAGACTTGCAGAGTTCATCAGGCAATCCTTAGAGTCTTGATAGTGAAAAACCAAGCTCGATTGGGATCTTTGTAAGTAGGAATTCTGTAGTCGTCCAGTACGAGCTCTGATATTATGATTGGTTTCTGCCAGGGTTTCCGTAATAAGTTCTCACTGGATTTGACAGGTTCAATTGTGGTACGGGGGAAAAAGGGTTGTCCGAAGTGATACTGGTGAGCGAAGGCACAAGCTTTGTTACATTCATGCAAAACGTTCTTTCACTTCCTTCTGAACCCAAACGTGCCGCATCTTCGCTTACCGAGGGGCGGGGAACGGTAATTTCAGCTACCGTGGAGTCCAATTACAATCATCCACCTGCTCCTTCTCCATCATATTTTTGCAGTATCCTTTTGAACGGCGATATTGGTTTTCTTTCGTGGTCATCAGCACCCTCATTACTCTATTGGAGCAAAAGTAGCGAAACGGATACGCCTCTGAGAACGAAACTACGCTCGGCACGGCAAATTTTCGAAGTCTGCTATTCCGTGAACGCTTCTTTGTTATTTCTAGTCTGGTCTTCCCTTGCTTTTATGGCAGCATGAATCTTGGAGAACATGCCTGAACCCTGCAAGATACGCTTTACGCGAGAGTCTCCCTAGCTGATAAACGCGTGTGCCATAGGTGAAAATGGAGGCCAACAGTATCTCGGTTTTATGACAGGTGAGATTTCGAAGGCCAGGGCGTATCCTAGTACATATATCTAAGACGCCAACATGTGAGTCACAATAGAGCTATGCCATCCCACGTTCCCATGAAATGTCGCCGAACTGGTGAGTTGGCACGGCACGTGCATGGATTTGCGGAATATGACGTGTTGCCATTGTTCAGCTGATCATGTATCCTGTTCAATTGACAGAAGCCAGTTAATACATGAAGTACTTAATGTATCTAGACATCTCAAACAGCTTGGCGGTGATCGGTATCAAAACTTTCCGACTGATCTGTTTCTCAACCAATTCATTTGTGTTATCCCTGCAATAGATGCCACGTCAGCCGTGTCCGCTGACTGGTTGGTTCCACGATAAACACCTTGACTCTTAAAACTATTAATCACTTTGAACCCCCGCATCATCTCTCTATGTGATACCGTTAGTGCTCAGCTTGTCACTGCGAGCAGATTCACAATGGACATCCCAAAAAATCAAGATCTCTGGAATCGCGTGAAATCTTCCAAGTATGTACTCGCTGTAGTAGGTGCCGGATTGTCTGCGTCTTCGGGGCTACCTACATTTCAAGGAGATGGAGCGACTTGGCACGGAATTCCTTCGAAGTCCCTTGCGAGCCCCATTGCATTCAAGGAGAATCCTAAGCTTGTCTGGGACTTTTATGAAGAAAGAAGGCAACGAGCATTGGCAGCAGCTCCGAATCCAGGTCATGAGGCTTTGGCAGCTTTGGCACAACATAACCCTGAGTTCTTCATGGTCACCCAGAACATTGATGGTTTGTAACTTCACAATAATTTAGCTCGCTTGGGCGCATTACTGATCAATCCCAGGCCTTTCGCAAAGAGCCCATCACCCGCAAGATCAGCTGGCTGAGCTACACGGTTCTTTGCTTCGTATCCGCTGCTCGAACCCAGTATGCTCCTTTGCGGCACCAAATCTTGAAACCAGCGGCTTCAGTAATAGTACTTCCAGCTCGACTGATGCGAACAGCTTGCCTGTTTGTCCCACGTGTTCAAGTCTTTTAAGACCAGATGTGACCTGGTTTGGTGAAATATTACCGAGATCTGCTACGTCCGCTGTAAACCGTTGGCTAGCAGCGGCGCCACGGGTAGAACTTTTGTTGGTTATAGGGACAGCTGGACAAGTCACCTCGGCAGCGAGATATGTGGCGGATGCTAGGCACCAGGGCACGCCTGTAGTCCATTTCAATATTACTTATGACGAGGAAGGGATGGATCTGGCTGATCATTTCGTACTGGGAGACGCTGCGGTCAACCTACCAAGATTTGTGCAGGAAGTGTTTGGAGTATCTATGAATCGCGAGACGAGCTGATTTTTCTGGTTGACAAACATAGTGAATCTTTCAATCGAAGGGGAGCTCCTCTTTCAAGACAGTCGGGGTTTTTAGCCGCAGACTTGATCACTCAAGCTAGTACCTTCTTCTTGTTGGATTGTCCAGACCACCAGTAAAGATAATTGCACTAGGTCCCATGTGGACGCGAATCATTCTGTCAGCTGTACTCTCCGTCAAAATCGCATGTTAAGAGTGGGTTGTATAAAATGGTATGCCATTGTAGTTTGTTACATTATGCACAGTATCCCGAGTCACTTGACGCTCTGGTTTGGACACAGGCAAGACAGGGTTGTGCTGAGCTACTGTCGTAGGACGGATGAAGGTCTACTAGACTAGTGCCTGCAGCGGTTAGTCCTCGGCGGCGGCGGAGGAGGCTACCGGAGGCTTACCACAGACAGCAAGGAGAGTTCGAGTTGTCGACTAAAGGAAGGATGAGCACAGAAGAGAGCAACGAGTGAGACGATGAGTAGGCAACGGAAGACAGTTACGCAGTTACAGAGGTGAGTAGTCGTGTCGAGTCCAAGAGGCCGAACGACTGACACTGTACTGCGGAACTACACACAGAAGCAACGGACAACGATATAGAGCAACGGTAAGAAGAAGAGAAACAGACAATCCTCTCTTGAATAGACAATCAGTACACACACGAATGCCACTTGAGTCCCTACCTTCTTGACAGTCATACACCAACACCCCCGTCATGGTCAGGTACCTCCTCGCCGGAGCCACGACACTACCACCCGGCAGGTCGTGCTATACACTCATCGGAAGGTGGCGTTAGAGCTGCAGGCCAGTATTATTTCATAACTGGTCTTGAAATGAATTGAGTCGATCAAAATACGCTGTTAAAATCTGACACCGTTCGCTATACAGCAGTACCATAGAAGGGATTTCGCCTTCAAAAAAGATCCATTAGTCTCGATGTGGATGATAAAGGACTCAAAAGGTGTGAGCCTCTTCACTTGGCCTGCATTGCAAGACATGTCGTCTTCTAGAAGGTTTTCCATGTTGAAAAGACTTCATCATCACGTTCTAAAATGTCACGGGCCTTTCAGAGGGACCAGTAGTCCCTGAAGGAGCGGTAGTAGTATGATATGACTGCTTGTCGCCTTACGAATGTTGGCCCGCTTTCAATTCCCAACACTTATTTTGTGGAGCTGACTTCTGAGACACCAGAAAGCACTACACTATGAGATTGCGTGCAGCTACTGAAAGAAATAGCGGCATGCTATTCATCGTAAGGGGGGCCCGCTCAGATCTCCACCCATTGACACCCTCCTCCCCATAATAGTACTCCAGCATTCCATTGGCATAAGGCACCTTTATCCAGCCGACGTCGTGTTCAGTCACACCCTCAATCGGCTCGTATACATTCGGACCTGGACGAGCTCTAGGGTCCTCTTCGATTGGAATCTAGGACTTAGCGATAAGTTTCACACAGCCTTACTTCGTGGCATCGGGTGCTGGAGGCGCCGGGGCGTTGTGAACAATCGAGTGTAATGCTACCTCGTCTACCTGCACACAAAACTGATAGCGAGGTGAAAGGTGGCTCTCGCGTGCGACTTGCGGCCGTTGCTCAGCACGGATTGCATCCTCTGTCCATTGCCGAAAGTGTGCACGGATATGGGACGTATTAGCTTCGTCAAACAGTGATCGATCAGGAAAGACAGTCAGGTCGAAGACATTGAGAATGTCCCTTCCATTGCAGCGGTCAAAGATGCGTTCCATACGGAAACGTAGGCGGCGGAGATACTCTACCCAATCTTCGTCCCTCAAATATGTCGTGCGATAGATTACAAAGCCCCAGGTACCCTGGCCGTGCGTTTGCATCCGACACTCATTCAGGTCTGCCGTTTTAGAAAACCAGTTTCTTGTGTGGCTGTCGACGAGATGGTGATCGTGGTGGATGCTTCCTCTTAGAGATGAAGGATGGGTCTGCAGAAGACGCGCCAATCGATGGCGGATCCATAACACCTAGAAAGCTCACTACCTCCGTAGTCTTCCCCAGTAGGCCCTAGTAGGCTCTAGTGGTAGTTCGTGAGGAACAGCCAACATAACGAGGGAGGGTTAAAAGACGTAGAACAACAATATGGGGCGAGCTATACGCTAGGGGCGGGCCGAAGCCGAAACCCCCGGCGCCGTCCCATCAGGAAACCGAACTCGAGTCCAGGCGTGACATAAAAGACGTCAGGTACACTTGATGCCGGGGTCGCAAATCGACTACCTGTATAGCTGACCTGATGAAACGACCCAGTGCCTTGCAGCCTCTCCGGGCTGTCGTCCTCCCACGACCGACATTCCGCTCAAGACCGTATTTCTTAGCCTCGCGCCCAGTCCTGAGTAGAAAGAGCAGTGATGGAGTTGTAAGACTGGATCGCGGTCGCAGAAGCTATGCAACAACAGCAGCAAAAACAACGGTGATTTCAGCGGCGGATGTTGCCTTTGGCCAGCCTGTACATGAGACACATCCACATCTGATCTCGCCGGGAGACCTGACTCCTGGAATCTCTGCCTTAGAGTACCATCATCGACGAGCAGCTCTGGCATCAAAGCTGCCCAGGGGTGGCGTCGCAGTTCTGGCTGCCAATGACCTCAAATATAGAAGCGGTGCAGTGTTCTACGAATACCATCAAGAACCGAACTTCTTTTATCTCACTGGTACTAGTTGTTGCATTCCGTGATCATCGCGTTCCCCTAGTAACACTTCATCTCAGGCTTCAACGAGCCAGAAGCAGTTGCAGTCATTGGTAGGTCAATCTCGGCATCCATACCCTTTCGTGATTTCGTAGGTGCGACTGTGGCTGAGACGACATTTCCATCGAGCAGCAAAAGGCCAATCCGACGTTGAATACCATTTCCACCTCTTCGTACGTCCCAAAGATGCCCATGCAGAGCTGTGGGATGGCGCACGCAGTGGTGTCCAAGCGGCCGAGGATGTCTTCAATGCCGATGATGCCTACAGCGTGGATGAGCTACCAACAGTCCTCCCCAAGCTTCTATCGTCGGCGTCTGCCGTTTACACGGACATCGGAGTTGACAAAGCTAGAAGTAGCTACGCCCGCTTCTTCAAAAGCGGTGGCCAGCAATCGCTTGAAGGGTTTTCCAAAATCGTGCAAGACAAGCAAGTCAAGCCTCTCCGGCCGTTGATGAACGAGATCCGCCTCAAGAAATCTGCTGCGGAACTGAATCTCATGCGCACAGCAGGTCGTGTTTCAGGCGAGGCTTTCACAGCTGTGATCCAGAGATCACAGCACGAGCCGTACAAGAGCGAGAAGCAGCTTTGGAACGATCTTAGTTACGCATTCAGATCGGGCGGTCTCGATGGAGAAGCTTATGTTCCTGTCATTGGGGGTGGGCAGAACGCACTGAGCATACATTATGTACGGAATGATGCGCTATTGGATCCGTCGGATCTCGTTCTTGTCGACGCAGGTGGAGAGGTCGGAGGCTATATCACCGACATCACACGTACCTGGCCTGTTTCGGGTAAGTTCAGCCCTGCCCAGAAAGACCTTTACCAGATGCTCTTGGATGTGCAGAAGTCCTGCGTCTCACTGTGTCGTGAAGACGCCAACGTCACACTTGACGGGCTGCACCGAATTTGCGAGGGATATCTTGCCATTGGCCTCAAAGAGCTGGGGTTTGATCTGTCCACCAATGGGCTGAGCGCACTGTTCCCTCATCACGTGGGCCATTACATTGGTCTTGATGTGCACGACGCCCCTGGGTACCCAAGGAATGACCGGCTTACAGAGGGACATTGCATCACTATCGAGCCGGGCGTGTACGTGCCTGCAGATGATGAACGATGGCCGGCGCATTTCAGAGGAATCGGCCTGAGGATCGAGGATTCTGTGATAATTGGGAAAGACCGTGTCGAAGTCTTGACTGATAGTGCGGTCAAAGAAATCGTAGACATTGAGGGACAGTAACGGGGATTTTCTTTTTTGGACGAAACATGTCATTGTAATTTGAATTGTAAACGATACTAGAAAGTAGGCCATATCCAGGCAACTTTGATACCTCTACACATTAAATCTCTTGTACTTAGATGATTCTTGCTAGCCCGGGTTACTGATCTGTTGGTCTGCCTTTTCTTGGCCTTTGATTGGTGCAGCGCAGACTGTAGCATCGGCTTCAGAGCAAACAAGTTATCGCAATACAATATCAGTGGCCAGCTGCTCCGTAGCAATACCACTTATGTATCTCTAGCACCAGGAGCACGGTTTTGAAAGAACTGCGTTTGATTGGACAGGCCGCCAGCTGTGTTAGCGGGATCTCGTGGCAAATCCTGATTGGGATCCATGGCCCCCTGTGGAAAACCATAGTTTGGCCAATCTTCCAGCCCGGCCAAGCCAGGGCCCATAAAATTGCCCAAATCGACTGGTCCACTGAAAAGATCGAGAAAATTGTTGGTGCTGTCCAAATCCATTGCATCTTGCGGCGGCGTCGTAGAATTGTTCAGCCAAAATTGAAGATTGCCAGGACTGCTGAAAGACGGCGGCATCCCACCCAATGACGATTGCTGAATGTGGGCCTCAGGTGTGGCCGCCGACTCAAGTGGCTCCGATGTAGTGGACGGCATTATTGATCTGGGGGGCTCACGGGAGCGGCCTGCGTTGGCGGCCGCGCTGTTACCGGAAGCAGTGCCATTGGTGTCTTGTTCGACTTCACCTACGCTGCTAGAGGAGGTCGCGGGGCTGGCATTGGTTGCCGCTACGCTTGGTGATTCACTATAAAAGCGCCCATTGCTATCTTCTGCGTGTGGCGTGGTATCGTCTATTTGACGGACCCGCTCAGTGAGCCTCGGTGTGGGCGAATGTATCATGTCATGCACATATCCGCCTGCAACTTTCAATGCGGTTCCTGCTATGGCCTTGTCGTGTTCTGACAAAGATTCGGTCGGATCATCACCATACCTGTCGATCAATTCGGGCCTTAACGACCATGAGCGCAGCTTGAAAAGAAGTGCGAGGAATATTGCTGGTACTCGACACCCTTGGGGACCAACGATGTTCTTGACGTGAAGAATGGCTCTGTCCATGTACGACTCTACCTTCAGCGCACTTCGATCCAAGACCTTATATATTCGGCCCTCAGGATGTGCAGCTGAAAGGCAAAGCTTGGCCAGCGCGAAGGTAGCGTATGACACACGAACGTAGGTAAAGACCGGTACACCTCGGGCATGCTCTGGGTCAATACGCAGAAATGTATCCAGCAGCCTGTGGGCGCTGGTGATGATATCACTGATTGCATTCACCAGGGGTTGGGTTGGAAACTCGTCGTCATTGAGGGGTGGCCGGGGTGAGAGTGGACCCATTTGATAAGGCGCTTTGAAATCTTCTGGGTTGTGGTCAATATGAAGCGCGACCTCATTAAGATAGATTCGAACGTTGTAGTACATTATTCGTAGAGAGTCGTTGAAGTCAGTTTCCGGTATTGATTTCTCCCATTCGGTAAGCTTTCTCTCATAGTCTCGAAGCATGAGCTGACAACGCAAGTCTTCGATCTGAGCAAGACCACCAGGATCTTCGTACCCGAGTCCATGGCTAATCTCTTCGCTGATCACCATAAGTCTACACCAAGCGACAAATCGGCGATCGCTTGGAGCAACATTTGGAGAGGTTTGCATGTAATCGATACATTCTCGCAAATAGCTATTGACCCTCAACATTGACGGCCTTCTCAGACTCAGAGACACTCCAGCGCATATTGAAAAGCAAGCTAGGAAAGTTCGTCTCGACTCCAAGTTATTGGTGTCAGGTTCCGGGATTGACTGAATCTGGCTGAGGCTGAGGCTGGGATTGTTCACGTCTTCGGCAAAGTGGATGACAGTCCTTCCGCGGTAGGTCGTTGAGCCAGCTCCAGGCAGCCTACTCAAGTTTGCACGTTCTCCAATGTGGACGTCCATCGCCATTGAAGCTGCCCAATGGATGTACTGATAGTATTTCAGCTGGCCAAACTTATTTGGAGGGTGGTACCATACGGCCGAGACAAGGAGCGCTTGCACTATCTCAACACTCTTCTCGCTTCCCATCAGACTTTTTCGAGCATACATCTGGAGAACTTCCTGATCCAGTACTGTGGAGAGGGGTGGCTGGGCCTTCATGGCTGCCGCTGCGATGACGGCGAGGAAGAGTACTGGCTTACTCTTACGCATTTCGTCCGCGGTCATGGCGTCAGGCACAAGAACGGTTGGGTAGTGAGGGAAGAGCTCCCTTTTATAGACTTCGAACAACGTTCTCGCAGTAGACATGGATAGAACTCCACGATCTATTACGTCGGCAATGGGTTCACTGGGCTTGTCTGGAATAGTCAACGCCGTTTCTCTGCTGGATTCTCCTGAGGGGAAGGCCAGTGCCGAGTTGAGATTCGTCTTTTCCGATTCAACAGCGGGGCCGTCGTTTTGCACCCAGAATCCAACGGAATTCGATCCAGAATTATCTTTTCCTTCAGGATCGCTAAACCACACACCCTCTGGTGCCCTTTGGGGTCTCTTTGCGATAGTACCAGTCCCATCAGCATTCCCTACAGAGGTGGAGGCTCCACTGCTATTGCCAGTCCCTTGGACGCTTTCCTGCCGTTGCTTGAGCAAAGCGCGCATAGTTCTCATCTCACGCTCGAGCTCTGCAACCCGTGTGTCTGTTCTCTTGCGCTGCTTTCTCTTCTGCAAGGGCGTGAAAACGCATGCCCGCCCTGACCTTGCACATCTTTGGCATACGTCAGGGTTCTCCTCGTCTGTGATGCAACGAACTTTTTGAGACCTGCAATGGGCGCAAGCGCGATGGGATGCAAGATCCATACTGTAGAGGTGATGCACAACTGGGTGCACACTTCAAGGCCTTGTTGGCAGACCGTCAGTCAACCTCGCATGCACAGCTGCAAGATGTATCCCCAAACGGCGGTAGATCAAGGACTGTTCGAGCAGTTTGGCAGCTTCTTCACATTTGCCCTCTTGGTGTGCGAGCGGTCTCGATATGCTTCGCTCATAAAGGACCCATGAGAGAGGTTCGGTATGTGTTTTGCGTACTCACTTCCGGCAGCTGTCTGCCAGCTGCTCCTTGGCGACAGGATTTCGTGTGACGATGCGACGAGGGGTGCAGGACACAAATCGGTACCCAGGTAGGTACTGTATGTAGCACTCGAGGGCTAGTGCTGATTAGATAGGAATTGCCAGGGTCCAGACCAAAAAGCAGGTTCACTTCAATGCCAGAATAAAGAAATCTTATCTGATTCTTAATATTACACGTCAACAGCTTGGGCGTCGTTCAGCTTAAATGAGTCAATTACCAAACGAAATTCTCCCACGTTTTGCACGTCGGGGTATCTGCCATTAGCGATGGCTGCAAACTCCGAAGATTCCCCCGCTAGCGTCGATCGGAATCTTGCCAATTAGGTGGCAGTTCAGCGTTGAATAGCCCCCTTCCTTATCAGCAGCTGCCAGTGGTTATGCTTATCATGCCAATCCCCGAACAGCAGCTTGGGAGAGCGTACCTAAGCATACAATTGTCTCGAAGGGATCAATCATCCTGTAGTGGTTTCCCTACCTGATCAGCTGGCCAGGATGGAAGACATGTCTGAGAAGCCGAAGGTGTATACACCACGAATCATAATACATGGCGGGGCTGGTAATATTTCCAGAGCTGGACTGCCATTAGAGGCCTACCAAGTTTACAGACAAGCGCTGCTGGAGCTCCTGGAGCATGCTGATGCGCAATTATCGCAAGATCATCATGCCAGCGCGCTTGATGTTGCTACTGATATTGTATCTAGACTTGAGAACAATCCCTTGTGGAATTCAGGTCGAGGGGCAGTCTACACCACCAGTGGAACACACGAACTCGAAGCCTCGGTAATGGTTTCTCAGGGATACCACAAGAGAGGTGTCGGTGTGATGCAAGTTCGTAGGACCAAAAATCCGATTTTACTTGCCAAAGAGCTACTTGTTCGAGGCGAGGAGGACGGCGGCGGTGGTGCAGGAAGCCACTGCCAAATCACTGGGGAAACCTGCGAACATCTTGCAGAGCAGTGGGGCCTCGAGAAGGTCAATCCAAGCTATTTTTGGACCAAGAGGCGATGGGACGAGCACAGGAAAGGTCTGGGGCTCGAGACTTCTTTCGAGACATACGAGAGACTTAGACGGGCAGCCGACGATGGTGTTACAAATCTGCTCGACAATGACCTCAAGTCGCATTCGGAGGATCCTTCTTTGCGTTTGGCAGACCGATATGCCATAGATGAGACGTCGGGACGAGCATCATTCGCCGATAACGACCCGTCATGGAATGGGCAGGAGTACCTTCCTCAGGGCACGGTCGGTTGTGTTGTTCTTGACAGAACCGGCACACTATGTGTTGCCACCTCAACTGGTGGATTGACCAATAAGCTACCTGGCCGGATAGGAGATACGCCAACAATTGGCGCGGGTTTCTTCGCTGAGTCATGGCCTTCCTCACATCTGGTCCATCAACCTCAAGCTCCAATTGCTGATATTGCGGCTCTCTTTTCGGACTGTTTGCCTGGTCTAAGCGGTTATATGAGTATGGCAAGTGCTGCGCCCCAAACAACGCGATACATTCACGGCACCCGTAGCGTTGCAGTCTCTGGCACGGGAAGCGGTGATTCATTTCTTCGTCTAGCTGCCGCCAGAACAACTACTGCTATGTGCAGATATGGCGGCACGAAATCCTTCCAGGATGCGGTCACTGCTGTGGCGGGCCCGAATGGATCTCTACAACAGTCAGCCGGCGACAGGTGGGAGAGAAGCGGAGAGGGTGAGGGTGGCATGATTGGGATCGAGTTCGATAGTGTTCTTGGGAAAGGGAAGATTGTGGCTGACTTCAATTGTGGTGGCATGTTCAGGGCGTGGATAGATGATGAGAACAAGAGACAGATGAGGGTTTTTAGAGACGCATAGTAGATAAATTCACACTACTCATCGTTCGAAAGGTTCACCCAACATTTTTTTTTTCTTGCAGCACCTTCCCGACTGCTGCCCTTGGACGCTTGCAGTTATGATATGGCATGCAACAGCCTTACAACCCAAGGCTACAGACAGGTGGAGGGGGGAAGTGAATTCAAAGCTGTATAAATAAAGGTAAATACCTTGGAGATCGAACGTTACAGACGCCAAGAAATGCGGGCGACCAGACACCACTTCCGGTTTGAACCTTCTTCACTGGGGCATTCGCGACAACTCAAGAGCAACACGCATACCTTACGGGATACCTTACGATACTCCACGACACTTGTTAGGCGCATTCTATAACGTCCACCCTTTCTTACGGCACAACACCGAATTTCTTAGGACACATCTGCAGCTCGAAGATGATCCTACGTCCTGCGAGTAACGGCTAGACTACATGCCCGCCCTACCATCGACAACCTTGCATGCCCGACTAGACACGCTCAGAGACCATCGCAACAATGGCGATCAACCCACACCTCTCACCCGCGTCTGTTCCTACGGTGTCAGGCACCGCGAAGCCCAAGAATACACCCGCCGACAATGCACGCTTGCTCCTGCGACTGGCCTTCCCGGCGTATACGATTCATTTCAAGTCGCCCAATTACATGAAACCATCCACCCTGGCCATGCTGGAGAAACGGGTCTTGAAGAGGACCCTTCATTCAACGTCAAATCGCATGAGTAGCGCCGACTCGTCGGGTAAAGAACCGCCAGCCGCGCTCCAGCCTGTCAAAATTCGACGCGCGATCGGTCATGACCCAGTATACTGGGATGAGATGGTGACGCTACTCAAGGCTGCTGTTCCCAGCCTGGAGCGGCGCAGCTTTGCTCTGTGGGATCCTAGTGGAGTGGATTATGACACTCCCAGTGGTACCTTGATATCAAGCAATTATCCTGGCCTCTTCAATGACTGCCAGACCCTCCACACCCTGCTATGTATTTCACGGAATGTCCTTACTGCAGGCAGAAAAGCACAAGATTTGGCTTACAACTGCGGCTGTGAAGATGAAATCATGAGAATTATCAGGTGTTGTGTTCGTGTTGGCGCAAGGGGATTTGACGGACCTAGTGCTGCTGAGAGAAGAGACGCTGAAGGGGAAGAGTTTAACCCGGCAACATCCAGAGCAACTGATGAGGAGAAGTGGGCATATGTTGTTGGTGCATACAAAAGGGTCCTCATTGCCGCCCTGCAGTGGCTGAACAACTTCGTTGCTCGAAATGAGTGGCGAAAGCTTTCACTGTTCACTAAGCTATTTGACGAGAATCCCGCTTTGTCTGCAACCAAACAACAAGGCGATGATTGGTTCGAAGAATGGGTGAAGGACCTCGAGCAGCGGTTTGGCGGCGTTGATACGCAATTTCTCACCGCTTATCAAGCAAACACAACCGATGCTGAAGTTCTGACCGAAACCTCCGTCCAAGAAACCAGGCAGAAGCTCCTGGCGCAGAACGACAAACGCAACTACGTGACCAGGAGTGATCTGAATATGCCATTCTCGGCGGCAGAGGGCAAGAAGATTCTTGAATCTGGGAAGCTGGAGCTCATGAAACGATTAGAAGGCTGTGAGACTCTGGAACCAGATTTCGATGCAGAGAATACTGAAGGCTTGTCTGCCGCTGGGTTCGAAATCAGACTCAATACAAACAGACAAAATGGGTCGCAAGTTCGAAGTGCAAGCGGAAGCAGAATCTTACCGTATCGACAACCCTCCCCAAGCACACAAGATCAACTGAATTCTACCCCTCTTGAGCAGCCCGTCTACGATAATCTAAGCGACGAGTACCCTGAAGCTGAATATGATGCTCAGGACGACGAGCTGGATGAAGAAGGCGAAGATGAGAGTGAAGAAGCCGAGGATGACGATGATGAAGCAAGCTTACCAAGTCTTGCCGCTAGTACAGAAGATGGAAGAGGTTTGCTCACAGACGTACCTCTGATCCTGGGGCCAAGTGAGATTGAAGTCTTGCCCATGTTGGTTATGAGCTGCGTTGTGCCTTGCCCGAGCTTGCCCAAGTCCAGAATAGAAGATGACGATGATGACGAAGATGCTGAAGAATATGAGGATGTTGCTGGAGATGCCTTTGGTGATGAAGCTGCAGATCGCCTCGCCTCTCTACGGGCGCATATTCTACTTACTACTACCGCTGGCCGGAATCTTTTGCGAGAGCTACTAATATTCGTGGCGGCTTGGGACCTCCACACCAATGAGCTTTACTTCAGCTTTATAACGAAGATCATTGAAGCAATAGTCAACTGCTCGGCAACACCCGGGTTCAATACCTACGAAGATGTGAAGACTGGAGCCAATTCAATTTCTGGAACCGGAGGCGAAGTCAACGGTGGCCTTGGCGCATATGCCTATTGGGTTCTTCGTGATCGTTCACGATCCAGGGACATAATAAGTCCTGCCCAAGGGGTTATCGTCAAAGTTCTTGCCAGCATGTGGCGAAGTCGAGGAGGACGGTCCAAAAATGCAGTGCTTGATATCCACAGGATCGGTTACGGATCCAATAATGGGTCCCCTCCTCAGCCTCCTGTCGACTTGTTGGAGGACTTGGTCGGCGGCATACCAACACCTCCATACCTCCATACCATTCGTCACATATTTACCGAGTTCAGGCAGCATATCATACCTCAGACGTGCGCTCTAATTTTCCTCCAAGGTCAAATTGCAAGGGGACGAGCTTCCGCAGAGGATTTTCCACTAAATTTGTGGGACATGGAGAGGATGTACGAAGGCGTCTATGGAGTGGTAGAATTCTGGGGCGTTCTCGGTGAAGACTACGGCAGGGTTCGAGCTGAATTGAACAGGTGGGGTCTAAACGACAAGAACAATTACAATTGGTCCCGAGACGAGGATCTCACCGAGAGTGAGGATGATTACGATGGCGGTATCCGGCCGCCAACAAACATCGATGTAGGAGAGGTTCCTGCGTTCGAGACGTGGAAAGATGTACTGTGCGAATGGCAATTGAGTAGCGAGCTTGTCACACTGCTTCGTGAACTCGAATTGGGCATACAAACCAGAGTCTTGGACTATCCTGGAGATACTCCGTCAGGTGGTTATACCACACAGCAACCAACAAACCTTGCAAAGAACGTAAAGACCGGCCAGCCATCAATACAAGACAAGAAGCCACAGCAGCAGACCACAGCCCTTGACGCAGATCAGACCCGCGACGTTGAGGGTTCCCCCGGTACATTGCAAAACATATCAAACCCTGGCAGCACTGGCGAAATATTTGAACCCGAGATGCCATTGGCTTATCCAGAGACGCCGCATCCAACCTCTTATGCGTCTACGACCGGACAGCAAAACCAAGAGCCAGAATCGGCACTAACTTACCCTTCAAGTCACAATGGAAGCGTTCTGTATGACCAAGATCCTGCAGGGGAACTCGGAGCACCTCCCCCACCGACTCAAGACGAACCTTGTGATTTTGAATGGAGAAACCTCAAGAAACTTACAGTATTGGTTTTGAGCTCCCTGGTGTGGAAGAACGAGAAAGTGCAGGAACAGGTCCGCCTATCAGGGGGTCTGGAAGTACTTGCGCGATGCTGTGCCCCTTCGCCTCACGACATTCCGATAGCTGCAGCTTACGCAACCGGGAAAGCCTACCCAGGCCAGATAGCTCAACAATACGTCTTCGACCGCACTGGGGAAGAGAACAATGTGGGGATTAGAGAACACTCATTGATGGCTCTTCGCTTTGCTCTCGAAGGCAACGAAGCTAACTGCAAGTATGTCAGAGATCTGTCAGGGGCCCCTAAGAGTGCAGTCCTAATTGCAATGCAATCATTACATACTATGCAACAGCAAGGCCAACCTACGGCCCAGGTCACGGCAGCCGCTGGACAGCCCACACAACCCAGGCGTGCATCTGAAAGCAACGCTGCCACATTAAGGTCGAACCTCGTATCACCCGACCTCGCTCACGAGATTGTTGTGCACGCTGGCTTTGAACCGTACCTTCACGAAAGCGGAGAAGTGATGTTTAGAAGACGCACCAAAGTGAACAGTGTTGGTCCACAGGCATCGTCCGTTTCTGCGGCTGCTACCGTGCCTTCCAACGCTCCACCGAATGCGACTTTACCACAAATTCCTGGATCCGTGGACCAAGCCCAGCAAAATAGGAAACCAAATTCAGACGCTACGAACAAGAAAATAAAGCAGAGTCTGGTCTCGTCCGATGCGTTGCCAAAGATCGGACGCGAGAGAGCGGCTGAATTGATCCAGGATGCACTTAAAGACCTACCTTTTGCTGCTGGTGTCGCAGCAAGTGCTGCTGCAGCGGTTGGAGATCTCGATGAAGCGAGCCTAAATGAAGGCGACGCTACTGATATTGCCAGTCTCGCATTGAAAAAGCTTAATCGGCAATTCTGGGAACTGGCGGTAGGGCAAAGTAGTACCTCGGGCGCAAACAAGGCTGCCAAAGACGGTAGTAAGTAGGGATCTCCAACGAGAGAATTGAATTTCTCGACCACACATGATGGCTTGATGCCTCTTTTGATGATTGTGATATTAGCGATGGCGCATAGAACAGCATGGCATTGCATGAGAAAAGCGATACAATTGTAATACTATTCAAGCAATAAATTCATGAAAGCAAGACTCTTTGGCTGACCATTCCATAATCAAACTGACGATCTAAGTGCAGTGATTCTAATGATCGACGTAGAGTACAGTTTCTCACCCTTGCAAAGGACGGACTGTACTGTACCTAGACGACCCACATTGGCGTCACTGCCCCGCGCAGGTTTGGTTTGGAAATTCGAAACTAAGCAGCATTGGAAGGTTTGCCCCTCGATACACCGTCGAAGGGCCCATTACGTAGACACATATTTCTCTGAATGTTCCGCAGAAGTCTGATATTTTTCGCAATCCTCATCCTGGCTCTGCTCATTCCTAGATTCGTCCCTCGCGTCCGCCTTCTGGCCTCAAAGGTTTCCCAGCGCCAATTCCAGGTCAAACCTACCGACGTCTTTACCCTTAGATCGAACCACACCAGCGCCAGCATGTCTGCAGACTCGGCGTACAGCAAGGAGTTGCACATTGCGCTCCTTGCAGTGCAGCGAGCCACGCTGCTCACCAAATCGGTGTTCCACTCGCACGCCAAAGGGACGCTCTCGAAAACGGATGCTTCGCCCGTCACGGTAGGCGACTTCGGCGCACAGGCGCTTATCATATCAGCGCTGCAGCACAATTTCCCAGAAGATGAGATTATAGGCGAGGAGGAGGCCAAGGACCTGAGCGAAAACTCGAAGCTGCGAGACCTCGTGTACGGGTTGGTGGCAGACGCCAAGCTGGACGATCAGAGCGCGGAACAAGAGCTAGGCGGCGGCGTGAAGGATGCCGAGTCAATGCTGCACATCATCGACAAGGGCAACAGCCTGGGCGGCAACAAGGGTAGAATCTGGACGATTGACCCCATCGACGGCACCAAGGGCTTCCTGAGAGGTGGCCAGTACGCCGTCTGCCTTGCCCTCATCGTCGATGGCGACGTCAAGGTCGGTGTCCTCGGCTGCCCCAACCTACCGGTCAGCGACGCCGAGGCGCTGACTGAGAACATTGGAGCCGACGCGACCGATGCCGAAGGTAAAGGCGTCCTGTTCTCTGCCGTTTACGGCCGTGGTGCTACCTCGAGGCCACTGGGCAAGGGTGCCTTACAGGAATCACACCCGATCCAGATGAAGCCGGTGACAAATGTTGCCGATGCCACCTTCTGCGAGAGTGTTGAGGCCGGCCACTCGAACCAGTCCGACTCGGTCCAGATCGCGCTGAAGCTGGGCATTACCAAGCCCTCGGTCCGCATGGACTCCCAGGCCAAGTATGGCAGCATCGCCCGAGGCGCCGGCGATCTGTATCTGAGACTTCCAGTAAAGAAGGAATATGTCGAGAAGATCTGGGACCATGCTGCTGGTGACCTCATTGTGAGAGAGGCTGGCGGCCAGGTGACAGATGTCGATGGTAAGAGGTTGGATTTCGGCTTGGGCAGAACGCTGAGGGACAACAAGGGTGTGATTGCCTCGCCCAAGGATGTTCACGATAAAGTCCTGCAGGCCGTCAAGGACGTTTTGAATGCGAAGCCACTTTGAGTGTGACGTCCAGAAATGATCTAGCATGATATAGATGATGGCACAAATACCGCATGATGTCAAACGAACTTGTTATTATTTCACGTCCTTTTCTTGGGTCCCTTCAGTTATCTATGCAGCTACCTTTGAGCTGGTGTCATTTGCCCTAACATCGACCATGAAGCCTTCGAAATATTGTTCGAGGCCGCGATCTCCATCTTCGCCAAGAGGCCATATACCTGCAATGTACTGATCAGGCCGGACTACGACAACGGCTCCTTTGATGGTATCGACACCTCTGTCGGCGAAGAAGCTTCCCCCACCGAATCCGTAACTTTCCTCGTCTGTGAAGGCCTTTTCATAATCCTGAAGTCCCAGATTGCCTTTATGCGGTAACAGCAGAGGATGCAGTGCGGTGATTCCACCTCGGATGGAGTGCCGTTTCTGAGGCAGAACACACCGGACATCTATGACCGAATCAACATCCCATCCCGCCGGTGTGAACCGACTGATTACTGCCACCGAAAGGTGATTGCATGTGTGCCATAGTCTCGAACCACTGTCCAAGGGATCTTCATTCGAAGATCCGAAAACGAAGACTCTAAACCGACCATCTGCTTCAATGACATGGCCAAGATGTACTGATTTTGCATCTGAAAATCTCAACACCTTGGCTGAATGGAAACGGGTCCCTATTTTGAAGCCCTTCGCAAGGTGTTGATGATCGTGTTGAGGGGAAACAATGGCGGAAGGTGCATACGTCGTCTCCACTCCAGCCATGAACCGGCCTTGCCGGGTAAAATATTCCTGGAAGGTGGACGGATCAATGGTTCCTGCATCGTCGTCCGGATTGCCCGTCTGCCGCTTTGGTTTGGCGACGGTCAAAGCGGCAATCTTGCGATCAAACTCGATGAGCAGGCGCGCCAGAGGTTGGCGCTCGGCGCTGTAGGTCTGTAGGAGAGGTGTCGGTTGGCAGAATCCTCGTAAGACGGCTGCGAGTTTCCACCCTAGATTGTATGTGTCGTTCATGCTGACATTCATGCCTTGGCCGGCTTTGGCGCTGTGGGTGTGGCATGCATCCCCGGCTATGAACACGCGTGGATGTTTGGCAGTCGAGGTCGAAGAAGTGGTAAAGTCGGGAATTGTTGGAGGGCAGTCGTCGAAATGATCCGTCAAGCGCTGCCCAACTTCGTAAACGCTCCAATAAGCCACCTCTCTCACATCCAGCTTGAAGGGTGAGAAGATTCGGTTTGCCCTGTCGATGAGAACGTCTGATGTCACGGTTTTGCTGCTTATTCTCTCGCCCTTGTCCAGCTTGTCAAGGCCAATATACAGCCTCACAAGATAGCCGCCTTCCCTTGGGATGATGATTATGCTTCCTTCTTCTGCGCTGTGGATCGTAGTTTTGAGTCTGATGTCTGGGAAGTCGGTGACAACAAGCGCATCCATGACGCCCCAGGCCTGGTTTGCAAAGTCTCCCTGCATCTCGTACCCGAGGCTCTTTCTCACCGTACTCCTGGCGCCATCGCAACCAACTACGAACCTAGCCCTTAACTTCTCAACTTCCCCAGTAGGCTCACCTGTCTGACGATTCAGCCTTTCGACTTCTACCTCTACCTTATCGTCTTGCCCATTTCCTTGTGGGATTCTCAAGCCTGCCAATCGTCTCGAGTAGGACGGCTCCAACCTGCTCGCACTCTTACCCATACGCTCCAGCCACAAATCGTGCAACCGTGCTTGATTGAGAATCACATGCGGAAATTCGCTCAAGCCTTCTTCCGTGTCTCGGATGCGACCGCTCCTCACCAGCCCTCGGCCATCCTCACCAGGACTCCAAAACGTAGTCTCATTGACCCAGTAAGCCTCCCTCAGAACTTGGTCTGCAATTCCAAAAGCCTCGAATATCTCTATCGTGCGGCATTGCAAGCCATCCGCTTGGCCTTGCTCCAACCTTGCAGGCTTCGTCTCGATTATCCTGGTTGTAATGGTCGGAAATCTGGACAGTTGGGTTGCAAGGAGCTGGCCTGCGGGTCCCGCCCCAACAATGAGAACATCAACCTCAGAAGGTAGACAGTTTTGATAATCAGGTTTTGGCTCGTCCGGGTTTGGGAGGAGAGGATCACGGGAGCCCAAGAAACCATTATGGTGGAACTGCATCTTGGTATAGCCGCTGTAGCTACCACCACCGTCTTGTTGTGACCGTGACCTTCCTTTCCCAATCACCCAAGTCGGTGCCTCGGGAACAGTATTTGTATTGTGGTGGACGACCAGACCCGATACCCAAAAGCGTGGTCTCCTACCTATCTGCTGCTCAAAGCATTATTCGGCTCTCGGTTGAGCATATGTCGAAGGCGGTGACATGCTAATGCAGTATTGGCGAACAATCCTGGTGCAGATCCACGGGTCCGCATTGGCGGGACCCCTCGGTTGAGATTCCGCGGTCTTCCTGATCCCATTACCATGAACATCACACCGTATAATTATGTCTGAAAATCTTACAAGGCAAACATTGTTGCTAGTGTTTCACGAACATGTGATGGTTCTATAATCACAACTGGACTGTCGGGATTATGACAAGAAACATGATCTCCATTCTATATAAATAGCCCGGTCAAGTTGGTCTGCTTTAGCGTGTGGATACTGTGGGGCTGCGATCCCTTCACAAAGTTCCATTCCACCATCCACTTTCCCGCCTGGCAGCCATGTAAAAACAGCAAGCTTTGAAAGTTCCGAAAAGTAAGGACTGCAGGTCAATCAGGTCGAGAGTATCATCCTATATGCCTGCAAGTTGGTGGGATCCGTACGCTGAAAGAGCACCACGACAAAGGGCCCAGTGTCAGGCCGACAGGGTCACGTATGGGTATGTACAATAGGTACATATCGGCAAAACCTCCTGGACATACACCACCTCACAGATGTGTTCATCCGAAGTTTGATGTGAGGTAGTATTCTGTTAACGATGATGATGATGATGATGATGATGATGATGATGATGATGGGAAAGCTTCGTTGTCTGCTGGCCCTGCTGAACTGGAAATGCATTGGCACCTCTGGATCCTTTGTTGAATAGACACGATCATATGAATAAGGATCAGTCACAGAGTTCGAAAGCACGACAAGTTACATGATACTGGCTTGCATTAGAAGGACTATCGATCTCGACCGGCGCTAGAACTATCACCTAGGAATCGCCGCCTTCCAGCGCTGGCAGCCCCTCGATCGGTTTCTTTTCGCTTGTCTTTGGCCTTGAGAGGGTGCTCCTTCTCCCACTGTTCGTCTTCGTTATGCGCATCAATTGCGGCATTCAGGTTCCAGGCGGCATTGTCAAGGTACAGGAGAGCTACATCATAGCTACATTGATGGAACGAAAAGAGTTAGCATAGATCGCATGCATATCACAAATGGGCAATGGTATCACTCACTCTGCCACCTTGCACGCCATCATCCATTTACGAATCTTTTGCTTCCTGCGCTCTTCCTCCTCACCTTCGGTTGGTCTAGGGCTCAGCGAGACGCCAGACTTGCAATACGCTCCTGGAACGAGCACTGTTCGTCGTCCTTGTAGAAGATGATCGGAATAGATATTGTTGACTTTGCGAAGAACATTTACGGGCACACCGTACGCAAGACCCAAAGACGTCATGGAGTCCTTCTGTGTAACAAAATGCAGAACATCTGGCGTATCCTCAGGTTTTCCCTTCTGGTCTGATGGTGCCGAAGTGAAGGTAGCATGGCTATCATATGCCGGTGGCTGCTCGTCAAGTCCAGCACTAGCCGGTGGCGCAACCCCAAGATCACTGAGGGTAGAGTAGGCAGGCGGCTCTCTTAGACCGCCTTTGGGTATTACTGAAGGCGCACTTGAGATTTGGCAGTAGGGACAATATGTTTCGAATCGGCCGTTGGAATTCAGACACCTGGAGCATATGGAGCGCGCACAACATTCCAGCCTACGGCCTGGTAAGAGCGGCTTTTCTGCAAGCGGATCATTTGGTTGTCCATAGACGGAGGCACAAGTGGCGCAAGCGGCGGTCATCTTGAATTCTCGTAAAGCAGTGTCAAACGATGCAGGCTCGACATACAACGAACGCTTCCAGCGAGGTGCAATCAGAACAGAATCTTGCACACACTCTGTGCAATAGATTGATGAAAATTCAATCCATCTGATGAACATCCATAATGCATCACAGCGATACGCGTTGATGACTTCACCAGTCGGCGATTAGATAAGGCGAAGTAGAAGGCCGAGGTGGATCTAGATTGGCGGTACGAGCCGAACCTAGCTGTAGCGTGGTGTCACATGCTTGCAGCGTGGAAGTAGCCGCCTCCGATCCGACCCCTGAATGCCTAAGGCAACCGCGGCTTTTTCCTGGCCAACCGGAGCGCTGCGGCCGGCGAGATGAGATGAGATCAGATCAGATGAGACGAGACGAGACGAGACGGGACGAGATGGCTTGATACCGGTTTCTTCGTCAAGCTTTTGGGGCTCAGCACCATCCGCCTCCGGTACTTCATCCTCCTCCAGGTCCGGAATTCTCGTGGTCTCATTCCTAGTTCGCACCGCGTCGGCCGCTCGCCCTTGCAACGACATTTGGGGAAAGTGGGGTCTGAAAGGCAATCACCGAGATTGCTTTCGCCTCGCTAGTCTGCGTAGCATCAGGAGGCGCGTGTGGTGCGATTTGATTTGATTCTTCACGCCGACGTCTTGGATCTCATCTCGACCCATCTCCTCTTATGCTACACTTCGCATACTTGACCCGGCCTGGCCAGTCTCTTGCGCACCCTGCGCATTGCTTCCTCGACTGTTCACACCCAACCGCATAGACCACACCTCCGCGACGACACCGCGACGCACCGCAGCCATGGCGAACGCAACCGACCCGTACGATCTGCCTCCGCTCCCCGCCTACCAGATCAACATCCTTCCCTCGCTCGTCCCCGGTATCTCTGATGCGCATCTGTCTCTCGCACTTCCCGTGCTGGCCTACTGGGTCGTGTCCATGGTCTTCCACCTCATCGACGAACTCGACTTGTTCCCTGCCTACCGCTTGCACACCCCCGCAGAAGTGCTGAAGCGCAACCACGTCTCGAGATGGGACGTCTTCCGGGACGTCGTTGTGCAACAGGTCATCCAAACCATCTTCGGTCTGGGGCTGGCCTTCTTCGAGCCAGAATTGACGTTTGGCAAAGAGCAATATGACGTCGCGGTATGGGCACAAAGGATCCGTCTCGCTCAACGCGCCATCCCCACTGTCCTTGCCTTCGTGGGTGTCGATGCGGCCGGACTCGCGTCACAATACAGCGCCCATCCTACTGTCGCGGGTTTCCTGAGGGGAGGGATCTACCCTGAGCTATTGCAGACCACTTACTCTCACACCACTCCCGCATTCGCCCCTTGGGAGCTCGGGACCGCTACCGCAATCTATTATTACATCGTTCCAGCCATCCAGTTCACCTTCGCCATTTGCGTTGTCGATACCTGGCAATACTTCCTTCATCGAGCCATGCATTTGAACAAATATCTGTACACTACCTTCCATTCAAGGCACCATCGCCTCTACGTCCCTTACGCCTACGGTGCACTCTACAACCACCCTTTTGAAGGTTTCCTACTCGATACCCTCGGTACTGGCATTGCATACCTCCTCAGCGGCATGACCACCCGCCAAAGCATGTGGTTTTTCACCCTCAGTACCATCAAGACCGTAGACGACCACTGTGGTTATGCTTTCCCTTGGGATCCGCTGCAGCATCTTACTAGCAACAATGCCGGCTACCATGATGTCCATCATCAAAGCTGGGGCATTAAGACGAACTTCAGTCAACCTTTCTTCACTTTTTGGGATGGGCTTTTGGGGACGAAATGGACGGGTGGTGATGTGAGCGCGAGATATGAGAGGGCTAGGTTGGCTGCCCAGAAGAAGGTCGATGCTGAGACGGTCCCTGTTACCAGTGCTCACGCAGAGGCTGCAGTGACAGAGACTGAGGCGAACTCTCAGCGAGAAGAATTTCCCTCCATTGTCGAGTCGAAACTCGTCGTTGATGCCTCAGCAGAAGACATCAAGTCAACTCCCAGCCGGGTCCTTCGATCCAGCACAAGGCGGCGTGCGCCTAGTTCAGGGTTGAAAGGGCTCGCTGGCCGAGTCGGCGAGAGTCTCCACGGGAAAGGCAGTGCACATCTCTGTTCCGAGAATGGCCGGTAGCGCTGCTGGGGTGTTTTGGATGTAACGGACTCGGAGTTACTTGTGTATGCATTTCATGGCGGGTCCACTTTTTTGTACGAGTACAGACACTAATTTTCTTCGCCTGTGGGCTACGGATTCGATCCTGTCTGCTCAAAGACTGTATCAAGGCGCATGCAATCTGCAACTGCATGTTGGTCTATTGAGTTGCTTTTGATGACCCCACATTCACGTTTTTCACGTGGCTAATGTAGTCGCATATGGATGTGGCTAAATATTTTGTAGCAGTGCAACATGGCAACGGTGCAGGCTTCAGTCATGCTTCACGATACCTACTGCTACGATGAGCTGTAACGTCGAGCTACAGTTGAATATAACACACTGCTTCTCCATATGCTTCGAAAAACACGGATACATGCACCCCAAGCATTTTTCTTTCGAAACAATGCAGATAGTCTGAGGTAGCTGTGCACGGCATTTGCTTACTCCAGGCTTGCATGCTTTTTCCTAAACAACGTAACAATGCATATCAAAGCAATGCGGCATTAAGACTCCTACTGTGCTTAAAAATCCTTTCCGACATAGTTTTCTGACGAGACACTGGTCCATATTATTATGATACTGCTTATGAAAAGTTACCGTTGTGTCGAGCAGTCGTTTCGTTAGGTAAGTCGGTAAGTAGCCTGTTCTTCAAGGCGATAATATGAAGTATGGGAAATGCTAAAGGAAAAGCTGGAATAGGCCACTTTACAGTCGCTATTCGGCCCTTAGGCAATTCAAATATAGTTGGGTTCAGTTAATGTTTGTTACGGCGCGGAGTTTCTGCGAACCCTCAACTTTTGCTATGCTTCCACTTCACCACCGCCTGCATGGTTTATTTCAACCCATGTGCTTGCATTTACATGAACGGCAACGTATCATGCAATTATTTGCCCCAGAATCAAGGTAGCTCCCAAAATTGCTGCCACAGTTGCGGCATTCAGTAGTTGCATGGGTCAATGTACGGCTTCCTTGGATTAAATTGTCTTTCTTCTTGCCCTGCTCTTTCTCTAAGGCGATTTCTTTCATAAGGTCGTGCCGCTCCTTAGCCAAAGCGCAGACCAGCTCTGCGGCAAAATCTTGAAGCTCTGGTCGCTCAGAGATCATATTAAAGAAGTGTTCGTCTTGCTCCAGATAGCCGATGTGAATTACAGCTTCCTCTACAGTGCACTTCCGCAAAGCCTGGTCACGGTCCACGGTCGCTGCATAGACCTCCTGCGCTACATCGATAAGGTTTTCTAGCTCGACTTCGTACTTTCCGTTTTCATAATTTTGGAGGGCGAGAGCCCTTAGGTCTGGTATATCGTAGTAGTCTGCTATGGCGTACACATGGACATTTGCGATGGCGGCTCGGGCATTAGCCCCCAAGTTGCTGGTGGTGAGCTGGGACGTCTTCCAGTCAATAGCGCCATCATTAGGCCCACAGGTCCTTACAATTGGGGGTGTAGAGGAGCCCGGGGTCTCGTCGATGTCTGATTCTACCTCGTCCTTGACATCAAGGCACTCTGTAGCGCCTTCTACATCGTCCACCACATATTCATCTGTGTATATCCATTGAATCATTCTTTCTACCGTCGACGCAGAGAACCTTTCATGCTCAATGACTCGCTCGCTCGATTCCTTCTAATAGTTTCAGCAAAGGGAGGTAAGACTAAAGATGACGGGGGTGTCATACTCTCCACGGTCCCTCGCACGCCTTTGCCAGCACCTTGGACACGGGACGTATCATGAACTGATGGACTCGAAATACTCTTCCTTCACACTTGATTTCCAGATCAGAAAGGATTGGGTCCTTCAAGAGGCTCTTCATCCTCTCACTGAGGCTGCTCATAGTGTTCCGCCTGTCTGCTGTGTGGAGTTTTCTGTCTTGAAATAGCGTTGATTTGAAGATCTAATGCTGTGCTGGTAAATGGCCAAGCAGTTTTGGTGTAGAAAGCGTAGTTGACGATTTCGAAAATCCACTGCAGTAATAGGGGAAGTTTTAGCTGGGGCTGAATGTAGGGAAACACCTTCCTTAAATAAGAACCTTTGGCACTGTGCGAAGATTAACAGCTGCAAACTGAGACATCTCCTGTCAGTCCGAGAGACATGTTCCGTGATCTAATCAAGCCACTTAACTGCTACTTCAATGTTGACTGGGCCGTCAGATGCTTCATTCTGCACAGGTTGCCAGCAAAGCAATGTGTGACAAGCACTTCTGGTGACATCACTTCATGCTTGTTAAGTGCATCTGAACGTACTCGACATGACCAATAGAACCATCGGCTCAAAATACTGCTTGTTTGAGCTTCGATGCAGCCTCCCCTTGACGAGCCTGTAAAAGTATAGGAGACAATGAACACTTCTACAATAAACCGCAGTACAGAGTGAGAGTCAGGAGATTACCCCAACAAGGTAGCCCAAAGATGATGCGTAGCTTCCTTATGAGCTTCCTCAGCCGCAATCATGATCGAGACATAGCTGGTCCGACATCATCTCCACAACATAGTGCTTGCTCTTGTCAATTCTGTAAATTGGAAAGACCTGTTGGGACACATTGGAGTTTTGTTTGTACAGCAATCACCTCCAAAAGGAATATTCAAGCTGGCAAATAATGCGGCCATCGAGTCTTCGTAATTGCAACGCCCAGGTTTTCGAAATCACCAGAAGTCTTCTCATACCAAGCCAAAACGATCAAGCGCATGGGGTCGCAGTCACAGCGCTCCTGCTACCTTGTATTTCCGTCAAAGTAACGCAGTTCGGTATGACGCCACAGCGTAATTGGCTACGATTACCGTGAAACATTCATGGAAGCATCTTTTAATAAGGTATATCTCCTTCACTGATGTGAGGTATAGTATCAGGACGATCCTTGTTGCCTTGGTTGCAACATGTATGCATCCTCATGACGCCCATGGCGTCGAAAGAACCTTGAGAAAGAGCGTCTTCATCACGGCAGATGAGTTCAAGCAGGCCATGTCAAAATAATTGAATTTTGGCTTTGCGTCGACACGTTGATTGAGTGTCCCCTCAAGCAGTGTATTCGTATGATGCCCAAGACAGTGCGGGGCCACTGCGATTGACGTCACTTTGGTTCTCTACATCTGCACCTACCTAGCTCAGGACCTCGAGCTTCTTTCTTGGCCGACTCCTTCCATATGTGAGTCGCGCCAGGTGGTCATTCGACAAGATATACCAAGCACAGCATCGCTGATCTCGAAGACAATGCCTAAAACACTACGCATTGCAGCGTCGCAGTCCCGGACTCTCGCAACGCTCTCTCAGACCTTGAGTGCTCTCGAGGCTACTACCAAGGAAGCTGCCCACTCGGCCATAGATCTCATTCTCTTCCCCGAGGCTTATCTAGGGGGCTATCCGCGTACATGCAGCTTCGGTGCTGCCGTTGGCGCACGTTCTGAGGAGGGTCGCGAGCAGTTCCTGCGGTATTTTCATGATGCAGTAGACCTTGGCGACACGCCGTCTGGCGCCGGCAAGGACTGGATCAATCGAAAGCTGGAGGTGGCTAAGGGGAGGGAGTTCCGTGGAGACGGCACGCGAGAGTTCCTGGAGAGGGTGGCACGAGAGACTGGAGTCTTCATTGTGACGGGTGTGGTAGAGCGATGTGCCGGAAGCCTGTACTGTGGTGTAGTCTACGTCTGTCCAAGGGAAGGCTGCATCGGCAAGAGGCGTAAAGTGATGCCGACGGGATCAGAAAGACTGGTCTGGGCACAAGGGTCACCGAGCACGCTGCGGGCTGTCACGACGACTATCAAAGGCGTCCGTCTTACTATGGCTGCCGCCATCTGCTGGGAAAGCTTCATGCCGTTGCTCAGATATAGCCTGTACTCCCAGGACGTGAACTTGTACCTTGCGCCGACCGCGGATGCGAGAGACACCTGGTGGCCACTTATGAGAACCGTGGGTGGCGAGGGCAGGTGTTTCGTCCTCAGTGCCAACCAGTGCGTGAGAAGAAAGCATCTCCCAGACTGGGTGGCGAGTTCCAGTGGTCAGGTCTCCGAGAAATCTGTACCAGCTCCACCGTTGCGTACGAATTCGTCTTCAGTTGGCGGGACCTCCTCGCCTGTCGGACGTAGAGGTCGACGTAGATCTACGATTACGGTTACGGAAGAAACTCATCAGCTTGTACTACCCGCATGTGAAGAGGAGGCCGTACAGGAGAATGGTTACCCGACTGATCAGGCTCAGAAACCAACATGGGCGGAAGCAAAGACTGAATCTGCGCCATCGGAAGTGGCTACTTCTGTGGGCTCAAAGGGAGAGGATTTCGTCTCCCGCGGCGGTAGCTGTATAGCTGGACCTATGGGACAGGCCCTGGTAGAGCCACTTTGGGACGTTGAAGACGGTGGATTGCTGATATATGACGCCGATTTTGAGGATTGTGAACGTGGGAGGCTGGATCTCGATGTTGCTGGCAGCTACAGTCGTAATGATAGCTTCAAGTTGACTGTCGAGGGACTGGATTTGAACCCACCACCGTAGGTAGTAGTCGTATTAGTGAAATATGGAACAATTCGATCCTTTGAAGGTACCACAATCGTTGATGATAAACAGGCGAGAGCCGACTTAAAGCAAGTCATAACCCGACAGGTGGGCAATGAGTATAATCCATGCAAGAAGAAAGTGGGGAATTGACATCGAAAACGAAATCGATCAGAGAGTATGTCCGCAGAATCTAGTGTTGTTACGCTGCATAGTGCACCCATCATTTCAGCAAGACAGGCCGCCGCTCATGTGTCCGGTGATGGCATAGCCTGTCAAACCCATAAATCAAATTCTCCCAGATGCAACCCACAAGTACAGTCTTCCATCTTCGAAACGGTTGTATGCACAGTAGATTCGTGCAACGTTTCCATTACCAACATCTCAGAATTCGTCTCCGTTTTCGCCAAAACGCAGATCATCGTAGCTATCATTAGAAGCAACGTATCTGCCGGCAGCAATGCCATTATTGACGACTGTAGCAGTACCTTTCTTTTTCTTCTTTCTTTCCACGGGAAGTTTCTCGATATCCTCATATCCAAGTTCTTTGCATCCTGGACAGTACCAGTGCTCGAGGGTTTCACCAATGACGTTGTAAGGACGGGTTTCGCCAATACACCTTGGATGATACCACTGACCACATTCACCGTCGCATCTAACGACGGCTTCCTGAGTGAGTGAGTCCTCATCGAAGCGTATCTTGCAAATGCAGACAATACTGCCATTTTCACTATCGTCATCTTTTTCTTCACAATCGCCGTCTTCATAGTCGTCGTAGCGCTTGGCAACATCGTATGCCTTCATAGAGTTCCCTCCCTTTCGATCAGATGCTGCGTTCCGAGCTCTGAAAGTATCACCGCTTGGGGCAGTCCTTAGGCGGTCAGAGAAAAAGGGTCGATCCTCCGGGAAATACGGCTGATCGAGAGGCTTCGCATCGTGAATTTCCTGTTTCCTTTCTTTTCCTTCTCGCTTTGGTGGCTGGCGGTTTCTGAAGCGGTTCTCATTAGTGGTGCTTAGAGCCAGGAGATCCATGGCGGCGGCCTTGTCACGAGGATCGGAGAACTTTGGTCGAATATTGGGAGGTGCGCGGCGTTTGTTTGACATAGTGGGATAATAGCGTGCGCAGCTAGCGATTATGGAACTGGGAATATGGATTGTGGAGGCCGAGGGGACTCAACAGGCGTTGTTAGAAGCCAGCTGCAGGGTATGTGAGGTGGGTCAAATTCGACGACAAAAAGAGAGAGATTGTGAGTGAGAAACTAGAAGACTTTCAGATTTATAGAGTCGCCATAGGTCTGAAGAGAGGACTTTCTAGTCAGGCAGAGATTCGCGCCTTGGGGCCTGGAAATTCGCATTGAACCCGAAAAAGGCGATAGGTTCAGGCATCGCCACTGAAGGTTCACTCAAATGGTCACCAGCGAAAGCCTGGTATAGACGGAGGTGAATAGCCGGAGGCTAAGATCTAGATTGAAGTCACTGAGTTTGGAGTATGCCATGCTTTCGAAAGGGACCGAGATCTTGCTGAGATGCAGCCCTTAGCGAATGGGCTGAGGGTTGGTAACGTATATCTGTGTGAGACCGCCGTACTACAGATTGTCCAGATGTCAATCGTGGTCAAATCCTTGCATGTTATTACTGGCTGTGTTCGATCGAAAGCAAACAGACAGGCGAGAATGGTGATGCACGCCGTCCTTACGGTTCCATCAAGGCGACCTGGTACCATGGGATTCTGTACAGCGTCTCCAAAGCATGTTGAAATGTGTATCACAGCAGTTGTTCGTTTTTATTAAGGTTGAGCTGTCTGCCAGCCAGTCTCACCCATAGAAGTGAAGCACGATCAAAGAATAGAGTCACATGCTAAAAGTTCTCACCAGTAGTGGACTGTGAGAGATAGATGGTCATAGAACAATAGTAGCGTAACAAGCCAAAAGATCAAGTGAGGTTGGAATTGGTCACTCGAAAGGTATGTAACCCTAACCCTACATACAATATATATAACATCAAAGTTCACGCGCCCCTGGGTTCAATAACGTGAATGTGCAACTTCATCTCCTCAGTCGATGACAGCAACACAGTCCATGAGCCAGTCCCCATCTTCGGTTGCTAGGAAGGCTTCATGAAAACGCCTTCCGGATCTGTTACTGCATAGGGCGATACGGCGTGATCATTCGTATGGTCTCGCCCAGATTCTGCCTTGGCGACGCCAATGGAATGCCACCTTCCCCGCCTGCACCCCAGACTTTGCCCAGGTCACAACAAGCGTGTCACTGCCGCCATTGAAGACGTATCGATCGCGTACGACCACTATGGGCTCGGTAAATGGACAGCATCGACGTTTGTTTACGGCAAAGTGTGGCAGACCTACCAGATATGTCCATGTTCGTGAACCGACGGGAGTGGCGAGGATGACCATGCAAGCTAGAGAAGAGATGCCGCGGTTCTGTCCTGGTTCCGAAGATGTATATTAACCTTGCTCTCTCTTAATGCAAAGAGAACTTTTCGGTTCGAAATGTCATTGATTTCTCCGTCGACACACCCAATTTCCGCAACTATGGATTTCAAGGCAAAGGACGAAACAGTCTCTGAAGTCGAAAACGTTGAGCATGGCGATCCTCCAGCCATCAATAAGCAGGTTGAAGACACAAACATATTGCATATGTTCAGCCCAGCGGAGCAGAAATCCATCATACACAGAATAGACCGGCGATTGGTCGTCACGGTCGGCTTCATGTATTGTACGAAGAGGCCGGAAACGTGTCACAGCAATAGCTTTATCCGCCTAACAATGAATCACAGGCATATCGCTCATGGACCGGACCAACTTAAGTGCAGCTGCTATTGCTGGCATGACTCGCGAGTTGGAGCTCGAGGTTGGGTATCGATATGTGAGTGCAAAGTTTGGTTGAAGCACAAACGCGTTCTGACAATCTCCAGTCGATCGTGACTCTTGTATTCTTCATATCCTACATATTATTCCAACCGCCAGCAACGGTGCTGACCCGGAAGATCGGGCCTCGATACTTCTTGTCTGGAATTACTTTCCTATGGGGCTGCATCATGCTGAGCATGGGATTCGCCAAGGACTGGGGAACGCTCGGTGGGCTTCGTGTGGTACTGGGTGTCTTCGAAGCAGGATGTAAGTGTGCAAGATGATATAGGCAGACATGTCTTCAACTAACCGTTGTTCTTTAATAATGGCCAGTCTTTCCGGGTTGCGTGTACCTCCTCTCAACGTGGTACATTCGTTACGACATGGGCAAACGCTACTCAGTGTTCTATCTACTCGGTTGTCTTGCATCGGCCTGTGCAGGTATACTCGCGTTTGGTTTGATGCAGATGGGCGGTCTCCAAGGCTATGCTGGTTGGAGGTGGATGTGAGTGACCAAGTTTTCTTACTACATTCTGGCCATATGCTGACCAGCACACAGCTTCATCATTGAAGGCATTGTATGTTCAGCCTGTGAAGAATTGCTCAGCCTCACTGTTGCTAACCATATGTCTTCAAGCTGACATGTGTCGTCGCGGTCATCGGCTTCATCTTTTTGGTGCCTTTTCCAGATTGCGATGCTCACAAGGCATGGGGCTTCCTAAATCGACAAGAGGTTGAGTACATCATCGCGAGAGTCAACGCAGATAGAGCCGATGTCGAACTTGAAGCCTTCACTTTCGGTCGATTCATGCGTCCTGGGCTTGATCTGAAGGTTTGGGGGTTTGCTTTGATCTTTTGCTGCATCACGTAAGCTTAGCCATGAGGCCCAGCATCCCAAGGACCAAATTGTGCTGTGTTGACGTTTGACAGGACCGTCACGTATGCGCTGGCATATTTCTTACCCATCATCCTCCGCCAGGGAATGGGCTTCAGTATTGGGGCGTCTCAGTGTCTCGTTGCACCACCATATGCCTTTGCTGGGATTGTGATGTACAGCACCGCTTGGGTTGGCGACAAATATCACGTCAGGGGCCCGTTGTTGGTGTTTAACGCTACTCTGACCATTATAGGTCTCGCCCTCATGGGATGGGTCGAACACCTCGGAGCGCGATATTTTGGCGTGTTCTTGACCTGCGCCGGTGCCAACTCGAACATTCCCCAGGTGAGTGGTTGATGACAAGCAACACATATGGCAAGAATCAGTTTCTGACGCCGGCGACTCAGTGCATGACTTATCAGGCCAACAACATCCGAGGGCAGTGGAAGCGAGCCTTCTGCAGTGCATTGCTCGTTGGGTTTGGTGGAGTAGGTGGCATTGCAGGCAGTCTGGTCTTCAGGTAACGCGAGCATCCCCATCTTGAACAACGAGCCACCGCAAACTGATAGGGGTGTCTTCTATAGAACTCAGGATTCGCCTGAATACCTACCTGGGCTATACGCATGCATTGCAGCCTCTTTGCTCGTCATCATCACCGTTGGCGCTTTGGACTTGTATTTCATACGGATGAATAAGAAGGCGGATTCGGGCCATTTTGCAATCGAAGGAGCTGAGGTAGCTCTACGAAATCCGTTCGATTTAAATGTCAATTGCTAATTCCATGAGTTGCCAGGACGACTTCCGATACACGCTATAACGCAGGGCTATGCCGAGCCACTGTGCACGTACCGACTGTTATGTTGCTTTATGCAACTCTCTTTCTTGATGCGCTGATTTGCAGTGGGCATGGTTTCATTTGCATCGCTCTGGAGGTGTCCCAAACTTAAGACCAGTTCTCTGTACGAGTCTCGTTCCAGTAGTATAAGCAGACCGAAATCTATATGATTTACGCGAACAACGTTAAATTGAGTACCCCCGTCTGATAGTAGACGAGAGACCAGCTTCTGTGTACACTATAATCAATCAGTCCCTTTGGACGACGCTTTTAATATGTAACGCCTGATACACGGACGGTGTACAGGCCACCTCCTTTTCGTCAATTTCTCAGCTCGATGTCACTTTTAAAGCATCTCCCGGCATCATACACCCTCCTTGCATCAATGACAATGTACTTGTACAGGCGTTATTCATAAGCTCTACGACAGCCTGATCTGTACTGCCTCATATGGTCGGTATGGTGCCTATGGGCATCAGCAGTGTTGGCGAGAGTTGCACATGACAAGTTCGTGAGACACCCGTTACGATTATGAAAGCTGAATTCTTGCAACGGATGGTGACTGGCGCTGTTCGGGAGGTGCTGATCTTGTATGATCCAGGCTTGTGGCTAGCGACAACGTATGGAAGTACAGGTACAAGGACGGTTACAGCGCTACAGACGGTAGTCGACCAACAACAAAGACGGATACAGACAATGAGAGGAAAGGGATGGAGCAAATGGTATATAATGGGACGACTGCTGTCGAGCGTCCAGTTTGAAATTCTGTGACTGATGGTTAACATCGCCAATCTGCTTGTATGTTGCTTTTCCCCCCTACCGACCCGATGCAATGCTATGAAGTTAGATTGTGCTGATACTATTGTGTACGCTGCAGAAACATAAAAGAGACACATGGACAAATGGATAGGTGGACGCTCCTCGAGCATTCCTGGTTATGCAAAGATGCACCACTCCAGCAAGAAGCGGTGTCCTCCAACTACAACGCAAACCTCGCCTTTAATGATGGGCATTCGGCTGCTTGATAGATTCAAATGTAATGCGCACTACAGAGCGCGCCGCGACCGTAAGGATGCAAAGGTTCTCACCTGTAGAATGATATGTTGTCAGTCGGCGCCATGGCAGACATTGACTGGAAAGAGATATCGAGATGGCCGTTGGGCGCGTAGAACTCGTTGCTGGACGGCGGTACGAACGAACGCCGATGCTGTAGGGGTTGAGGGTGTGGCCGGGCCCTCGAGGATCCCGTCATGCCGCTAAGCTGAGGGTCGATAGCGGCCATGTCAAATGGACAACTGTCGATGGTGGATGAGGTTGAGGAAGGGGTGAGAGTGCTCTTTTGTCGGCGTAGCTGCGGCCTACGGAGGCTGCCCTGGCGGCGCAGCTGGGCGGCTGCAGCAACTGCAGCCTTAGACGGCGAAATTCGCATGGAGGCTGACGAAGATGAGCGAGGGATCGAGAGGCCCTCGAGGTTTTCCACTGGAGTGTCCAGCCTAGCCACTTTCGATGTCCTCTCCTGACCACGAGAAAAGCTGAATGAGGCCGTGCTCGAAAGCGCCTTCCCACTACCGTCTGACTCGTCACCACTGGAGTCGCTGTCCCAAAGGGCGGGATACCTCTCCCTCAAAGCTTTGGACGGGTCATCATTCGCCCGGTCTGTCACTGCTCTCGCACATCCATTCTCATCGATTTCGAGCCGGACAGATGCCCTATGTCTCGGTCTAGAAGATTCGGATATGGAGCTGAGGGGAGTCCTGCCGACTCGTTTTAGAGGAGACGCCGTACGCTGCGGCAACAATTGCACACTATGGCTACGACTGAGAGCCTCTTCGGCCCTCATTGGGGTGTAGGAAGCAGAAGATCTCAAAGATCCAGCTGTATTGGACCTCCTTAGTCCGCTCGTGGGACGATTAAAGATTGCGTCTCCAGCATGAGACTTGTCCGATCGTGGATAAGCTGCACCAAGACTAACGTTACGTCTAGCGTCTAATGCATGGTCATGTCCTTGAAGCTTCTCTCTCGGGAAAGGTTGGAAAAGTGGTTTGGCTGGGGAGCTGTAAACCAAAGAAGGATCCACTCCTGTCATATATGGTGGCAGTTGGGTAGGTGTGGTCAGGTCTGATGATGTGTATGACGCCGCTGCTCTCAGGGACCGTGGATTTGGCATCCCAAAGCTGGTCATCGCGGGTGTCTCGAAGGAGAAGGGATGGTCCCCTGGGAAGTCCGCTTGTGCACTGTACATCTGATCCAAACCTTGACCGTTGCCATCGAAAGGGTTGCCGAGCTTGTGTTGCTCTGTAAACATAGGGGTATTGACGGTCTGATCCCACAAGAGACGGGTTTGCGATTGCACTGGAGCGGTCGCGGGTCCAACATCGGTGAAGTGTCGGTCACCTTGAGACGTCTGGACTTGCGAAAATTCTAATGGACGTTGCTGATGTTGCTGAGCTGCCGAGTTGTTCTGCCCATGATCCCCTTGCTCTGGAGATAAGAATCTGTTCGAGACTATGGTAGATGGTGTACCGAAAGTGATCTGCTGTGGCTGCTGATTCCGTTTTCTGTTCGATGTATCCCTAGTCGGTGGTGGTGTCTGCACCTGTACCGGACCGTACTGTAACATCTGTTTATGCTGTTTCATACCCTGGTCTGGCCCGGCGTAAGGTTGCCATGCCGTTGGCGGCGACGCTTGGAACATCGGCGGATTGGCATGGTGTGTGCTAGCCGGGTTGATGGCAGCATTGGCCTGCTGCTGGGCAATGAAGCTCGAACGAAGGGTCTCGGCGGAGGATTGCGGCCGCTGGGGCGGAGTTACGGCGGCAGCGTGAGGAAGGCGAGGCGTCTGGAACGGAAGGAGCTGCGGCGTAGCGAAGGCATCCTGAAAATGAGACTGAAAGTTGCAGTCCTTAGGCGTATGCAGGAGTTGGTGGTTCAGTACCGAGTGGGTGGGGGTTGCGGTGGGACTTGGGAAATTCCAATCGAAAGGGCTGATGAGTGATGGAGTAAGCAAGAAGATTGAGGCATAGGACAGGAAGAGACGGCATGGGGTAGAGTCGTGAGGTTGGAAGTCGATATCAGAACACATACCCTGCACATGGCTGCTCGAAGCTCAGCGAGGGGTTGTCCATAGCCGGGCGAGGCAGGGCGGTCGAGGCCAGGCCAGGCCAATGGCTTCCACGAAGCACAACCTGAAGCTATATACACTCCCTCTTGCCGGCGTTTTCGAGAGCTGGATCAAAAACTCTTTCTTCTATGTCATGGCCCAGGCGATAATTCCAGTACGTAAGGTGGATCCAGGCTTTTCTCTTGGTCTGTGTGGATGCTTTATTTTCGGGCGTTTGGCCAGTTTCCAGTATGAAGCGTCGTCTAGTCTGAACAGCTGGGCGGTTGGGTCCACTGGGCTGCGAGGTGGATGGGGACCTCGAGACTGGACTAGGCACGACCGGGACCGGTGAACTCGGTCAAGTCTTGGGTGGAGAGGGTAGACGAGGCGTGATTATGGCAGACAGAGACGAGGAGAGAGTTTTGTGGGGTTATGGCAGGTGGAAGAGGCAGAGTCGAGGTCGATTCAAGGTTAAGAGATCAGGTCAGGCCAGGTCAGGACAGGTCAGGACGACGGCAGCACGGCAGCACGGCAAGATGGAGAGCACAGACATCAAGGCTAAGGGGGATGTGGTGTAGGTTGGCAGGAAGCGAGAGAGGGATGAGGCGAGTGGGTGGTCGTAGCTCACGAGATGATGATGTGTAGATAAGTGCAGGTAGGCATGTAGACACGACGAGAGGAGAGGAGGAAGGACGTAGAGAAACAGAGAGAGAGTCGAGAGTCGAGACGAAAGCAGGAGGTGAAATTACCGAGTCTACGGGAGGCAAGGATACAGCAGGATGGATGGGATAGGATGGGATAGGATGGCATACCTGTCTGTATCTACCGGTCCATGAGGTGATGTGCAATACATAGCGTTTGGGTTTTCATTACGCTGCGGAACTATGCAATGCAATGCAACGGGCACACGGCGTGAAGGGATAATAATAATATTAAAGTAGGCATATAAAGCAGCGGATGGCCAGCATCAATTGGCTCGCCGGCCTGCACGACAGACAGTGCGTGGTGCAAGGTACAGTACAAGCAGCTAACCATCCGGCATATCAGGCCCGGGCAGGTAGGTAATCACAGCACCGCAAACTACCGGAAAGGAAGGGATGAGAAAGGAGGCATCCATTGACTGAGGCTCGGAGACTGAAAAATTGCAATGGACGTGAATGGAAGGTGGGCAAAGCGAGAAGCATTCCATTGGAAAGGTACTTGCGTAATATGAGGCGTGTAAACGATGATCGATCTACTAATTACTGTTGGCAGGGAGATATATATACCTGTTTCGGCATGCACAGAAGTGAAGAATACATGATGATCAATCTGCTTGCCTGTTGTCCCCATCATGCTCAGATACACCATCCTACCGGCATTTCTCCATCTGGTCCAAGACGAGACGGCTTGAAAGAGGAAAGGTCCGCCGTGCAGCATGATCCCGGTACAAAACATAACAGAGCCAAAGTAACCCACTGTAGGTAGGTAGATAACATCATCATCGTCGCCGGATCTTGACCTCTTCCGACATGACACATCTGACCAATCGTCGCCTGTAATTCTGCCTGAATTCATTGAACCTTCCAACTTCCGCCGGACAGTCTCTCCGTGCACCGGACTGGGCTGGGCTTCCTGCGTATTACCTAGGGTGGATGATGAGTGATGTGGGATGCGAGATGTGGGATGTGGGATGTGTATGGTGTGATGTGAGGTGGTAGCCCAGCCCGAATTCATTCCGTGACATCTCTCTGGCAACTGCCTTGAGTATCTCTGGCATACTTCGCGACCGCACTGTACCGGCCACCGGGTCAGGCTGTATTCGCTGCATCCTCATCCTCGCCTCCAAGATCAGGACCACCACCGCCATATCCTCTCGATCGGATCGGTTGGAGAAGTGCGTAAAGGAAATGGAAAAGTGGTTCTGCGGAGCAACGTCGCCCGGCCGCCTGTCGGGTCTGGATTGAGGCCTATGCTTTGAGACCATTTCGTGAGCAGTACAGAATCTACCGCGGTTGTTCGCTGGCCGTTGCAGTCCTCCACGATGACAATGCGTTTGACGACATTGGGAGCACGGTGGCATCGTTGGCTACTTACCACAGGTGGTATGGTATTCCCTACGCAACCATGCTATTGTCCTTGCTTGCCTTCCGCACGCACCAGCCCTTGGCGCCTCCTCTTGCCCATACAGAGGATGGANGCTTCACCGTGCCGCTTACACTACGAGGCCAAGTGGAGGCCGTTTCGGCGGACTACCACCACAATACGCCCGTAGCATATAGAAGGAGAAAATAGAGATGAGCAAGAAAAAAAGTCTGCAAGACGAAACCTCTAATTGTTACCATTTGCCGGGACATCTGGATCCAGGTGTCTATTCAATCTATCATGTTCAGTTTCAGTCTATCAAGCTCAGACGGGAGAAACCATCTGCTTCTCGCACGTGACCTCTTCCCGTCCCGCCCGTCCTTCGCCAAGTTGTTGCTGCCGTTGCACTTCCATCTCCATCTCCATCTCCTCCTTCTCCTTCCTGATCTTCAGATCCTGGCAGAACGCACTGTGATCCCTAATGCTCTGACCATACCGAATGAAGACGAATGGGATCACCCCCATGGCCAGGCTGATGAAGCCCAGCAAGCTACACGCCCACGCCACGCCGAGCCGGCCGTACATTGGCCTGGCCGCGAAGGGGAGGACCGTACCTACGATACTGCGTGATGCCGACGCTGCTCCCATCGCGCTGGCTGCATACACCTCGTATGCGTCCACGATGTAGTTGATCAGCGCCATGAACAGCAGCAAATAGCCGATGCCAAACGGTATGGCCGACAGCACCGGCACGATCCAGTGCACATTTGCTCGCGCGCTCCATCCCAGCCAGAACGTTGCTATCACCAACATCGGTGCACCAAGGCATGCCAGCGCCAGTCGTCGATATTCTTCCACCTGTGTCCACTTCGGCGGTGGCTGCTTCGCTCTAGCTTTCTCTAGGTAGTAGTCCCACCACAGGTAGATCCCACAGGCTATGCAGCAACCCACCCCTATCGGTAGGAACGCGAGTCCTTCCTCCCCAGCGTTGAAATTGTAGATTCCACCATATATGATGGGGAAGGCTTGGAAATAAACTGCGAGAATGCATTAGCAAGCCCTATCACTCACCTGAGTCGCCCTGCTCAATTTCACTTACTGTATAGGATTCCATACACCAGCGAGAGATACAGACAACAGCACAGCACAATCGCCTCGAACAGAAACATCCTGATTGGACGGGTAAGGGTGACGACAACAAGCTCACGCAGATCACGCTTCTCAAGTTCAATCGGTGCCCTCACCTTGTCATCACCGGTCTCCTTGCGCAGCCTACGAGCCTTTTCTCTCAGGATGATGGGGCCATACGTTTCTGGTAGGAAGATCAAAACCGGCACGGTTGCTCCAGCGAGTATCAGCCCTATCCAATATCCCCATCTCCACGACACAGGTGACGTGAAGCCAGACCATATCGGACTCAGCAGGGGACCAAACGTCGTAGCGGCCATGAAGATGGCCATGGCCCTGCCCCTGGTCCTGGGGTCGTTATAGATATCGGCATAGATTGCTCCAACGACAGATATTGGCGGAGACGCGCTTACACCGACTAGAAAGCGGAATACGATCAGCGCAGCATAGTTGTTCGCGAGGGCACACCCGAGCGTGAAGACAGTGTAAGTGAAGAAAGTGGCCATCATAGTCTTCTTCCGCCCATAGGTCTCCGTGAGAGGCGGGAAGACGAGCGGCCCCAGCACATACCCGATCAAGTAAATTGATATGGGCAATACCACCAACTCCTGGTCATCAACATGGAAGTACTGGACCGTCGCTGCTGCTGAGCCAGATGGGATGGCGCTGCCTGAGGAGCTGTTGAGCACGAGCACAATTCCGGCAATGACGATGTAAATCTTTTTGACCGTGCTAAAGTTGTAAGGGTTTGTTGGATCGTTGGGTGAGAATGCCACCAGTCTGTGGCGAGCATTTCTAGCATTTCCATCCTCCACATCATCTTCGTCCCCATTCTCGTCATCTTTACAAGATCCTAGCGAAACATGAGATTGACCATGCGGATTCTCGTCCTTCTCCTCGTCGGCTTTCTGGCCGATATCATCGTCATCCTCGTGACCTACTACCGAGCTGGTCTTGTCTACGCGGTAAAGATCAGAAACGTTAGACTCGGAAAGAATGTATGGGAATGCTTCGCTACCTTCTGACCTGACACTGGGCCTGAGCTTGGTAGAAGCTTGGGCACCTGCTTCCGTTCCATTCATATTAACCGCTACACTGCTCATCAGATGAGTGATACATGAAATTCAAAAGCACTGAGGTGAGTCAGAACGAGGAGAAGGTATAGGGACGAGATGAGAAGCAAAGAACAGTGATATTTTCTGAATCGGGCGGCACCGAATATAAGAAGCCTAGTGGCCCGCCATTCGCTGCATAGGCTTCATCATTCAGCAACGGGTATCCCTCATAATAATCCATTGGGTTCAATCAATGGCGTGCACCCCAATGTTGAAGTGGCTGACTGTACCAGCTATTACCGTGAAAGGCAACTCCCATTCCATACAAAAACCCGCCGGGCTAATGTGGGCCGAGTTGCTGACCTTGCCGACTTCGGCCTTCGCTTCTCTACTAACCCCACGGAATTGGATCCGTGGAATCGGGGTTGGTTCGCTTGCTACCTTAAGAAAACCATTCAATAACGCTTCCGAGTTGCTTGTATGGTCGATCACCTCTTCAACGACTAGACTTGATGATGTCTCAGGGATCTGACTTAAGTGTCTGGTATTTATCCTTGCCTAACGAGGCTGAGAGCTTGCTGGACTCGGATACTGGGACAATATGAAATAGTTGGCTTTCCTGCCCTCACCTAATGATCTTTCCAATCGCTCTTAAGCAATTATACAAATGGCCTGGATAATGTTAGCAACATGGCTCCTGGCTCCTGGCTCAAGAGGATGAGATGTCGAACCCGGCTACATGTAAAATAATATAAAAGATACTAATGATTATAGGATTCTTGAATTCCTTGCTCCGTAACCATTATCTCCGGCTTCGGCCATCTCCTGCTGGGTAGGTAGGCGGATATCCAGGTTTTTATTTTTATTATTGGTGAAGACCCAAGCTGGGATCGACCACAGCTCATTGCACACCTTGGCATCAAAGTCTGAAATGATCGAAAGTGACTTCTGACGTTCAAATGCGTTCTCCAACATTCAGGGATGCTTCTTATGCGGGAAACCTAAACAGGCTAGCTGCTCCCAAATAGGCAGGCGTCGCCGGCGACCACACCCCCGGCCTGGTCGACTATCAATATGATCAGCGCTGGTGCTTGACTGCCAAGAGGCTATCTTACGTGTAGATGACAGAGGATTGCTGTCCACTAAACAGTCATCGTTCTATCGAGTGTCTGTGAGCGAACGTGATTTTGGTCGTCGAGATGGTCCCCTTTTCTCCAACAAAGTTGCCTCTTTGACCACGACCAGGCCTCGCCATGCACATTGTGTTAGAGTGCTCAAACAAACTCATGACGATCATTCTGTGTTTTCATCGATCCCACAAAGCAAACCCATCATCCCCAGTCGGATCCAGTCACAGAGTGTTGAGACTGATTACACATATACCCTGGCTGCATGTGAATGTATCATCTACCGCCATGCGGAGAGTCATGGACTGAAACTTTTACTCCATATAGCCGTGTTGCTAATACGCTTGTGTTAACCACATTCCCAATACGTACCGATTGTATATCTCGCATTGTGTTCTCTGACTGCCAACTTGTCAAAGGAAAGTTGCCAAGAGCAGTGTTGAAGCCTCCAAACCGTCTTTATTATATTCAGATGTTGAGATTCAATGGGGTAAAGAAACATCAAATGCCACTTAACAGTTGAATTCCACGCAGAGATGCACGTCTAATTACGGTAGGCCCTAAGAAGCCTCCAAGATATCATGATTGACTGTCAATTGGCTTCTTTTCAAGAGAAGCTTCAAGGGTGTTGTGTTGATGTGAAGCAGTCGTCGTCGTCGTCGTCGTCATCTGTAAGATTTGGCGGCCAATATGGCAATCTTTCCCAGCGCACGCACACATGTATATACCAACGTGTGTATCTATAACTGTCTAGCACACAATCTCTAGACAATGCGTCGAGTTTTTGTCTCCAATGCAGCTACAACTACAAAATTGCAGAAAGTCGTAGCATCCGTAATCATATAAACAATCTCATTTCTCATATCGAAACGAGATCCCACGTTCATGAACCATCATTTGAACTTTCTCACCATGAGCTGCTGGGTCTGCAGGGTACCATCCCTCAAAGTGATCTGGCAGTTCCCCACTACATCAAAGCCATTGTTGAGATACAATTTCTCGGCAACGGCAGTCGACTCAAGGAAAACATCAAGGCCCTCATTGTCTGCAGTTTCGAGACACGAGCGTAGCAGAGTCCGGCCCACACCCTTTCTCTGGTGTTCCTGAAGGACGGCGAGAGTGGCGAAGGTAATATACCGTCTCCCTCCAAAATACGCTGTAGTGAAGGCGTCTTTCTGCGAGGCTGCGTCTGTAAGCATGGTATGATTGACCGAGCCAGCTTCGGGCTTCTCTGTCGTTTCTTCCTCGGCCTTGTCTGCAGCCACAGTGGCAGCACCCGTCTCAACCTTAGGCGAAGTTTCTCTGCTTGGCTTATGCTCGTGGCTCCATTTCGAAACGCCGAGGACTTCGCCCGTTGCAGTGTCGGTTGCTTGAACCCAGGTAGTGCCGTCATCGGCGGCCATCTGCTGGGCGCCAAGTTCAGCAAACATGATTCTGATGGCCGGCGTGATACCTTCAGGAAACATGGTTGATGCTGATGGGAGGTATTTGTATGAGTCAAGCACCACTTGTGAGAAGACATTCGGATCTGCACAAGGTTTAACCTCCATGGTTGGCGTCTTCTTTGCTATATACGTTGCGCTTCCAAAGTCCGCTCCAGATTTGAGGCTCATATACCTTTTATTGGACTTGATTATGTTCGACTGTGAGATAATAACCCACCTTGATGCTCATCCTAAAATGCCGAAGATAAGCCGTGGCTGTACCGAGGTACCCACCTCCACAGCGATTAATTCGCTCCTTCCTGTTTTAGCAGCGTCTGTAGATTTGGTATCCTCACATTCATGAAATTATCCGAAGCGTCTGGTTTGACAAGGGCCAGATAGCCCAGACACAGGATGCATGAGGTGATCACTTTACAATTTGGCCAGAGGGCAAATTATGCTGGTACCCATTACTGGAACGTCCAAGAATCATATTTCACATATGACGGCCAGGAAGAATCGCCTGTCGACCATGATATCTCGTTCAGAGCAGGCACTGGGGCAGACGGCTCTGACACTTTCGCTCCTCGCGCCCTAGTGTATGATCTGAAGGGCGCCTTCGGTACTTTGAGACGTGAGAATGCACTGTACCAGCTGCAACATGAAGATCAGTCACATCTGCAGACGCCGTGGGCTGGTGAAAGCGTACGACTGCAGCTTCCCCCCATAGCACCCAGTCCCTACCAACAGGCGCTTGATGCAGGTTCAGAGTTGCCTTCCCTGACGACCGATACGGTTCGTTTCTGGTCTGACTACAACCATGTGTTCTACCACCCACGCAGTCTCATTCAATTGAACGAGTACGAAGTCAACAGTCAGCTGATGCCGTTCGAGCTTTGGCAGACGGGTGAGGACCTGTTTGATAATCTTGATCGGGAACACGACCTACTGGACCGTGATCTGCGCCCATTTTTGGAAGAGTGCGATCAGCTTCAGGCCATCCAAGTCATCTCTAGCACGGACGATGCCTGGGGAGGCTTCTCTACCAAATATCTCGAACGTATCGAGGACGAGCTCGGAAAGGGTTGCCGGTGGGTGTTCGGACTGGAAAGCAACGATCCGTCCACTGCATACCAACGTCGAGCGATGCAATATGCAAACCTCGCTCGCTCGATCTATGCGCTCAACAGCTGCGTCAGCACATTTGTGCCATTAGGCTCGCAGCCGAATCATGCACCTGGGTATCTGAATTTAGACCCCAAGAGTATGTGGCATGTCTCAGCTTTGCAAGCGACGCTGATTGAGTCCGCAACGCTGCCCACACGGCTCAGAGGTACGGAACCTGGACAGGCTTCGTTTAACGTCATTGAGACGGTTCTTAACAACGAAGGGAAGAGATCAATCGTATCAGCAGGCTTGAGCGTTAATGACCCATCTGTGTTGGAGGATGCGTTGGATTCAGCGTCAGCATCTGAAAGCGGGCCACAGCTGCAGAATGGGTATGCCGAGGACGAGATCCATGATGACGACAAGGGGAGGCAACCGGCAGAGATTGAATTTCTGCCACAAAATACTTCACCTACAGCAAGAGGACCAGATCGTCGACGTCGTCAAATCTTCAGCGAAATAGAGACCTTGAGGGGTGCGTGGCGCTCGGAGGAAGAGATCCATGCGACCAATGTTGCAACCCGCGACCGATTCGCCCACACCTCCACTCGCCTCACTCAGCATCAATCACAGTTGCTTTTCCCAGTATTGTCCTCCTTTCCGGCTACTTCATTCAACTTCTCCAACAAGCCACAGAATTTAGCCGTACGTGCCTCGTTATCAACTTCATCAACGGTGGCACAAAGACTGCGTAGTCTCAGTGACATGAGCCGCCGGATCTTGGGAGTTGACGAAAGGGAGACGGTGTCTGATGGCCTCGCCACCATGGCAGAAGAGTACGAGGAGGGGTGGATGGATTTCAGCGACAGTGATGGCGACTCAGAGTAAAGAAACATCGCAAATGAAGAGGCATCGGACTGCAACCGTGGCTAAGATATAACCTCGGTACTTTCGTCTGCTTCTACATGGGCACTGCAATGGTCTTTCTCGTCTTTGCCACAAAGAGCAAACAATCACTTTCTCACAAACGTGCAGAAAGGTCAACGACGGCAAGCACTCTCGCTGCACTACCTTAAAAACATTTCTTAAGTCGAAAACAGCTTGGCTGGAATCGCTGCCCTCTAGCGGCATGCTCACTTATCATCATCGAAATGAGGAATTTGAAAAAGATCAACCCGACCACAAGGGAAGCGTCAGCCTTCAGTGGACTAGCAAACAACACAATCGATTCCGGGTTGATCACGCTACCATAAGCCTCTATAGCTTTCTTAAGCTGCAATCATCATCCCACAGACGCTCGGTCAGATTCACAATTGCACCCAGAGCGTTGTGGTGCATTTCTGGGCCCATTATTAGAGGGTCTTTGCTGCACACCTTGAGACACATTCCTCCACCGGTCATCACAGAAGCCGTCAGACCGTCAACGACTGGCAATACGGCTGGCATCGCTCAGGTGAAGGTGCTCAAGTATAGACCCAAGGAGATGCTCAACTAGAAGGCGGGCGCCGAGCCCGTGCGGTTGGCAGGACTATCGGTCGCGCGGTGGTTGATTAGCTATATCACGTCGAGCGTGAAAGTGCCCAATGCTGGGGCGGCCGCTGCAATGTGAAAAGCAAGAGTGGAATCCGTGAAGCAATCAGTTTGAGCGACTCTCACAACCTCTTTACCGACTGAATCACTGACAAACAGCTCCCCCAGCAGCTGTTGCCGGGGACCTGGTACTGGATGCAAGCTGAGAGGTTGCTTTTAGTTTAATTGCGCCATTGTGGTGAATGGGACGGGCGGGTGGGACATGTATGTGTATATATGTAGCTACTTCAAGATGCAATGTCTTTCAGTGCCCAGGTTTGATTACTTGCTTCACGAGGCTCTACGCACCACAAGAGGGGACCTGCAGCTCACTTCGCAATCGATCGGAGAGACAGTACAGTGAATCAAGCGACAAATAAGACTTTGCAAACCTGAGGTAGTGTAGCAATCCAGCCAGTCCATGATTCAAGCCGGGCGCGAGATTCACTGGCTCCATTGTGCCGCGTGACAATGACGAGACAACAATGACAATAGACAATGGACAATGGACTGGCGAAAGAAGTGCCTGTTGTGAGCGCAGTAGAATCTCTGTTTCCAATCGTGAACTTCTCCTGGACGAACAACTCTCCCAAGAGACCGTCTTCAGCAGCTCGAACCACACAGAGCGGCGCTACAAACAGCCAAGATGAAGTACGGATTCCACAACCAGGCGGGGAAGCGACGCAGGCCGTCATACACGAGCCTGGAGGCGGGCGAAGGGCGGGTTTCCAGGAGCAAGAACTTCCCGCTGTCGCTGCAGGCGAGGCGGCAGCCCGGCCAGAAGATCGGCTTCCGCGGGTGCAACAGCAGCGTGGGCGTGTACCTCCACATCGACAAGACGCGGTATTTCGCTGCAAACATCGACGCCGCCATCTACGAGGGCAGCGAGGTGTCGTCGGTCCGGACGCTCGGGCGCGAGGAGAAGATCTTGCTGCGGGCGGCGGTCATCAAGGCGCTCGAAGAGGAATTGGCACCCGTGATTTCTGCGTGTCGCGCTAGGGACAGCTGGTGGTGGTTCAGGATGGATGCGACGAGGATCGTGTGCCAGGAAGCGGTGACGAACGAGTTCTGCAACACCATCATCGAGGCGGTGCTGCTGTTCGTGGACTCCCCCATGGGCCTGCCTGACATCGGCTACCGGACTCCTCCATTGGACACGACCCAGGACCCGTGGCGCGTCAAGATGGTCGCCGATGCCGTCTTCATCCATGCCGCCGATGAGTTCCGAGGCGTGGTCGAGCACGTCGGTGTCGAGGCGGTGGACAGCCAGTTTCGGAGAAAGCTAAGAAGTCCAACGGCTGCAGTGGCGAAACGGTGGGCTTGGGTGTTGGACTATGACAGGGCAGATCTGGGCTGGCAAAGATGTTGGAGAGGCAACAAGCCTAGTTCTCCAGGTGGTCCTAATCACCGTTCCAGTTGATGGCTAAGAAGGAATCTTTTCGTGCGGCAAGCGTGGAAGACTGAGAGCCCTCATAGTAGGCATCGTCGTCGTCACTATGCAGTTTCGAAACACGATACTCTCGAAGTCTGTACAGCAGCAACTCAATTCCAACCAGCCTCAACCTTTCAAGCGAGCCTCTTTGCCTTGATACTCACGAGCCAATTGAGCACGACCAAGAAAGTCTTCCCTGTCGAGATATCCTCCCCTGCTCTTCTTGTATTTCTCCATCTCCTCACCCAGGCCTTCTTCGGCAACGTATCTCTTCCAGTCCAGAGCACTCTTGTTGATTGTAGTCATCTTCTCCGCTCTCTTCCTCCTTTCGTCCTCCTCTATCCTCTCGGCCATGAGAACATCGACCCGAGAAGGTGCTCTCAATCGCAGCTTTGACATGTCCACTCCCTTGACTATAGCCGTGGGATTGGGTTCGAACATGCTCGGCCGACGCAGAGGGCGCATCAGCTCCTCACCTGCATCGTTCAAACGTGCGCTGGTCTTCGCTGCTGGCTTGTGATCAGGATGGGCTTCCGGGTGTTTGGCCAGATACGCCTGCGCTTCCTTGGACGTAATGGGCACTTCTTCGTCTACCTCCGTGATCTCGCCTGCGAACTCGATCCGTCGCTTGATGGTGATCAGCCGGTCTTGGCCGGCAGTAGCTCCATCGTTGTCATCGCCAGTCGCATCGTTTGACTTGTCGGTAGCGGAAACAATGGATCCCGGTAGCGGCCCGACAGGTGCAGCGTGAAGCTCTGCCCATAGCGCCTCCACGTCTACCGTCACCTGTCCGGCCCTGGCACCTCGTTTGCGATCGCGTCGTTCTTGCTTCCTGTTAAACCCAGTCAGCACAATGGCCAGACACTAGTCAACTGCCTGTGACTGATCGCTATATCAAAGAACATACTCTACCAGACGCTGAGCCCTCGTTCTCACGAATCCTCCCTCTCCACCGCTGTCGTCCTCGTCCTGTATCGCCACGCCATCTTCTTGCTTTGACTGCTTGCTCTTTTTGCGCCCGGCTTTCCGGTCTCGAATTGTGGCCTCGTCACCAGAATCTAGGTCGATATCGCCATCATCTGCCTTGCGTTTCTTTGAAGCTTTTGCTTGCTTCTCTCTTGCTTGTCCTTGCTCTTCGTCATCTCCTGAACTCGAGGATGCATCGTCGTCTGAGCCGGCTGCTGCGGTCGGGTCGAAATCGTCATCTGCTTCCTCGTTGTACTCGACTTCCTCCTGTTCGACGGCTGTGGCTGCTTCTTCCTCTTTGGACATTTTTGTCAGACTGGCGATGATGCGTAGTGGCCGGAATTGCTGGTCGACCGCTTGAACATAGGCATGTAATAAGAGCTCTGAACAAGATATGCGCGCCAATAGCAACGCGGTCTGGGGTTACAGTATCAGCTGTACGCAACTTCGCTAAACCGGCTCTTATCGATAGCGTCTGACTTCTGAACAGCCCAGCAGGGGCAAGGTACAACTTTTCAGATGGCCATGTCGATGATGGTTACCTTAGTGTCTACGGACCCCACCTCATCATAGAGTAGGTTATCTCGATACATAGGTAGATAAGCACGACCAGACTCATGGGAATGAGAGCTCGATAACTTGGGTGGGTAAAGATAAGTTGCGGGTCCATGGCATCAAAGCCAGGTTGCTTGAAGAAGACAAACTATCTACTTGGTACAGGGCATTACAGTGCCAGGAACATACTACTCATACAATTCGCCCTGGGGTATACGCAGTAGGCCATTCCAATTAATCGTTCAAAAATCCGCCTGTATGCTCGTATGCGCCAAAGAATTTTCAAACGCCACCAGTAAACCAGCTGAAATGTGTCATTTAATCGTCATGAATGCTTCCGTCCACCGTCCGGATCCTTTCCTTATGCCGTGATGAATACGATCTAGCCAGATATTTGTGTGACTCAGGATGATGAACGGAAGAAGTGGCAGCACTGCAAGAGCGGAATGTCTGTGTTGACGTGTACGTAGGTGCTGGCATCACGAGACTCTTTCCCTCTCGCCACCGCGCGAGTCCAGGCGGCAGGAAAGAGTGACGCATCCATCACAGCCACTTCAGTCATCGTAGTCGACGCCATCAAACAGGCCGAACACGACGTCGAGCATGCGCTCCTTGAGCTGAGCGTCGGCATCGGTCTCCGGACTCTCTCCATCCTCGCCGCCGAAGATTCGTCGGTCACGAGCGGTGATGTCGAAGGATGTACTGACGACCGACCCGGATCTCGCAGCCTGTCGATATGGAACGGGCGCCAGGTAGCGGTGTTGACCCCAGGTCTGGTAGGGAGAGATGGTTGGTGGTGGTGGTGGTAGTGTGTGATTGAGGTGGTCGTGGTGCAGGCACGCCTGGTAGTTGTACATCTGTGGATATTGTTGGAAGCCTTCTGCAGCATTCGAGATATACTCATATTGCCTGAGAGCCTGCTGCTGTCGGCGGTGCATGGGTCTGTGCCTGGTTTGTTTCCTGTTTGGTCGGTGGCCCATGGTGAGAGCGATGTGGAGCGGTGTGCTGTGTGGTTGGTTGCACGGTTTGTCTTGCCACAGTGTTTGATGTTTGAGATTCTGGTGAAGGCGAAGGTGATGGTGACGGGTGAGGGTGTTCGGTGTGGGAGCAGGTCAGCAAGGGCAGAGTAGTTATACGGCTCTCAAAGGAAGATGCTACAAGATTCAAGAAGACTCATTGGCGTCTTTATTGCTCAGCACCATCAGCAGCTGGGCATCATCGCATGACGGGACCACATCGCTCGTCGCATAGCATTACCTGGGCGGCATTCGCCATCACTCATCGCCTCATCACCTACGCCCGACATCGCTGTTCTGGGCGTGTGGGCTAGGCTGGGCCAGAGTGATCATAAGACGACTCATCGTGTATGGTCGGGCAGAGCAGAAGTATGGCGTTACTTCTGATGCCTTGAGGCCCGAAGCGGGAGCAACATCCATTGTGGATCCTGACCCTGACCCTGACCCTGACCCTGACGGTGGCTGTCCCTCCTATCTCTGCTACGTGAGTCACCCACTGGTTCCCCTCCTGTGGACTCGTTTCACTGTGGCGACGCCGGAAAGCGGGGGCGGAAGGGCGTAGGCGAGGAGCGGGCCTCGGCACTATCAACGCGTGATCTCGTGACTTCGTGTCAGATTCGCACTCTGCCGATTGACGTCACGGTACGCGTGCCCACAGACGGGAGTTGGAAGACAAGCTAGGTATGCATAGACAGACGATTCACATTAAGAGACCCATCGGTGTCCAGCCGATGAGATGTACGTGATCTAAAAGTACACATGGCCTATCGAACCGTCGCCATCTCTGCCTCGATCGGCACGGAGGTGATGATTGTACCGTACAACACACGCCTGTCGAGTCAGCTCGCATCGTCATCAATCATGCTCGGCCATCCAGCCGCGTATTAGCGAGAAGCCGTGCCTATGATCTAGTGGTGGAGGAGCCTCCAGGCGCTCTCTTAGAGGCAACCTTGGTGATGGGCACGTATATGATCGAACCCTCGTTCTGATCGCAGCTGAACACGCCCATTACTTCGCCGCAGAAGATCTCTCTGCTGTTTATGTCTGTCGAGCCGAAAGTGGAGATGTTGTCATAGGGAGGGTCACCGATCCTGAACGATTTCCTGTCAGCTAGACCGAGACGATATCTACACCGACGGTGGTTGGACTACATACCTTGGGTCCTGGTATACGTGCTCGAGGTTCAAGGTAAAGCCGGTTAGACCGCGGTAATCGCTTAGAGTCCAGGCAAACCCTGAGTCACCACACGGTAACTATGCACAAGGTCAGTTACAGCTCGTTTCGTGCTCTGCCAGTGAGCGGTCGTGTGACATACATATGACTCCTTTGGATAATTCTCAGCCGTGCTGTTCCACATCTTCTGGCAATAGGCAGTCACGTTCGACTGAGCCGCTGGATCGTAGACGTTGAAATGCAGCAGGGTGTTGTCACCTGGTCCCTCCCGAAGTCTTGCATTTGTGACCTGGAAGCCTGTCGATGGTCGTGCGGTGACGCTGCTAGATGTGGATGCGGCTGTCGTGGGGGCGAAGGTGGAAGTCCTCGTGGTTGGCGCCTGGGTGGAGGAGTTTTGGAACGAGGCGGAAGGCAGCGTAAGCGTCAAGCTTGAACTGGTCATGGTCCTTGCCTTGGAAGAAAACGTCGTCGTCTGGCTGCTTGCGGATGCACTTGTTGTTTCCGAACTATGGGATACAATAAAGAAAGACCCTGTGTACGTATATACACCAGTGATGGTGCCGATGATCGAATAGGAGGTGGTGTGTCTTGAAGTTCTGGCAGACTTGGAAAAACGAGAAGTGGATGATGAGTTTTGCAATGCTGATGTACTTGTGAGGGTACGTTCCGAAGATCTCGCTGGACTAGATACAGGCGACTTCGACGACACGGTCTCTGATCCTGGAGCGCTTGTAATGTGTTTTGAGGTGCTGACAGGCGTGGAAACGTGAGAAAAGGGTGACGAGCTTTCCCATCCTGGTGTGCTCGTCACGCTACTTCCAGAGACAACCACCGGACTGGATAGAGACAAGACCGAAGACGAATTCTCCGGATTTGTGGTGCCTGTGGTGTGTTTCGAGCTGCTGCTGGGCCTGGATGTCAGAGAAACGGATGACGAGCCTTCGAGCGGTGGCGTGCCTGTGATAGTGAGTTCCGAGAACCCTGCCGAACTCGACAAAGACGGGACTGGCGACGGGTCTTCCGGTCCTGGAGTGCCTGTGATGGTCCCTTTCAAGGTCGTTGTTGGGTTTGATGGAGCTGGAATTGACGACGGATTCTCCAGTCCTGGCGTGCCTGTGATCGTATGGGTGATTTCAGAGGGCAACGGGTTGGCAGCCACGAGCAGACCCGCGGCCGCGACCAACAGCGCANGGTACATGGTTGCGGTCGTTATTGACGGCACGAATAAAAGCGACCGAAAGGCTCGACCAGAGCGAAAAGGTGAAAGGTCTCAGGTGTCGGTACCTAGACAGGTAGTTTTGAATGGGCAGGGCCAAGTTTTGTTCTCGACTTCAACCATTCCCATGCATGCACCCATGCACGCACGGCCGGGACGTTGCGCAGACAGGCAAAGAATGCTGGGATTGGATTGTTTTGCGTTATGTGCGGGCGATTTGCACTGTGCTGCACCGTGCCGTGTTGCGCTGTGTTGGAGGCGTAGTAATTGGGCCACAGAGATGAAACCCCCTGACTACAGCAAGACGACCAAGCGTGGTGCGGATGAAGTTACACAAGGGCCAGGACAATGGGGATGATGTAGAGTGGGAGATTGGGGACGGATGGAGGAGAAAAGCGAGGAAGGGATCTTGCATACCTACCTATACCTACCTTTGCCTGCCTACCAATTGTGTTCCTGCTGTACCGTACCCACCTGAGGCATGTTGGTCGAGCAAGTGTGTGCGAATGTTGCATCTGCGTGCCTGAGGTTTGTGGGCCGCTCATGGTAGATGCTGCACCTCGATCTCCCGACTGAGCAAGTATATAGCTGCCATCTCGATGTCCCGTTGGAACCAGTTGTCGAGCGCGAGTGATAAGATGCGTTTCGTCAAGATATTTCACTCGGTATCAAGTCGACCTCGTCTGAGGGACTTGCAGAGGTCTTGGGATGTCTGCCTCAGGCTGCACACATCCAACCTCACCTCACCTAACTTCACCTCATAACACAAGTACCAAGACAACACACCGAGGAGATTGCAAGTGGCGAAGAGAGAACGAACAGAAGAACCGATCTAGAAAGCGCCAAGACACGTGCGGTTTTCTGAGACAATCGGTCCCGAGTTTTCCAGACAGCAAACATACCGACCAGACCCTTGAGTAAATATGCCGGCATCCACGTAGGTATGCAACGGCCCTTGGCATACCCACAGCTGCAGGTTGGCCCATGAACAAGTGTGGTGTTCGTCGTCGAGCTCCACTTCGAGTAGGCAAGTAGGAGGCGGTGGTAAGGGGTAAGGTCGACGATACTGCACAACAAATGACACCTCCTGCACTGTACGTACATACATCTGTACGGTAGACTGTCGGGACAGGAAGCGGAAGGCCGAAAAGCAGGCACAGGCACAGGCACAAGCACAGGCACTACCACTGCTAGCAATGCCTCCGCCGTAGCGGTGGGAAGTTGCACAGCGAATCTCCTTGCTTGCTTGGCTGGGTAGGTAACCACACGCCGGGCCTCCGACAAGGTACGACTCGGCACGACACAACCAAGACAGCCTGGCTCGGTGCAGGAGAAGAGAAACAGGAGGACTACAAGTGTTCTCGTGGCAGATTGGAGGTACGGCCGGGCGACGCACCGAGCCGCAGCTAGAGATGGTGTCCGGCAGAGGTTATTTATAGCGGACGGCTGGCCCACTTGGAAGCGGTTTGGCTGAGGGTCGGTCTGCAATGCTGATGATCCTGCACGGTGCTTGAGGATCTGTCGAAATGGAGAGGCTTGGTGCAGTTGCAGCGCGGTGCAGCACGGTCTGGAGGTGGCGGTATCAGGGGTTGCGATTGTGTGATTAGCATCTGTCCATACATATGGCAATACCTCCAGTGGGTATGTATACGCCTACGTTGGTTTGGAGAGTCTCCCTGGATATACTGTACTGTACTGTACTGGCGATCCAACACACCAGCCTACCTTCACAAAGCCAAATGGCTGTGGGAGGTGGATTACCCCTCTCCTTACCCTCAGGCCTGCCACGTTCAGCAGCCAGAGCCAATGCATTGCCAGTAGATCGAACGAATGCATGCAAACCGCGGCAACAGGAGCATGAATGGAGGTAATAATAGTATAGCCAATATTAAACCCAGCCAGACCGGTAGTAGCAGCCGTTTTGGCCGCCGATCGTCTCATCTCGTCTCGTCTCTGGTCAGTCGACGACCACCTGGCGATCGCGCAATAGGCTGTGGCAATCCTGCCGTTCTGATGCTGTAAGGTGCCTTATCCTCACGGTATCCTCACGGTATCTCTCGAGAAAGGCATTCGGACGTCGATAATCGGTTGACCGGTGCTGATTGCATGCCCAATGGCAGAGGAACTGCTGTAGTCGCTGATTCCCCATCCAGTAGACCTCCAGCTTCGAGGCTCTTGTCATCATCATCATCATTATCGTCGTCGTCTCGACCTTCTTCACCTCGACCTCACCTATCGCACCCACCCACCACGACCACATCCAGCGCTACTCCACTCTCCTCACCTCTTTATCTCCCTCGCTTCTCTCTCACTCCCACACGCACACGCACATACACGCACACGCGAAAAGGAGACCGCCAATCTCCTCTAGTGCCCAGCGCCTCCAGCTTACCTACCTGCCGGCCCTCCAGCGCGGATCGCACACACACCACTGTACAGCGCCGCAGCACACCCACCCACCCAACAGTACAGTACAGCACCGCACCCTCCACTCCACTATACCACACAGCGCAATACAACACCTCACAACGCATCGCATCGCATCACCGCTCGATTGACACCGCGCTACCCTCCTCTCCACTCCACTCCGCCTCACCCTACCCACTAAGGGGGCCCTATGCCTCTACCCTGGAAGTCCAGCAACAGACAGCGGCCCGCCAACAACCACCACGCGCACAACCTCCTTTCCGCCCTTGATCACCCTGATCTCCCCTCCCCCACACCCTCGTCCACTCCCAAGCTACTACACAGAAGCACTTCTGTCGGCGACCGGTTTCACTCTCACAGCTCTTCACGCCTCGGTGGTAAGTCTCGCGTCTCTGGCCATTGACTGCTGCTCTGTTCTGCTCTGTTCTGCTCTACTGTGCTCTGCTCTGCTCTACTCCACTCCACTCCACCGTGCTGTGCTTGTCGCATCCTCCTGTCCCTACTCCTGCGTCTGCTCTGCCTAACCCTGTCACACCCTGCAACCGGCTCGGCAGCTTCAGTTGACGGCAGGAGCTGAATCGCACACACACAGATCGTCCACGCGACCGCAACAGCGTTGCCATCCTTCCCACCAGCTACGAGACGACCGACCCGCAAGATCACCACAATTTACCTGCCCACTTTCCTAGCCCGTTCCCATCGCCAGCTCCCACCACCCAGCCTTCTCCGGTCTCTCCGCTCGCTGGAAGCCAATCTGTTGCCCTCCCCAGCCCGCCACATAACAACCCTGGCCAGTCCCGACAGCGGCAGCTCCAAAGAGGCGACCTTCTACCCGCCCTGAGCGCCGACCCACTTGTGCAGTCACCGCAACAGCAGCACCAGGACCAGCAGCAACACTACCGCCAGAACAGTCCACCTCCCCAGCCACGGATACCCGACCCAGCACCGCTCCGTTCCGCCCACGGGCAGCAACGTTTCTTGAAAGAGGGGATATTTATGATGACAGGGCGTGCCGCCAGCACTGCCAGCAAGGGCTCTACCGAAAGCGCCAGTAGTGGAATGGATGCATGGTCGAAGAGGCGCATGAACCGCCTGAACACAGAGCAAGGCTTCCGCGAACAACGACAGGGAGGCGGTGGCGGCGTGCTCAGTCCTCCGCCTTCCAATGACCATTCCTCCATCTTCACCAACACCCCCATAGGCTCGCAGTACGGAGTCGAAGCACAGCCACATCTGATCAACTCGCAGCAACCCAGCAAGCCCCAGACCACCCAGCCGCATCCTTCGTATTCAGGTTCCGGATCATCGCGCACGGGCCAGCAGTCTGCTACACCTTCCCTGCAGGCCTATCAAGCCAGCAACTCCATCCAGGAGCTTCCTGCGACCGCTCCACCTCTTCACACATACTCGTCGCCAGANGCCTCGCCTTTGCAGACCTCTCTGCATGATTCCTCCCGCCCCCAACAATCACGCTCCTACAGTAACATCGCTGGCGACGACGCCTCCATGTCTGTTTCTAAAAATGGAAACCCCACTGCGCCTCAGCCTCTTCGTGCCAGCAACCGCCAGTCTGTTCACAATGGCGCTCTACCACGCGACCTCTCCGCCTTGAACAGCTCCACAGCGTCTGGTCAACAGCAACAGCAACAGCCGGCTTCCAATTTCACTTCCTCCATCGCCCCCTCTGCAGCTCAGGGCACACCATACAAGGGAGAATCTGCTGCACAGCTCGATGCCAGGAAAGCCACACCACAACCTCAGACTGGGGACGATATGACCGAAGACGATGTGAACCAGCTGATCAAAGACCACAAAGAGCTTCGTAAGTCGTCCTATCTTGTCACGGGTTTGTCTCGTAGCGGTGCTGACTTTCAACGTAGGCGAGAAATACACCAAGGTCAAAAAGTACTACTTCGAGAAAGAAGATCAGGTGAAACAGCTCCAGAACAGCCTTGCTCACCAACGGTTGTCCCAATCCAAGACTTCCCTCGACGATACCGAATACGCCACTCGGTTCAATCGGCTCGATGGCCTCATCGCCCAGCTGGCTTTCAGCATAAGAAAGAGTTGGAAGAGTTTGCCGTCATGGCTGGCGGCCTCGGTTAACAAGGATGCCGTCCAGATTGGAAAGCAGGAGATGACTGCGGCAGGCAAGGCTTTCATTTCCTGCTGGCTTTCCGAGGAAGTTTTCGACAAGTTCTTCCACCCAGATCTCGATCTTCAAATATCCCAGCAGCTGAAGTCAATCCAGCGGAACATCAGACGTTTCGCACCTCCAACGACCACCACTGAGGAAGAGGAATTCCTTGCCTCCAAAGTCATCAACTGGCGTCTATCAACGTTAGAAGGCCTCAGTGAAGCCCTGAGATCACCCCAATGCTCCACCAATCGCACTCAGTTGATCGAAATGCTCAAAGAGCATCTGATTGGTGCGCTGAGTGTACATCTCCAAGATCCACCCACCTCAGACCTTGAAGGCGGCGTGCACATGATCATCGAACTGGTTGTCGCCATTGCAACCCACTTACCTACGGAAAGTAGAGAGGTCGTCATTGAATACTACATGCCTGGTCATGGCATCGTTCCCGACCAAATGAAGGTCGAGACTGGTGTCCCACAACTAGTCGTCTCAATCGCTGAGGATGCAGCTGAGCGGATTAGCGTGAAATCCTCAACGAGCGATGTTGCTGACCTGGCTTCAGACTCAAACAGTATAGACCATGGACATCAGTCTGGTAAGAAGAGAAGCATGCTGAGCGCTTTCACTGGTACTGGCAAAACCAAGGGTGCCTCTCATTCCACCAAGGCTGCCGGTGCTGGTGGTAGTTCCAGCAGCCTCAACAGGCCTGATAGTCAAGGTGGCATCAAAGAGGACAGGCCGCTCAGCGTACGCATGGCCGTTGGGCTGAGCGTCAGTGTTCGTGGAAGATCGGTGCTCGTCAAAGCGCCCATCTTCACCATGCAATGAGGATGAATCCCTCATTCATTCTCCCCATCGAACCAGGTCTGCGCCTGGGTCGACTATGGGTATGAAAACATGAAAGCATATCTTTCACTTCTTTGAGGGCCCTGACGGGCCATCTCTTTTATATCATTCTTCTTCCCTCCTCTCAGAGCTCTGGGTTTACAGGCTCAATCTTTAGAGGGCACACAATCGTTCGATAACGGCCTCTTTGTTTTTCTTCTGCCTTCGCTCTTCTTTCTCTCCCAAATGTTGAACGACATGGAAACAGGACGTGTTTACGGAAGGACGTCGATGATGATTTTCCTTTTCCTTTTTGATGATGGAAATAAGTTGTGCATTTACACCTCGCGATACCCTTGAACTCTGTCTAGAGAAATCGTTCTTGGCTTGGGGTGACCTCGTCTGGTCGGATTTTAGACGCTGGCTTGGACATAGGATAGTGGCCAGCGAGCGAGAGGAGGACGAGTCTCCCTCTTTTGCTCTCTTGGTCTTCTGCCAGTTGCCATATATTCAACAATCGAAGCGAATCTCGCATATCATCCCTTGGTCAATCAGCTATGTCATTTTTCCTTCCAATCTTCAACACTTTGCCCTCCAGTACCAACTTCTTGGCCCATAAAACGCGCGACTATGCGCCCACTCTGTGTGAGGCGTTGCCATTCTCAAATCTTCCATTGCGACCTTCGAAGCATGCTCACTACAATCTATGACCCTCAAGCGGTCGCGTCTCGATGGAAAAAGCTCGCATTCTATACTTCAAGAACTACCCGGGAGCAAAACTCCCCACGACTGTAGTATAAATGTACAGTACTTCGGCCCGCGAGCCAGACGTGCCGGTGGAATCGTATCTCACCTCTCGGACCGATCGGAATACTGGAGGAATGGCGCTGCTGCACTGCACCTGCTTGGAAACGATCGCTGACCTGCTGACCTGCAGCTACTTCCAGTTCGAGCCGGCAGCAAGTGCACTGTTGAAGGAATGCCTCCTGGCCATCTCCAGCATGGCCGATGTCTTTACGAACTTCCATTTGTTGTTGTCTCGCATCCAAACCCTACCTGTCTAGCAGCAACGCAACGTTACCATGCTTTTGGCACAGGCACTCGGAGAGCAATGGCATTGCCTTCTCGACATGTCAACCCAGTCTGGACGTCTCCAGCTCTGCCCGGATCAGGGGGGTTGCTCAGTGAGCTTCATCGTCGAGGGTGACGATCGAGACGAGGCTTTAGAGAGCAACGCTGGTAACAAGCTTCTGCTACACATGGCCTATCGTAAAAAAGTGATTCAAATACGCAAGGAGCGTTTCGGACTTGATATACAGACGATTAAGGCAGCATCGGCTGTGTACGGGTCTCTAGTTCCCATCACTATCGAGAGAGGGTACCTACCTGTCGATGGTGATGGAGAAAGGCTACAAGTGGTAGAGATGGATTTCATGGAGGGTTTGAGATTAGACAAGGCATTGGTGAGTACCGCATACGTCGGATATGGCAGCTTGCAAAGAAAGCAGTGGGAAAACCTCATTTATAGTCTCGCCGACGTCTTTCTGGCTGGATGGAAGGGTGGCACACCAGCAGGGCTAGCCGCTTGCACTGGCAAGGTCGGCTCGAGCCTGCTGCCCAGACTTACCAAGCTCCACCGCGAACTTCCCACTGCACAGCTGAGATGCGCAGCTGAGCGTGCCAGGTTGGCGATTGAGGCTGGCTCGGTCCTCGATCTCTTGCCTGTGGTTATCCAACACGGCGACCTGCTACCTTCGAACATCATCGTCGACCCACGGACTTGGCACATCACTGCACTGCTCGACTGGGCTGAGGGCGAGGTCTTGCCCTGCGGTCTGAGTTTGTATGCGCTGGATCATCTCTTGGGCGGTGTTGTGGTAACGAGAGAAAGTGCGGGTGTCTCCCGAACAGAGTTCGTCTACATCGAGCACGCTCCCGAGCTGCGCAGCCTCTTCTGGTCATATCTAGAAGATCGGCTCGCAATTCTCAGAGAACAGCCGCGGATGATGCAAGCGTTCCAGCTTGCTCGTACGATTGGGATATTGCTGTGGCACGGGTTTGCGTGGGATGACGGGAACATCGACCGTGTGGTGGATGAAGTGAGCAATCCGCAGGAGATCGCATTTCTGAACGCTTTCCTATCTGTCGAGGACCAGTGGCCTTGCCATGCTCCCAATGCTTCTATGTGATCTACTATTCTTATGTATCACGCTCGCCGCAGCAAATCTGTTTAGTCGGGTTGACCAATTCAGAGGCTAGAGGGAAGTCACTGCCCATCGGCCTTCGCCTTGGTCAGGCCCGCCGGGTCCGTGATCTTCTCCATCTCGCTCCACTCGGGTCGTGGCAGCTCCACACCAGTCGTCACTCTGCCGTACGTAATGCCACCAAGACGGCTCATGGGCGCAAGGATCTAGAACGTTGGTCAGCACGGCGGCGGCAAAATGTTTGGACGGAAAGCAGTAGCCGTGAGACTTACTGATGGATCGAGGAGGTTCCTGTCGTCGTTTATGGCATCCTCACGAGCCCAGAACCTCACGCCTTCGATAATGGCCAGGACGCCGGACTTCTTGCCGGGAGTTGACCGGCTTTCGAACTCCTTGGTTTCGAACAGCTTGCCCTCGACGCTGAAGACGGCCTCCTTGACCCTGCTCGGCTTGACGTCCTTGCATGGGGCCGGGTGCAGGCCCGTCAGCGCCCACTCGGACACGCCGTACGGCGCATTCACCGACGTCGCGTTGGCCGCCTCCAGGTAGTGTTCCGAAATGATGTTGATGGTGCACTCGCCCGTCTCTGACAAATTGCGCAGCGAGTCCTTCGCTCGGTCGAACCCTCCCGCATACCCCACCGTGAACAGTGGCGGGTCGTGGTTGATCACGCTGAAGTATGAGAAAGGCGCGAGGTTCGTACTGCTGCCGTCTGCCGACCTTGTGCTGATGAATCCGATCGGTCGAGGGATGATTGAGGAAATGAGGAGCTACATCCAATCTGTTTGTCAGCAAGATGGAACACAGGCATCCCATTTCTACTTTCTAAGCTCCCTCCCATCTCTCCTCCCAGACAATTCGTGTCATTCGTCCGCTTACCTTGTAGTTGAAGACTGCGGGTCTGCCCTCCTCGTATGGGTCGATGTCTATGTGCTCTTTCTCCAAGCTCTTACCGCCATCGTTACCGCCATCGCCGGGTTTCCAGCCGGTGGCACGCGTCTGGGTGAACTTCCACTTCTCATCATCGTCCCAGACTTGCCGTCCTTCTTCCACCTCCTTGAAGTTGGCATGTGGGTTTCTCTGGATGGCCTTTTCATTGTCCATCTTCTGCTCGTGTGGCTTTTGGCTGGCCATTTTGACGACGACCGTTTCTTCAATATGGTCTCGGTATTTTATTCTTCTTTTCAAGGCCTATGTTTGGGGTGCTGAGAGAATCTAATGCACATTCAGGTTGATTGCTAGCGACAGAGGATTTTGTTTACTGAGCCATTGATTACACCTAGATGTGGATAGAACGTCATGCCAGAACTCGGTATTGAGCGGCTTAACTAAGGCAGCTTATGCCGCCGAACCACATATAAATTGATAGTGCAATGGGATACCGGAAGTAGCAGCCTGGGAGAGAACATTATACCTTGCGCTTCAAAGCAAGGCATCCCAGTACCCGAAGATCAAAATTTACCTAAATCATATCCTTTGAGCAACTCTCTTACGTTGAGGAAAACCATATTGGTCAGTGTTGCGGCATCCCATTGAGGCCCATCTAACAACACTGAACGCTGATGGCCCCCGCTGATAAGCAACGAGGGGCATCCCATCATACATGCTTATCAGACAGCTCGGCCATCGGCTTTGGAGCTACGATTATCAACAACTGCAAGCCAGCTATGAAAGCCCCGTGAAACGATAAAACACCCTTGAGTGTCGGTCTAATAGGAGGTACCCTTGAGCGTCGATCCAACCACCTACAATATCGTAAATATGGCGAACCAAGACCAACTAGACGCGCTATCGGCCCTATCATTGAACTATCAAAGCTATGGACTGGGAGATTTCGAATTAAAGGAAGGTGGATGCATACCAAATGCTCACATCGCCTACAAGACCTTTGGTGATCCAAGCCTTCCCGTGGTGATATATCCTTCATGGTATTCAGGCCTGATCGAGGACAATGAATGGCTTATCGGCGCGGGAAAGACCCTGGATCCTGAGCAATACTTCATCGTCATCACGGCCCTGTTCGGCAATGGCCAGTCTACCTNCCCTAGCAACCGACCAGATCTCAGACCATTCCCGAAAGTCTTGTTCTATGACAATGTCAGAGCCCAGCACGAGCTAGTGACCAAACACTTGGGCATCAAGCATGCTAGGGCGGTCCTTGGATGGTCTATGGGGGCTGGCCAGACGTATCAATGGGGAACTCAATATCCCGACTTTATGGATCTTCTTGTCCCTTTCTGCGGATCGGCTAGGACTTCGCTCCATAATCAGGTGTTCTTGGAGGGTGTCAAGTCAGCTTTGCTTTCAGGCAAGACTAAGTCCTCAGCAGGCGTCTGTGCTGGAGATGCCATCCAAGGCACAGAGGCAGCATGGTCTGATCCAGAGAAGACTCTAGGCCTAAAAGCTCTCGGTCGTGTATATGCAGGGTGGGGGTTCAGTCAGGCGTTCTATAGGGAGAGATTGTTTGAATCAGCTCTTGGGTTCAAAGACTTGGAGGACTTCATGATCCATTTCTGGGAAGCCTGGGCTCTATCCAAAGGTCGAGTTGTGACGAGCGCTGAGACAAGACGAAACACCAGCTAACGTTCTACTGTGTGTCCAGATCCTGGCAATATGTTGACCATGCTCTACACCTGGCAAGCTGCAGATTGTTCAAAGCAGGAGCCATACCATGGCGATTTTAGCGGTTAGATCGTGGTCCTAACCGAAACATCAGCACCGCCAAACTGACCAACTTGTGACAGCCGCCATGAAGGGCATCCGAGCCAAGATCCTCGTTCTTCCGTCTAAGACTGATTTGTACTTCCGTATGTTCACATTCATGAGTTTTTGAGTGATACGACTGACATCCCTGGCAGCACCTGAAGATTCTGAGATTGAAGTGGCCAACATGAACCCGGGCATTGGCAAGTGTATCAGCTTTCCCTCCATTTGGGGCCATTGGGCAGGCGGTGAGTCGAGCATCCAACGATTAGGTCGCGCATAGATACTGACATCAACATTAGGACCCGGTCAAAGTACTGAAGACGTCAAGTGGTTAGATGGAAAGTTGAGAGCATTCTTTGCTGAGAATTGACGGACCAGGACATGGCATGTTGGAGGGAGCGATGGAGCAGGCTTGTTGAGCTCTTACAATTCTAAAATACCATGTTCTCTCCTGAATCAGTCTGCCATCATGCAAGACACGACGGTGCACGTGAATTTGTGCAATCAGCCAGAACGAGCATGATATAGCCCTGGGATCAAGTCACGTCCGACAAGAGATCGAGAGCTATAGGCACAGAGGACAGAAGTATCGTTGCTGTACAGTAAGCTTGGCGGGGTACGTANCCGTGAACGGCCCGTGCCTGGGGCTACTACCTCTGCCGCCCACAGATTGTATGACTGAGGCAGCAAGTTACGTCAAACCCGCGTCTTATATACATCCTGGCCCTCATGCCCTCCTCCAACCATATCTAGCCCTCACCACCACTGCGCCTTGATCTGTCGTTTAGCAGCAACACACGACCACACGCCTCCACCGATCACATATCTGACGAAGAGCCGTAATCCTTGCTCTCCTTGTCTCTATCGCTACCGATCGCCCATTCCACCTGGGTGTCAGAGCAAAAGGCAGATAGAGTAGAAACCGGGTGCCTGATAACAGTATAGGCCATCTGACACCCACCTGATTCTTCCATCCACAATACCCATAGGACTACTCTGCGAAGCCCGAACACCTCGAGAGACACCTGGCAGTCGGGCGTGAGCTCACACGACACACAGCTAGCCACACGTTCGCCTGCGGATACACCTATCTACCCACGTTCGGTTCCACTTGCGAACTAGTCGCTGTCTCCTATTTGGCGTATCTCTTTCTCCCTGGAGATCCTCGTCGACTGCGAGTAATTCGGGCGGGCTGTGCGACAGGTGGACGTAGTCACTTTCATCAGCCATCATGTCTGGTTGGGGCTTTGGCAATCTGTGGGGANGGCAGGCGGCCAAGAAGAAGGATGCGCCGAAGAATGCTATCTTGGAGCTGAGGGGGACGTTGGACATGTTGACCAAGCGGGAGAAGCATTTGGCGAACCAGATGGAAGAGCAGGAGGCGATCGCGAGGAAGAATGTGTCTGGCAACAAGAAACGTGAGTAAACACGCCAACCTATGCTGTGTGCATTTGTGCATTATACTGACATACTGGGCGCTATCGCCCATCAACAGTTGCCATGGCCGCTTTGCGCAGGAAAAAGGCGTTTGAGCACCAACTCGAGCAGACCTCGGCACAGATGCTCACGGTCGAACGCGAGATCAGCAGTATAGAAACAGCCAACATCAACAAGGAGACTCTGAATGCCATGAAGAACGCCTCTTCAGCCATGAAGGGAATACATGGTGGATTGACTGTTGACAAGGTCGACGAGACCATGCAAGAGTTGCGCGATCAGCATGACATTGCTGAAGAGATCTCTGAAGCCCTCACCCAGCCTGGCCTGACCGAAACCGCTGACGAGATAGATCTCGAGAAGGAGCTGGAAGACCTGGAACAAGAACAGCTAGATGACCGGATGAAGGACACCAGCGTTCCTGTCAATGATGGGTTAAGTAGGTTGCCGAATGTGGTCAACACACCAGGTATGTCTGAACCCCATACCAATTCTAGACTCGTCGCACACAGTTTCCCATCTAGGCACAGGATCGAAAGAGTGGGTTGCTAACATTCTTGAACAGTGACAAGCCACAAATCGCTGGAAGAGGAGGAAGAGGAAGAATTGCGGAATCTGCAAGCCCAAATGGCCATGTAAGAAGTGCTCTCCCATCCTCTCGACGCGCGCACGTGTTGTTGTTCAGATCACTGGCGTTAGATCGGATTGGCTTCTTGAACGTTGAATTGCTGCATCTTTCTACAAACCCTTTCTTGGCTTGCCTGAGAACTCGACTGTATACCCATCGGCCCTTTCTGCCTGGCTCAATATCCGTGGGATATACCAACAACCGCTTATTTGGGCTTTCCAGTTCGTAGCTATCACTTATGTTCAGGATTTTGTGGCCATTCGTACATCCCGCAATTCTATACCTGTCAACTCAAGACATTTGTGTGTTCATACAGAAGTGAGGTAGGGGCCAGTATGGCATGAAATCAACAGCCCGGGGCTTGTATCTCAGGATATACGAATAGGTCAATCTAACACGGTGTGGTATTCCCCCTTCCTTTGTTCTTCTTTCTCTTACCGCGGCGCACGAGGCCCGATAATCTGCCGCTTGCCTCCAAAGTTTATGCCACTGCCAACGCCACTTCCCTTGTTCTGGCTATCGCCTCCCACAAAACCATACTGGTTGACATCCCACGACTGGCCCTCTCCAGTGCCTTGCGTGGGGTCTCTCGGCGCGGTTTTAAGTGCTTTCTGGTTCTCTTCCCATTCTCGTTGCCGCTCCCGCTCCTTTTCCATTTCACGTTCTAGCAAAGACTTCGACGCCCAACCACCAGCTTTCGTCTGGACTTGACTAGCGATTCGACGATCACGATCCGTAGCTTGCTCTAGTGCCGTGTCGCCAGCCTCGTGGGAGGCTGAGATTCGCGGGGCTGGTGGTGGCGATGTATGGTTGGCTTGAAGGAAGGCTTCTGTGCGACTCTGGTGATTGGTTGCACGGCCGGGGGAGGTGAAAGCCGTTGGCTCTAACTCCTCACCAGTTTGGGTGGAGGCTTGTGCGCCCTTGTCCGGCACCTGAGCCCGGGGTTCTGTTTCTGTTACAGGTGGTAGGTGCGATGTATGCGGCGGTACCTCTGAGGGTGCGCCGTCTTCAGCGTCCTGAGGAACAGGTAAAGGCCGGGAAGCTACGGCTGGCTTTGCAGGTGGGTGGACCATCTTCTGTGGTGCAGGATCTCTATTTGATTGCCATGCTTTCCGTAAGTAGTCTCTCTCATCGCCCGCCCATGAAACGTCACTCTGTCCGGAACTAGTTGGCCGTTCTGCAACGGATTGCGAGGTACCCGGCCGTGACCCGCTTATGGCACTCCCTCTTCGTAGGCGTTCTTCCCGTTCGGCCTGGTATTGGCGCTCGCGTTCTCTGGCCTCCTCCAACTGTCTCTCTAGTTCCCTCACTCGAGCATGCTCAGGTGATTCCTTTGGGTCTTGTCCATGTGCGGGTACAGGCAGCTCTCTTTGATATTGACTCAACGTCTGGCCTCTCAATACTCCATTATCGACTGCCTTCGGCTTCCCAGGCGACCTTTGGGACAATTGCCGTTCGAGTTGCTCATCGTTCTTTTTACGTGCAGCTTCCTCTTCCCGCCACCGGCGCTCATCCTCTTCCCATTCGCGCTTTTGCTGTTCTATTCTCTGCCTCTCTTCTTCTCTCAATCGTCGCGTCTCCTCTTCCCATCGACGCTCTTCCTGCTCCTTTGCCTCTTGCTCCTCCTGTTGTGCTTTCGCTTTCCTCTCCTGCTCTTCATTCGCAGCTTGCTGTTGCGCGCGAGTCGCCTCTTCAGCTTTCAGCTTCCTTGCGCGTTCATTCTCCTGTACAGATGGAACATGCGGAGCTGAAGTGGTGATCTGGCGTCTGGCACCAAAAGCAACCCCCTGTGTTCCTTGATTTGCTCCACCCATGTAGCCGTATTGATGAATATTCCATGCTGGAGCAGTGCTTCGCTCGTCGATTTTCTTGCTCCAGCTAGAGACTGGTCCCGATGATCTTTCAGTCGACTGAGAGCTCTGAGAGCCTCCAGTGAGCGCCGGGCTCATGGTTCTATTTGGGGCGATGGCTGCTGAATGGCTGGATGGCGAAAGTGTCGACGGGCTTCGATAGTTGTTGGCACCGTTGGATGGGGTGGAGAACCCTCTACTCGCGCCGGTCGAAGCGGGCGCGGGAGTTGCTGCCTTCTTAGGACCGATAGTGCTCTTGAAGACGTCTGGTTTCACAGCGTGTGCTTGTCGTGAAAAGGCTCCAATACACTGCAGTACTTGCGCCGGGTCCTTCCCTTCGAACAAGTCGACCGTCAGGAACCTGTCGTGCGCCGGAAGGTTGAGGGGCGGCATCTCGCATGCCTTGAGGAATTGGCTGATGTTTTCCATTTGAATGAATGGCATTGCCGACTTCTTGAATCTAATTCCTGGCGGTGGTAGGGCCAGGTTGGCGAGCTGGCACAGGGCAACGCCATCCTTCAAAGCCTGAAGAAGATCGGCAGATGGCAATGATGTCCCAAGAGTCTCCTCTATCCATGCTCTTGCTTCATTGGCGGCAGCAGGCGTGTATCGGCCAAGACGCAACTGCCGCATGTCCTGATCTAGGGAAGATACCGAGGCCATGCTGGAGAGATGGGTGATGAGGTCCAGGTGATAGTATAGGTAGGAACAGGCTGCTCCTCAAGACCATCAAAATCCGCGTCGCCGAGTTGGATCCCCTTTTTATTGGACAGTCTAGAATATGCCAACTGCTCCTGAAGACGGCCTCGGGAAAGATGACGGGCCCAGCCCCCAGCGCACGGAAGTGTGAGGCGTGGAACATCCAGCGCCAGCCTCCGTGGCGCGGTGACGTATTGCCTGGCCTGCTACAACCCTAACCCTCGGTCGCGGGGACTTGCCTTCCTTGGGTTGCCTTCGAGTTGCCTTGATTGCCTGAGGCGGCTCTCTCCGTAGGTGCTGTAGCCGACGGCGGCGGGAGGGCGCGAGGAGCGGGCCGCGTCCAGGGTCCGGGATCGGGACCAGCTGGGCTCCCACATGGTGCTTGGCGCTGGGCAGACCAGTCATAGGGCAGAGCAGGCGGAGGAGGTCCCCTCGACGGCTGCAAGCACAGACTTCGGTCCCCATTCCTTGCGCTTCGATGTTCGCTCATGAGACCCTCCTGTACATAGCCTTCATTCACTTGACTTCTGCCCGCCGTCCTGCTTGTAGAGCCTCTTCCGCTCCGGCATTCCCGACCGTTTGGTTGAGTTCGGCGTTGTCTTTACAAGCCCTGGTCAGATCCCACGTGGCCATCCACCGCCAACTGGGGGCTCCTTCATCCACCCTGGTTGCAACCAGACTCTGGACAGCGACATAACACCGCTACAACCCTGCACCCACGACGGCAGACCGCTGCATATCATGGACAATCTCCGACCACTCTCTTCCTCATTACCCTCACGGAGAAGCGACCAAAACTCCGCCGACCTTCTCGCTAGTTTCAAAGCCGCGGCTTTGAGCGTCACAAATCTTTACAAGACCGCCGCCGCAGACCATGCTAGGTCCCGCCAGGGTGGATATCAAGATGCGCTGGACGATCTTCTGGCATTCTTGGATAGAGAGAAGTTAGGACTGATGGACGGTGAGGGATGGAAAGTCAGAGCATGGGCTACCGAACGATTGGACAATGGCCCTGGTTCGGGTCAGAGGCAGGCTGCCAGCAGCGATGATGAGGCCGAAGAGACTTGCAGGAAAGAAGAAGAGCCACCAACAGTATTACCTCAAGAGACCATCCGGCGTCCAGCTGCCCACACTGTGGCCACGACCCCTGCCCAATCACGTTCAGTTGGCCCTGCGTCTAGTACGGCAGGCCCACGGCACTCCTCCGAACCGCCCACAGTCCAAACAACACAGGAGCAACAATCACCACCGCCAACTTCACATCCACATTTTGGCGTACCCACTGCCGATGAGTTTGCTTTCCGGTCTGGGTACGAAATGCCTACCAGACATGATAGGCAAGGCATAGGTATGGAGCTTGACAGTGAATCAACAAGCACTCCAACGCCAGCCGCAACACACCCGACAGATGGAAGCTCAGCATCGATCCGAATAATACCGAAACATAGGCGAGAAAGACACAATAGCAAGAGACATAATCAGCAAGCAACGCCATCATTAAATCTGAGTCTCGGATCAGGAGCCGGCAACAAGCGCAAGCTCCCATATCCAGACTTCTTCGACATTTCTGGTGTCAATTTCGAAGGGCAGGACTGGAGGAAGGATGGCTCTAATGGTGGTGCAAATGGAGCCAGTCGAGGGGGGAAACGGGGTAGACATGTCTAGACGGCTCTCGAGCCAAACCTCCATCTACGCCAGGTGGACAAGGCCTTTGTTACATTGTGATGCTCTGGTAAGAGTTCTTTTCAAAGCCTACGAACCCCATTGAAACGGACATTGGCTTGCAAAAATCTGCATCGGCGAAGGAATTTCCAGCGTATCCCACATCACGAATTCGTGCTACTTCCACGGCTCTTTCAGTTTAATGATCAGCGTTCACTTGGAGCATATGAACCACAACATCTATTCTGTCAATACAGATTGAAACGTACATAAGACAAGATACCCTTTCTCGAATTGATTATGTACTCTACCGTATATTTTTCCTAAATGGACTCAACTAGTAGTCACACTGTTGACAGGACAAACTCATTGCCATGCTTGAATGAATCATGAATCGTATCCGTGCAAAATTTGGGTTCGATGCAAGAACTCACATAATACCATTAATTGCAGGGAGACGAGACCAGATCGGAACGCTACCAGCCAGACATTGTACTGTACTAGAACATACATCTAAGGACACTCTATTCGGGCAGATTGCCTCGACACTTTGTAGTTCACCTATAGCGTCCATTTTTGACCACAAATCGAATTGGAAGGTGGCGAGCCGCTCCACAGCAACAAAAGTTTTCAATACACCATATTTGCTGAGTGTCTTTCAATTGGCCACCTGAAGAGCAAAATGCAAAAGAATGCGTCGGCCGGGAATCGAACCCGGGGCTCGTCGAGTTAGATCAGAATCATGGCAACGACGAATTTTACCACTAAACCACCAACGCAATTGATTAGATAATATGTTAGGGGACGCGCATGTTCTGTTTATATAACAAAACGTACCATCGTTTCTTAGAACTGTAGTTGCCTTTCTCAGTAGGCCGCTCTGACTTGAAAAGCAAAGGCGATTCAGCTTGTTGGAATAGCTGCTGCTATGTGTGACCCAGTCGTTACACCCTCGCGATCCTCCTCCCAAAAGCCTCTCAACATCAGACCCGCAGGGTACCCTCCCAACCTCCCTTGAAGGCATTGGTGTTCCTGAGTGGTGCAACCTTTAGTCATACCTCATTGAATGGTTTGGGCTCACCTCGACGAAGAAGAATAGAGTCTACGTATGGAGGTCTAAAAGTAGCTTTGATCTGGCGGACTCAGATCTCCTAATACAGACTGTTTCACGTAGTGATTTGGTTTTGCACAGCGGCTCTACATGTTTGTTGAGGGAATCACCCTATAGAGGACTGCACTAGTCTAAGATGTTGCTTGTACGTCTCACGAATGCAGCCTCTGCGTTGCCAAACTTGGTGGTGCGGCTAATTATCGTAGACATCAATGTCTCTTGAATATGACAAGCTCGTGGCCTTCCGTATTGGAAGATTTCGAGCCAGACCGCTCAATTGAGCTACTTTCGAGTGATGCTGGTCGCTGGGGCGGTCGTGTAGCCCTTGTATAAATGGAGCACGCTCGTATGACAACGACTAGGATGTAACCTGTTTGATAGCTTTGTCGTTTTGCCTACACTCTCGGACTAAAGTTGTGCAGCGTGGCGGCTGTGAAAAGAAAAGCTCCACATCTGGGCATCAAGGACGTAGATCAGAAGGTATGTGGATGCCATCATGTAAACAGGAGAAACGTAACGGTACCTCCTGGTGTGTTCCAACACGAAACCTCTTGGTTTTCTGCATGCGGAAGCGAGGACAGAGATTCTTACACTTGTGTAGGCCAAAGGTAACGTGAGAAAGATCAAGATCAAGATCGGGACCACTGTTCGTTGGCTATTTTATTAGTTAAAGTCAACATCACTCATTAATAACATAGTCTCGAAGAGCCAGACTGGGCCTTGGTTTGGCGCATTGCAATTGACACTGTTGCAGTGAACCGGGAACTTTTTTTTCGGTAATATTGCCGTGATCAAGTCGGCAGTTATTACAAAAATCAGAACTCACATCTTTCGAGTCGATCGCTACTACCCTGCATAATTGAGTGCCGTTCATGACCCTAGGGCCTTCAAAGGCGTCATGTGGCTTAAAGATACAGATCAATAGTTGGCCTTTGTTCCGTCGACAAGTCTGTACCAGGCGTGTCGATTTCTTGTTTTCGGCGCTGGAATTCCAGGTGAGTATTATGATGGTGCGAATTCCATTGTGCCGATACAAGCACCTTGCGACTCACGACAGCCTGCCTGGTTCAAGTGGTCTAGTCCAGTCTTGCGAGACGCATCCGTAATAGGAGCATTAAACATTTTCTCGCTTGTAAAGAGGGAGCCTATGTCGGTTTGAATATATAACGGTTCTTTGGGGTATTGGTCATGTTCTAAAGTTCAAACGCCAGTCAGCCACATACCATGCCCTCCTTTGGGATTTCTGTTTGCCCCTCAGTGGCTTTTGAAGGGTGATCGTCATGCTGTGAATTAGTGACCAAAGCATCAGCGGCTTCGATCTTTCCACCCGGTGACAAATTCACGCTTTTCGCCTCCTGCGTCTCTCGTTCTAATTTTTCTTTCTCCTTCTTACTCAGTTGCAGACTACCCTTTTCGAGCGCTTCCTCAGGCAATGGTCTCACGTGAGGTTGGCAGACAAAATAAGGTCGTCGACAGCGAATCACCGCTTCGTTCAAAGAGGTGATGTTTTCGGTGGTGTGGAAACTGTCAGGGTCACGAGAATATTCTATCAACCCTGCTCTGACAGCTTCCTCTGTCAAGCTCAGCACTTGTTCGTAAGAGCTAATGTTGCCAGACTTTGATCGTGCGAGCGCATCGCGTACGCCGTGGTGGCGAGAGACGAGGGGCCGAAGCATATGGAAAAGATGCGATTTGGCTGCAACGAAATTGGCGTCATGTTGCTGCTCCCACTTATCCCCATTTCGGTGGTCGAGTGTTTGTGGTGGTGCAGCATTTTTCTTGGCTTGCTTTGCGGCCTTCTTCGCTTCGAGTTTTCTTTGGCGTTTGCTCGGTGGTTCTGCTGATTCGTCCGCTCCCTCTGGCTCTGCGATACGTTTGCCATTTTCGTTCGGTTCATTGGAATTGAAACCCGCCGCCACCGCCGTCGTCTGATCCTCGGTGAATTGGCTTTCGGTATAGTCACTGAGCTGGAACAATGGCTGGCGAACGGGAGGCTCTTGGCCAATGACGTACTTGTAGAGAATGTCAATGTATCGGCGCAAAACTGCGTCCATGCGCCAGCCGCCGTTACCATCTCTTCCTACGAAATACTCTGGATGTGATGCTGCATTCTCGGGCACGGAAGCGAAGATGGATGGGTCGTAGAGATTACCCTCTGCACTCATCACACCGTCTGCCTTGGTCGCGTCAAGGCATTTCTGGATATCTTCATGCTGCAATATATTACCGTTCGCAAACATGACTGTCTCGGGTGGTAAGTTGTCCCGAAGATACCTGAGAATCTGCCAGTCCGCCAGACCCGTGTTATGACCCTTCTGTTCCCTTTGCCGACCATGCACTGTAATAAGACTTGCTCCTGCGCTCAATATCATCTTTGCGTATTCAAGTGTCTTTTCTTTAGTCTCTAGGACACGCATTTTCGCAGTCACCGGAATATCTAGCCCGTTATGCAGAGTGTTTATCAATTTATGGATCAAGTCCCAGTCCTCTTGAAGAAATGCGCCATAGTGACCCTTTCGTGCAATACCTTGTGGACAGCCCAAATTCAAGTCGACAGCATCACAGTAAGGCTGTACAATCTTCGCCGCATCCAAAAGGTACTGTGGATCGTTCGCACAAAATTGCACAAACAGAGGTCGATCGCCAACTTTTGCGTTTCCATCCAGCCACGCCTCTCCTTCAACTTTCATTGCTTTCTGTTGGGTACTGTCGGCCGGGCTTGGAAGCACCAAAGGTGATCTGAGCGGTGTGAAATGGTGTTCGCGGTATTTCGCAGTCTCGGCGAAGAGGCGGGCATGGAACATGGGTGAGTAGCACAGTATGCTTTGGCGCAGTTCTGAGGGCAGAAACGATTTGGTCAAAAGCCTCCATGCGAACTCAGACTGGTCAACCATTGGGGCGACTATGACTTTGGGCGACCCAATCGACTCGTAGAATGCACGTCCATGGAGCTTGCCTGGTTTGGGGTCGGCCATGGTTGCGAAGAAGCTTTTGGCATAGGTTGATCGTAGAGGTTGGCGAGTGATTGAATATTTTATTGTAGACGCCGAGAGCCTTGGGCAGCGCATCGATCCAAATCCAGTGCTATGGTGTTGGGGGTTAGTGGGTAAAGATGAATTCGCACTTTTTCTTTTGGTATAGTTCCAAAAGTATGAGGGTATAGAGTAGGTACCTAGGTACTGTACTGCGCTTGATCTCGTGCGGTCCGATCCGGTTCTTAGTCAGGCAGCCCGTCTCCGCGAGATACTCGGCTTGTCCTGCATCGCAATCGTCTGCGGCAGCCCTATTGAAATTGATGGTTAGTAGTCAACGTAATAGAAGTGATCGCCAATCGGATTAGCTGAGACATGTTGCTCATGTGGAAGGTACCAGATTGCAAACCTGACCCCTCGACTTTGTCAACGAAAGAGAATGCTCCAAATCATTCCCAGGTGCGCTCAACCGCTAAACTTCGACGTTCAGGATCGGCATGTGGCCACACCTTGTTGAAGTCGAGGGAACAAGCTGCGGTACTCGAACAAGTAAATGAAGGACGACAAGTAGACAGCCGATACAATATGCACTATATCATGTAATTGCTATATGTTCATTTGGTCAACGTCCTGGACGGGATGCCCTCGTCCAGATACGAGTCATTACAGCCTGTAAGGCTGCTTCATCACATCATTGTATTCTGAAAAAGCAAAACCAGATCTGTGTGAAATGTCAGAGTTCTTCGTATGACAGGCATGAACGCAAGCAGTCTATTCTAACTCATCAAAGATACATGTATATCCAAAGGGGATTCGAGACACCGTACATGCAGAACGCTGTCATAACGCTAAGATTCTCAATGCATTACCTCAGTCGTGCACACGCCTTCTCTAAATAGATCAATTGATGTTGTCGTCTGTGTTGAGGCGCAAATTTCGAAATCGAAATCTGAAGTCGGGGCATCGGGAACTGACGAGTCGAATCCTTGCTCAGAATACGGCAGTTCAACCTCATTAACTTTGTGGCTGAAATCGGAAGAATCATCTTCCAGGTGAAGTTCCGCATTTAGTTCATTTTCGACAACTCTATTGGGCTCGGTTGGATCGAGAGTGACCTCTTCCTGCTCGTCAACACCAAAATTCTGGTCAGATGGTGGAGACGAAGCAATGGTAGAGGAGTTGACAAGCTCGAATGCGAGTGGTATCGCTGTATCGGTTGTATGAACCAGCTCGGATGCGGTGATATTCGTGGATGTGAGGTCAAACACGTTCAGCGGCTTGGTGTGAAGTATAAAGGCGTGTAAACCCGAATAGATGGCAATAATGCTGAGAAAGAAGATGACGACGTTCCGCCTATCTTGCGCAAGGACGTACAGATAATTGCGCAGAAGGATCGAAAGCGGGATTTGCGACCGCGTATAAATCTGTGGAACGTCGGTCTTTGAAGATGTGTCTTTTCCGAGTTGGTTGGTGCTTCCGGACACTGGTTGCAGAGATCGTTTGTTGGGTGCGAGACGTGCAACAGGGCTGCGAGGCTGTCTGTCCTTCTGAGCCAACTGCTCGAAGCGTATAGCCGGCGGTTGCACTGCTCGAGTAAGATAGACCTGTTCTTCAACAATGGAACGGATCCTGTCTTCCTCCACTTTCCTCGAACTAAATGGAGTCTCCTCCTGCTGTAAAGTCGCATTCAGCTTTCTCCTCAAGTCTTCGGGGATTGCTGGCATCACTTCAACGTCAACCCGCTCCATCTCTGGCCAGCACGCGCTCCATGCAGCTGCCTTCATCAACCCATTTGCTGCATACACCTTGACATTCCACCGCTGGCTGGCATTTCCAACTCCGTCCTTGCATCCGTGCCTGTGGCTATCACATATAGTGCAAAGCTCCCCACCATCTTCTGAACCCTCTTCTTCGCTAGACCCCAATCCAGAATCATGTCTACTGTGGCCGCTGATGGTCGATGCTTGAGACCCTTCTGAGTCACGTGGTCGTCGGAAATGTCCATCTGCCGTGAGACGTTCTTCCCTCAAATCCAATGCTTCTAGCAGTCGCTCCTCTAGAAGATCGTATTCGTCCCGTGGATGTGGAATGAGAATCCCACGCCTCAGAATTGTATCATTCGCTTTACTCCTCAGTAACTGCAAGCTTTGTAGAAGATGCGGCGGCAGAATTTCCATCATGCTATGCATGCTCCAGGGTGTTGTGATCGGTAGAAGAGTAATATGTAGCAAGACCAGCGGATACTCTCGGGCTTCGTCCCCATGTTGCCGTTGTGCCCGCCTTTGCAATGGGCTGTTCCTTACTTTAGATGACTTGCTGGTGGCACTCATCCGGCGCCTCATTCCTCTCTGTGGTAGCGGGCGTGCGCCATGTCTTTCGAACAGTATAGGGGACGAGAATTGTGCTCTTCTTATCTCTGGCCTTTTCGCCTGCGATAGATGCGCCGACTGCGGTGTTAGTGGCCTGTATTGAAGGTCTGTTGGCTCTATGTCGGTCGGGTATAGGCTCTCTGGCATAGAGGATATTGTTGTGTCTGTTAGGGTCGAAATACGACGGCTCGAAACAGTTGTGCTCTGAGTCTCTACATGGCCTAGATCTTCGTCGTTATCGTACCCGGTATTTGGACCTTCGAGTGGGGAGCCAAGTTCGTCATAGTACTCGTTCGACTCGATTTCGTCGTATGTGGGAGATTCTGTCTTGGAAAGTCGCGCCATATGAAAAATGAAGGTCAAGTGTCGTTGTGAATGACTGCCTGGGAGGCTAAAGGCAATATGATGCTCAAGTCGCTTCAATTATTTCCCTTTTACATGGGTCACGGATGGAAGCAGAAAGGTCGAATTGAACACGCTCTTATGACTTCACTTTCAAGTTGTAGACATCATGTCTAATGCTGTATTAGGCCTTCGAAAAGGGATACAGATGTGCCTACATAATTGGGCGGCAATGCGTTGGTCATCAGTGGGGCGGTCTGGCCAATGTAACAAATGTAAATAGTGGGTTGCCTAGGCAACGGTCAAATCCCTGGCAAAGCGTGTCTAGCGGTAAGGACAAGGCCGTTGAATCCCCCGCTCCATTGGGAGAGAAGTACACCATCAGATAGCAGAGTAAAGCTACCTAGGGAGGACGGAGTGTCGTGCTCCCTGGGTTCCATACCTGAAATTCCTCCGGGCCCTGAGCAAGCAAGGTGATGTGATCGTGATAGTGAATTTATCCCCAGCAATGTTGATACCCGTAATCCTTCGTGAGGCACGACCTTTGCGGAAAACAGTGGCAACATGCACAATTAATATTTGAATTCAAATATTTATTAGATGGGTTGATCTTCCATAAATCAAAGAATTGTCTAACAGTGTCGTCTTCATTCCACGGCTGAAGGTGATGTCCCTCTCCTAGAGATCCTACTGCTAGGTCGAAGGCCAAACTCCTTCAAAGTACCAATTAGAAGCCCGCGAACCAGCCTAAAATCACATAATCACAGCCAGACTAGTCTGATCTGATCTGAATGGGCAGCCATGTAGTAGTGAAAAAGCACTGTCAAATTGGCATTCTAGGTTCTGCAAATAGTTACACGTATCGCAAGGTTGCAAAGTCACGTGATTTATACTTACCCTAACCCTGGAGCTGGCAAGCAGGCTCGGAGCGCACGTGATCTCATACTGCGCGCGCCAAGGCCACTAACGAAAATGCAAAGCCCACTCCACAATCACAATTGAAGGTCGTCGTTTGAAGGTTTCTTGTTGAGTGTACGAAGCAACATCTGCCACCGCGACATCAGAAGTCAACCGCCATCATGTCGCTCGTCTCCGGAGAGAAGACGAACTTCCAGTTCATCTTGCGTCTGCTCAACACCAACGTACGTGATATTCGACGGATTCCGGAAAGAGTGGGAGTTGTGTACTGGAATTTGCGCGATCGAGTCGGCATACAAACGAGGAGCTTGCGACGGCGGGGACGGTGAACTGGGACACAGTGCTAACCTTTACGGCGCTACAGGTTGACGGCAAGCAAAAGGTCATGTACGCCCTGACCAAGATCAAGGGTGTTGGCCGCCGTTACAGCAACTTGGTTTGCAAGAAGGCCGATGTCGACCTCAACAAGCGGTAGGACATCAACATTGATCCCGCCTTGGGCCAACAGGAATACTAACGTGCGTAACAGCGCCGGTGAGCTCACCTCCGAAGAGCTGGAGCGTATCGTCACCATCATTCAAAACCCAACTCAGTACAAGATCCCCGCCTGGTTCTTGAACAGACAGCGCGATATCGTCGACGGCAAGGACTACCAGGTGCTGGCCAACGGTGTTGACAGCAAGCTCCGTGATGATTTGGAGCGCCTGAAGAAGATCCGCGCCCACAGGGGTCTCAGGCACTACTGGGGTCTCCGTGTCCGTGGCCAGCACTCCAAGACCACCGGCAGGAGGGGTAGGACCGTCGGTGTCAGCAAGAAGAAGGGGTAAAGGTGTGCGCCTTACATGGAAAAGTCTTATCTGGGAGATCACGAAGGGCAGGTTCAATTTATGCAGTTCACTGCTTGTTCTTTTGGCGTCTGGTGGAGCAATCAGTACACTACACCGATGCTGCTCTTGATAGGGATGTATTGAATGTGCACCTTATCAGCCTCAACCATTACATGCGAACGTCAAGCCAATGCCCAAACACCCAATTACGAGTGTACGCCAATTGAGGTCGTGGTTGACCAGAATGATGAACCTACTTCGGATCTCTTAGATCAAAATTGAACGTATCTATGTCCGAATACGATGACAACAAAGCTCTGTGCCACTTGTCTTACTCTCACATGGTAGAAGAACTTAGAAGTGGTTTGAAGCGTAGTATCTTGTGAAGCAGTTCGCTGGTTAGAACGAAGCATTAACACTGAGATATGGTGTACTTTTGCTGTTAATTGTACCAAAGCAGTCAGTGACTGGCATGACGAACTCCTAACTAGAGTCGGTTCGACGAATGTAAATAACCTTACACATGTATGATCACCTCATTCAGCTACTTTCGGCGAAGCATCTATCAGGCAGAACACCTATGGTGCCACCATTGGATATATGGATAGGCGATCTTGATACGATTGGATTCAGCAGTGCCAAATGAAACTTGGATGGTTCATTAAGATCGCTGTAACGCTATCACAATATTCGCATGGTAGATTGGGTCTATAGCAAGCCCTGGTGTTGATCAATCCCCTTGATCAATCCCCTTCGTGCGTGACGGCCATATCCAGTACTTCAGCTCGGGCCCTACCCTTGGTCTGCGTCGATATGAAATCCGAAAGGATCTTGAAGCCGCCCGGCTCGACGAAGCCAACAACTTCCCACTCATCACTGTTGGTGTCCTGAGACTCGATCTGCTCTACGAAGCTGAGGATCTTCTCCTTCACCGACCGTGGCTGTTGTGATGCTTCGTCAGACCCATCTTCACCCTTTGCCGGCTTGACAGTCTGTTTAGCGATGGACGTCGGGCACGTGATCCTCAATCGCATACGAGCCCGCGCACAGGGGATCGGTTGATGTGCAATGAGCGCTTTGATGGCTTCCAGCGCCTGAGACTTGGCCGGTCTCTTCTCATTCACGCCGGTCCAGATAGGTTTCGACTTGTCGGCGGCCTCTTCGGAACCAGCCTCCTTGCTGCTATTGGCACCAGACTTTTTGCCAGCACTCGTACTGCCAGACCCGTCTCCGCTTTGATCGCGACTGGCGCTTCTGTCTGTGCCGTCCGCTACAGCCTTGCCAACATGTCTGCCAGCATGTCCTCCCTGGGAACTGAGCTGGTCGAGCGCCTTCTCAATCATACCAGGGGTATACACCCTCTTGCTCTTGGGGTCGACGATCCTCGCTGCGACGATATCGATCACCTCCTTCCTGACTCGCTCCATCTCAGCACCTCTCTCCTTCTCACCAACTTGGACATCGCCCTTCTTGAGGATCTCCTGGACGACCTCCTCTCGTGTCATGCCTGGGAAAGCCTTCTTCAGGTCCTCATTGGGAGCAACTTGGCCCTTATTGACGTTGAGGAAAACATTTGTGATTTGTAAAACGTTGTCAAGATCGGTCTCGACGCCAGAGCGGAAAGCAGACACCATGTTCTTGTAGGCAGCAACCTCGAACCGCTTTTTGCCCTTCTTCATACGAATCAGGGAGACATTGGTCAGGCGAATCTGATTTGATGGTTGGTTGATTTGGGCGGAAGGCATGTTGGCGGTAGTTCCAGAGATGGAAACGACAGACACGTATTTGCAGGTGTTTTGCCAGGAAGGACAAACTTGGTTCTCAGGTTCATTTATAAACAAGGATATATCTAAGGATGTCCCGCTGGGAGTTTCGAGCCGCCCGTGGTTAATCGATATGACAGTAACGCTAACCCAAATTTCACACCAAAAGACACCAGCATGACTAACAATGAGTGAAGTCATTCTCGACGCACTGCTACCTCCGTACCTAGGTAGGCGGGGGAGCGATCGAAAGATCTAATCTTATCTAGTCTCACAGTGCACAGGTCACACGTAGCGGTAAGTACTGTACTGTACCCAAGCAAATGCCGGTGGCTGGGGAAGTGCAGTGGCGGTTGGCCTGATGCGTCATGGCGTAGGGTCAATGCTTCCCCGTATCAGTTGCCATGAGCTACCCTTATCCTGCTGCCTCCGTTGGCCTCCCAGACACTCACTTGCTTCCTCTTCCTACCTCCCCACTGTCTTCCATCATCCCACAACCTATCCATCAGCGATCAGGTTGCAGTCTCATCTACAGGGGCTAGTCTATATCGTACACTTCATTCTTAAACGTCAGCCTTCGTTGTTGACACGAGCCGTCATGAAGCTCACGGCGTCTGCGCTCCTTCTGGGAGCTGTTAGCGCTGCTGTCCCACAGCAGCAGCAAGTCCTCCAAGCTCCAGGATCAATCCAGGAGGCTCTGAAGTCTGCCAGTGACAAAGCCTCGTCTTGGAGGAAACCGTTGGAGAACCTCGAGCATACCCTTTCTCAGCTGACACAAGAGGCACGTGCTACTTGGGACGAGGTAGCTCTCATGTTCCCCGAGAGCATGTCACAGGCCGCTTTCTTCAGCACCCCCAAGCGCCACAGCCGCAAGCCCAACAGTGCCTGGGACTTCCACACCAGTGGCAAGGCTATCCAAGATGTCTGGGTTACCAATGCCAACGGCGAGAAGGAGCGTGAGATTGATGGCAACCTCGAGAACTTCAACCTTCGTACCAAGAAGGTCGACCCTCAGAGCCTCGGTGTGGACAAGGTCAAGCAATATTCAGGATATCTTGACAACGAGGAGGAGGACAAGCATCTGTTCTACTGGTTCTTTGAGTCTCGCAACGACCCAAAGAACGACCCTGTAGTCTTGTGGCTGAACGGTGGCCCAGGATGCTCCAGTCTGACTGGCCTCTTCATGGAGCTTGGGCCTTCGTTCATCGGCAAGGACCGCAAGACCGATTTCAACCCTTACTCTTGGAACTCTAACGCCAGTGTTATCTTCCTGGACCAGCCAGTGAACGTCGGATACTCTTACTCGGGTAACCCTGTCAGCAACACTGTCGCTGCTGGAAAGGACGTCTACGCTCTCCTGACTTTGTTCTTCAAGCAGTTCCCAGAGTACGCCGACCAGACTTTCCACATCTCTGGCGAGAGTTACGCCGGTCACTACATCCCTGTCTTCGCGTCAGAGATTCTCTCCCACAAGAAGAGGAACATCAACCTGCAGAGCATCCTGATTGGCAACGGTCTCACCGATGGCCTTACTCAATACGAATGGTACCGCCCAATGGCTTGTGGTGATGGCGGCTGGCCAGCCGTTCTTGACGAGGCTTCCTGCAGCAGCATGGACAACGCCCTTCCTCGCTGCCAATCGCTGATTGAAAGCTGCTACCAGAGCGAGTCCGTGTGGTCTTGTGTGCCTGCTTCTATCTACTGCAACAACGCGATGATTGGACCATACCAACGCACGGGCCAGAACCCATACGACGTCCGCAAGCAGTGTGGCAGCAACTCTCTCTGCTACGACGAGCTTGACTGGATTCAGGCATACCTGAACAAGCCAGAGGTGCTGGAGGCCCTCGGCGCTGAGGTGGACAGCTACGAGAGCTGCAACATGGACATCAACCGTAACTTCCTGTTCCAGGGTGACTGGATGCAGCCCTTCCACAGGCTTGTACCAGGTCTGCTGAAGGAAATCCCTGTGCTTGTCTACGCTGGCGATGCCGACTTCATCTGCAACTGGCTGGGCAACCTGGCTTGGACTAACGCTCTGGAGTGGCCAGGACAGAAGGCGTACCAGAAGGCGAAGTTGGAGGACTTCACACTGGCTGAGACCGGCAAGAAGGTCGGCCAGGTCAAGTCCAGCGGCAACTTCACATTCTTGAGACTGCACGCCGGTGGCCACATGGTACCATACGACCAGCCAGAGGCCAGCTTGGCTATGCTCAACAGGTGGTTGGGTGGTGAGTGGGTGGAGGAGTAAAGCTTAGTTATGCAGAGTCAGCAATACGCTTCTACTGTCGGCCACTGTGACTGTTGTCCGTGTTTGGAGCTGAATGTTTCCCTGCAGATTGTCCTACCAGTAGGACCCCAGTCAGCAGTTTTTGAATGTCTCTTCGAGCTTGCTAGTCTCGGAAAACGGATCTGCATGTATTGATCTGTAGACTCGTATCAGCTTTATATAATTGCAAATTCAGGATCTATGTCAAAGAAAATCGCGATTTGCTAACAGTTTCAGCAATTCGCGTCGCAGCTTTCTAGTCGACGAGCCACCTTACTGCTCGCGGCGATAATTGGCTCAGTCGATTTCCGTACGAGTTCGGCAGATTCGTAAATTATGGAAGATAGTAGCTAACGCGGCTGGAGCCTTTTGCCCGACTGATCTTTTTCACCGCCGTCTTCCCACACAACTTAGTACTATCAACATGCGTCCCTCCGCATGGGTAGGTCTCGGCACCTACAATTTTCACTACTCGAAATTTCTCGTCATCAGTCATTCCTAGAGCCTTACGATCGGGAGTCAACCGCTCAAGTCCGTTTGCTTTAAAATCGTCCTCATCCCACCAGTCTATTTGTACTGGCATATCCTTTTCGATGTAAGCGTCGAGCCTTTCCTGGATGTCGTCTTTCCATTTGCCTTCGATTGAGCCAAGGAACTCGCACGCTGCGGAATCCGGGACATGAGATGCCTTAGTCTCGTCAAAGTTCTCGACCTTTCCCTCTAGAAGATGTCGCACGGCTGCTCCTAGAACATGGCCTGCCGTGTGATAGCGCGAGTAGAGCAAACGTTTCTCAGTATCGATGGCCTGGGTGACCTGATGGCCTAGCTGGAAGACTGCTAATGGGCTAATAAAGGTGCCAAGATGTAAGACTTGATCAGGTCTGGTCGCAGCCATACGTACGGCCTGTACGTCAAATTTAGCTCCAGATTCACCTTCCATGAAACCCTGATCGGAAGGCTGGCCGCCGCCTTGGGGATGGAAAATGGTAGCGTCGGTAACGACGACATGATCCTCGTCTTTTGCTTGCTTGAAAAGTCCCCTGTCAGCTGCCGCGAGTGATGCGACTGTCTCTACAGCTATAACAGCGACCTGGAGAGTGGACAGATGGCCATTGCGCTGATACGACAGCAAGGTACGGCAGGACGGAGGGCGTATGCACATGACAGGCGTTTCCCCGGCTCGGGAATCAGAGTGAGACAAGGTTGTATAGTGAGTGAATTTACCGCAGTCGTTGAGACGCAAACGTATTGCCTTGTCAATCTGTGGAGGTAAAGCACGTGTGCGATGCAATGAATATCCTTCTCATCACATTCTTGCAGAGCAGCGGGCAAGGGAGAGTTTCACCCCTCGTCAGCCAGTCTCACGTGCAGGCGTGCCGATAGCCATTACGACGGCACGAGAATGCCACGAAGCATCTCGATCTGCCACCCGATCTGAAGGGCAGACGGCCGATCATCGCTGTTGGGACTAGCGCGGCTCAGGCGGCGACGGGCTTGAACTCCTAGCGGCCCGTTCATTCGGTGGGCCTGCGGAGGACCGTCTCCACGTACCCACCAATAGAGGTATGTGATATGCACAGGACTGGATGTCTACCGTTGTGCATACCTCTAGCTGGGTACGTGGGAGGGCAGGAGGCAGTCGTCGACTCATAAGCACCAGCAAGCCTCGCGTCTCTCGTATTCTCCCCCATGCTTTCCCACGAAAAGCCAAATTCGAAACTCAGATCGGTGGCTGACATCACTGTGGGCGATGGATAAGATCTTCGCTCGTCTCTTCCGGCAATCACCAATATTACTGGACAGGATGCTGATGGCGACCTGGCGATCCTCGATGGCTGGCGTGAGTACCTCAGATATATACATCTTTCCCACTCGAGACGTGAAAAAGATGTGCAATGACCCGCCGGCAGCCGGGGAATGGGCATTTCGCACGCCGTGTCTTGTATGAGGCATTCTGGAGGTGATACCTATTGTCCAAGACGAGAAGATGAGTACCGCCAATAAGTATCTCCGTGGCACCGCAGAAGATTTCTACACAATCGAAGTTGGGTCCATGCATCTGGTAACACACGGCGGTACTGCGGACAATGCGTCCCGTGTACCCAGTTGATGGCCAGTCAGATGAAAATCACGGTATATTCGGCAGATAATGCTGTTGTTTCATGCCCGAAGCGAGAACGAGGTTCCTGACTACGGTGCGGCCCTTCCCGAAACAACCAATCACCAGCCGAGGGAGTGCACTAAATAGGTAATCAGCCTCTCAGCACAGGGGTCGGGCTTGGCCTTCGTAAGGTACAGTAAGGTGGGTAGTGATTGACATTGCCTATGACGTAGATTCAATGTATTTACTTTTCTTCAATCCACAAAATTTGTCTGGAGGTGGAGCCGTGACGATGTCCCCATCCCCCAGCGCTTCCTCTCAGCCTACGATGCGCCGCCTGCGACCCACTGTATGCTCTGCCCCAGCGCTCAGGCCAGGAGGCTTCACCCGGTCTACTGTCAACGACCCTCGCTGCATGGCTTGGCCGTCCTATCTCCCAGCAAATCCTCGATGCGCGCGATCACCCAGCACCCAACGTCGAAGCCACTACGTATTGATGCAGAAAATGTGCACCAGATTTGCAGCTTATCCATCGCGATTTGCGGTCTTTGGCCCAGCACGTCATGGACGCCCTCTCTGGCGACCTGACTGATACAAGTCCACCTTTGATCCCCCCGAGACTTGCAGTCCGCTTTTCGTCCCTGTCCTATCTCTCCATCTTCCCCAAACCTTTCCCCATACTCTACCGCCATGGCAGACATAGACCGCCCCCAGGTGGCTGCGCCTCATCAATCTTCGCAGGAGCAACTTTCTTCCTCGGACGAAAAGAAGAATGAGAGCAATCTCTCTTCTCCACGCACATCTTCGCCTGATCAGAAGCAGGAGATCATTGCAGGCGATGGCAAGCGCGAGATCACTGAGGAAGAATGCGACGAATTGCTCGCCTACAACTGGTCTCCCCGGAAGAAATGGGGCTATCTTTGCTCCGTCGGTCTGATCCAGATCGCTATGAACTACAACACTTCGGTATACCCCAATGCCGTCACCCAACTCACCGAGGAGTTCCACATCACCGAACAGAAGGCCAGGACTGGCCAAATGATCTATTTGCTCTTTTACTCTTTCGGATGTGAGCTGTGGGCCCCGTGGAGTGAAGAATTCGGCCGCTGGCCCATTCTGCAGCTGAGTGAGCTTTTGATCAACATCTGGATTCTCCCAGCCGCCCTGGCGAACAACTTCGGTTCCATCCTCGCGGGACGAGCACTCGTAAGTAAATAATCGATTTCACGATGGCGTCTTGGATGAGCTGACAGGATTGCCTGTAGGGTGGTCTTTCTACCGCTGGCGGCAGTGTCACGCTTGGCTTGATTGCCGATCTTTACCAGGTAGAGGATCAGCAATGGCCTCTGGCGTTTATTGTTTTAACCTCATGCATCGGTACCAGTATTGGTGGTGTTATTGGAGGTCCTATTGAGCGATGTGGGTTTCCCTTCATGAAAACTGCATGCCACGGGGAAGCTAGATGCTGACAACCTTTGCAGTCCTTCACTGGCGCTGGAATTTCTGGATTCAGCTCATCTTCAACGGAACTGCTCAGGCCATCCACTTCTTCATGCCTGAGAGCCGATCGACAATCATCATGGACAAGGAAGCCAAGCGTAGGCGCAAGACAGGCGAAGACCCGAATGTATACGGGCCAAACGAGATGAAGAAGCCTCGCGTCAGCGGCAAAGACTTCCTGCGTATCTGGTCCCGACCATGGCAGATGTTGCTCACGGAGCCTATCGTCACCTGCCTGTCGCTGCTCTCTGGTTTCTCCGATGCCCTCATTTTCACCTTCCTCGAGAGCTTTAACCCGGTCTATGCTCAGTGGAACTTTGGTATCCTTGCCACAGCCTGGGCCTTCATCCCAATCAACGCTGCATACTTCATCGCCTACTTCTCCTACTATCCTTGGTTCATGCGAGACGACCATATTCGAAAGACGAAAGGCTCAGATCACTACCTGCCCGAGAGGCGGCTGAAGTGGCTTCTCTGGACCGCTCCGCTTGAACCGATAGGTCTTTTCGGCTTCGCTTGGACTACACAAGGGCCAGAAGTCTGCCATTGGATCGTCCCCATGATATTTGCCGCCCTGATCGGTATAGCAAATTATACCATCTATTTCAGTTCGGTCGACTACATGGTGGCGTCTTATGGTGTATACTCTGCCTCGGCAACGGGTGGCAACGCATGGGCTCGAGACTTCTTCGCCGGTATCAGTGCTATGTACGCTGGTCCGCTTTATAAAAATCTGGGCAAGTCACCAAGGCCTGCTGTCAACTACGCCACGACGATCCTCGCGTGCTTGAGTTGCTTAATCGTCGCACCGATCTACGTCTTCTACTGGTTCGGCCCTCAGATCCGTGAGCGCAGTAAATTCGCGAAGACACTAGAGGCCGACAGGGAGAAGGTTGGCGGCCACAGACTCATCGAGGCAGACAATTTGCCTGCGTGAGTCCCAACTCATCAGATGCGGTGTCGAAGCCCATCACACGAAGACGCATGACTTTACGAAGGAACTTGGCTCGTCAGGATTAAAGACGGGCGCAATCAGGTCTGTGGCTCACGTCATTGAGCCCACAATGATCTTAATACCACGATTTCCAAATTCTATGCCATTAGTTGCTTTCCCACAAACTCACAGTGGACGGCGCCTCCAATTTTGGGGTAAAAACTTAAAGGACACAGCATACCACGTGGAGCATAATAGAACTGGATCGATCCGCGCCATGCAATGCCATGCTACACCATGCCGACCCGGTTCAGGACCAGACAAGAAGATCGGGACCGGTTAGAAAAAGCTGAGTGACTGGGTAACTTAACCCAATTGCAGCACGTGGCAACCATTTGGCGCTTCGGTGTTAGCCATACAGATAGAGCCCAAGATACAATCTAGATTAGCCAGCGTCTGACATAGAGTCTAGAGATAGTTATTTGATACCTACACGATGTGTTTCCCACCTACTGAATCCGTCTTACATTCTAACGCCTCTTATCTTGAAAACAAAAACAATGTGGTTTTTTCGGTCTGCTTCCTCCCGCTTCACGTTAGCGTTGATCTGATGTTGTCGATTGATGCATCAGTTGTTACGATAGCGGTAGCGCGGTGTCTGATAGCTGCTCCATTACACGATCATGCTTCAACTTCGCAATAGAATTCTGAGAATTGGGCGGAATAGTTGGTTGGACAGTGCCTGTCTTGGTTTATGGGCTTTCTGTAACGATGGTTGACTGGGTTGTGCACAAAATGCGGTCGGGCTAGAGGGTGGTTGGCGTCAAAGACAAGCAATCAATTAAAGCCCGCCGCCTGTCCACACAGCAAAGCTTCGCCAGAGCGAAATGCGCGAAGTGGAACCCAATGCGCCTGTCGCGATGTGTCTGACATGCATATCGCCATTGGCCCTCTTTTTTCGGTGGACTTCTTCGATCGCAGAGCAGGTATGGTCCAATTGTTCTGCCAGTTGTTCCATGGCGCAAAGCGTAAGGGCTGTTTGCTGCGACGATCCAGGTCGATATCGCAATTTCGCTTCCTGCTTCAATCCTTTGCGCGCCGTCGCATCCTCAACTGATGCACGCACACCGACCTCAGCATTCCATAGGTGAGTCGCCAAACGGTCGCATCGAGGTCTTTTGATTTAGCCTCGATGGCAGGTTCAGACCTGGAGGCAGTAATGAGTCGGCACGGCATAAATACCGTGGCTCTGCTCTCCTTGGTCCTCATGCTTTCATCAAGACATTCTCTCCAACGATAACGACGACAACAACAACAGCAACTTTTTCTTCTTGTCCNAAAAAAATAAACCTCTGAGCTCCCAAAATGCGTCCTGCTACTATCCTCCTCTCATGCGCCGGCATGCTAAGCACTGCCACCGCTTTCGAGAAATGTACGTCGCAACGGTTCCAACAAACGTCGTCGACAAGACCGCTCGAATGAAGCCTAAACAGAACGACTGCTGACTGGGGCGAAATTCAGACACTGTGGACTTTTTCAGCGATCATTCCTGCAAGGACAAGACCAAGTCGGTCAGCAACGATGTAGCGCATTGCTTCAATGTCGATTTCGGTTCCGCAACGCCTCTCGATGGCCTGTATGGCGGATGGTACGCGAATGCCTACTTTAACGCAGACTGCTCTGGCGACTCGATTGGTTCGTTTTTCTCTGAGATCCTCCCTCGACAAAAACATTCCCTGAGACTGACGATTTGTTGTAGGCGACAAGGGCGATCTGGGCGCCGGCATCGTCTGCATTGACAACACCGTTGCCCTTGGCAAGCCTCAGAACTTCAAGAGCCTCAAGGTCCACCGGTGGATTTCCGCATGGCATTGTCAGTTCACTGGCGGGTGAAGCCTAGCAACGAATGTCAGCACACCGGCTTGGACAGCAATCATATCTGCCGATGTATTCGATAGTTGGGCTACAAATACATGACTGAATCTTTGACCCATTATCTCATCTCATGACATTAAAGCGTCTTCTCTTCTTGAAAGACTGGGCATGGTTTGTGGTTCTTTTTCGTTGCCGTACACACTACTGCATCCACTAGCATTGCTTCTATGGAAACATCTTCCGATCTGGTTCCACGTTTTGGACACAACAAGACAAGAACGAATCAGGACGGTGTTGCGGAAGGGCGTCCAACACCAAACCGAGTAGCATGTTGCACCAGAATGTTTGGCAGGGCGAGAGGCTATTGCGAGTTTGGGACAATGCGGACTGCATAGTGTATGCGTGGAAAAACTTTCCGTGCTGTTGTAGGTGATGGAGATCTGAAATCACGATAACTCAAAGCAGACCAATGTCACAACGTTCGGAAGACTTCGCACGGGTACCTGCCTACCTTGGCAAGTGTGCGTAAAATCCAAGAACCGCATGTGTGGAATTGATGGCGTGTGGCAAGATTAGTATTGCCGTGTTGATGTAGGACGTTGGCGACGGCGCCCAAGGTGCTCGGCCCCCAGAAGCAATGCAGCAGCACAACGGCTTTCCAGCCGGTCTAAGTACGACCTACCACCTGCTATCACCCGACAGTCATGCATGAATCTGATGGAACACCACATGTGCAGTATACTATAATAACTGCAAGCAGCCCGTGCGGGAGCAATGGCCTGCAGCGTAGGGACCGACGGCTAACAATCCCCTTGCCTGGCAACCTCCACACTATTGTGATGGTTTTTATACTCACCTACCCAGTTCGGTAGGTGGTTGACAGGCCCAGGGTTCCAATTTTGGACTGCCCCTAGCACTTTTGCGGTTACACTGCCGTCGGAAACAATACTTGCCGAGAGACCTTGATGGCTCACTCGAAAATCCGTTTACGATGGTTCGTTACTCTGTGGGAAGGAAGTTGGCCATGCCAATGGCAAGGGGCCTGCCAAAAGATATCGCATCAGGGAAACCTTCTTTTGACAACTGCTGGTTGGATGCATGCCGCTCGGTGTCCGTGCTTGCAGCAGGTCGCTTATTCCTTCTTTCTCCATCTAGATGGGAGACATGATACTGGCGTCGAGGTGAACAGTTGCAACGATGCATTCCAGGATGCAATCCCTTCCAGGACCACGGCGACATTCTGTACCAAATACCGATCCCTCCCTCGTCAGTATCAGTCGATCATTCGGCGATCGTTCGGCAATATGCAGGCATGGAACGTACGACTCGTGGGCGTAAGAAGGTCCACAATCCGCACTTTACTTCCAGAACGGAGCGGTGTCCAAGCCCACCACGACACGGTGCAAAGCTAATGCTGCCGTCGTTGGCTAGGGCCTTGCGGCTGGGGTGAGGTCTGTCCTCGTCGCTTGCCATCGGCTTTTAGACTAGAACCGTTGACGCTCTCCAGGCTATCTCGCAGAGATGCTTCTAAAAATGCTTCTGTAGATCTGGCACGGCTTACCGCTTGCTTGCATCCCCACCCTCTATTTACGCTGCAGCAGTGTGACGTGATTGTAGGCCCATCGCCAAGCCTGATACCTGATGTAGGGGTCGTCCTGTAGCTATTTCTGTCTGCATTGCTCCTTCGATCTTGATTCCGTACCTACCCGACCAACCAGATGACAGTCCTGACAATAGGGATGCACCAGGAGACTGCTGCAATCGAGACAATAGCGATTGCCCGGTGAGTCGGTCTGGACATCTATGCATCTAACCCGAACTGATGTGCAGATCTGCTTTTCATAGCCGTCCAACAGTCAGATCGAGCTTAATGACGGTTTCCACACTGCTGATGATTACCCATCGCACTTCTTGCTGCGTGGAGATGGCCTCGCCTTTCTGCTTCTGTAGGTTTTGCGCCGTGCCTGCAGAGCTGCTCTTCACCTCTCTATTCACGTCTTGGCTGGTAGCAGAATCGATCCTGGGCTCAAGCCTCTTTCAACTTAGCATGGACATGGTCATGAAAGTTGGCATAATCCTCAGCGCTATCCTTCGACAAGACCACATGTACCGTTCCCCATCCAATTGAGATAGGATTGTGGAGAACTTTTATGTTGTTTGGCATTTGGCCCCCACATTCATTCCTTGGATACATATGCTTTTCTAAAAAACTTGCTCTGGACATTGTACATACATCAGGCACGATTCGTACATCTGCGATCAGTGAGCCTACAGCGCCATCCAGGGATACTTTACCTTATTCCACGGCCTGCGTAGTTCTCTTCTCAAGCTTCATATTATGTGCGGCCTTTTCGCAAGCCAACCGTACAGATTTGTCAACATCCGAACAAGCATCTACTATATTGTCTAGTAGGCGTTGTTCGCCTCGGTTGACCAGTAGCCTCAGCCATATCGTTTATGATGTGAAAGTATGTTCGCTCTGAAGTTGACCATGATAATTCCACAAGGCCGTCAACGGTGTTTTTCCGAGGGAGGCTCTACCTTACGTACATAGCGCTGCACAAAGCCAATGCACTAAACCCTACCTATCACCAGTGCCTCTGCGCGCGCAACTCTAGTTGCTAGCCTTTACGGCCACTAGCGCAAGTGCAGTGGGAACCTCACCCACACAACGAACAAGTTCACGCTCCCGCAGCGAGCTCCCTCACCTCCTACGTCATTTAGCTTGGGACGATGACACCAGTCGCTCCACACGAATTGCTAGATGCCTTGGCAGGCACGGTCCAGACAACTACTCATGCTTCCCAGTAATGCTGTATCTTTTTACAGCCAAACCACCGACCGGAGACGGTTGGCGGTTGGCCGTTGATGGCGCGGAAGCAGAAACAAAGCCGTGAAATAGCGGATCAGCTGGCTATGCCGTTGGATTCAGGGACAAGTACAATGGACAGACCAACAGATGGCGGCTTCTGTGCCCATTTACTGGCACAGAAGGTGGCAGCTACCTACCTACTGCACTCCCTAGGTTATCTGGTTATATTTGGCTCTGGTGTGGTAGGTCTCCTACTGATAGCTGTCCGGTACCTCGTAGGGCTATTGTGGATGACGATGCTGGCCCCCAGGCACTTCTGTTTGACATTCCACTGAGATACTCGCCCCAGAGCCGACCAGTTCGGCGAGGCCGCATGCCTGAGAAATCAGGGCATGACATGGCGGGCGGGCTTGCAGACGGGTGCCGCGGCACGCTCTGGGATGCATGGCTCGGCTTTTGTTCCTCAGTAGCCTAACGGCCAATTGNCATGATGGGCAGGCCCTTTCGAAAGCTTGGTTGCTTTGGCCCAGTCACAGTATGCTGCTTGAGATACATGTGGTTGTATGGTCCGGGCTGTCAGTCTTCGTCTACCCAGAGGTGTCCTGTTGGGCGCGGTGACGACGGGAACCGACACCCATCGCCTGTTCTTTCCCTCGAGCAGTCATGGATTTAGGCGCAGGTGCAAGTGATCAGGGATGGCCGACCTGGAGAGTTCCAGAAGTCGTAAGGCGTGAGCAATAGTACGGTGATAGTAGAGGGTACCCAAGCAGAAGGGCGGGTCACAGGGTTGCATCTGCAGGTAGGGAGGATTTACGGCTATGAATAGAACCGCTAGTCCCGCTAGTTGCCGTCCCGCCGCGGAAGCCATGCCGCATCAGGCCATGCTTTCTTTGGACCGCGGCCCAGCAGGAAAGGAAGGAGGAAAGAAAGAAAGAAAGAAAGAAAGAAAGAAAAGACAGACAAGCAGAGACGGAGAGGTTACATCGACCCAAGGTCTCGACAGGGTGACCTTGTCCGCCACACAGGATGATCCCGACATAGCGGGTTCCATTCGCCCCCAGACCGATGAAAAGACATCGGAGGTATGCGCGCGCACATCACCAGCGTGGCAAGAGACACAAGATGACTGGACATATATGTGCCGTGCCATAACGCTGGCCGCCACAGTCTGCGTTACACCGCTTCAACAGTCAATGGTTGGTATTGGAGGCGACTTCAGGTCCATGGCCTTGATCGTCCGGACTTGCAACCAGGCAACTGCAATTGCCCTCGTTCCTGCAGATCATCCGCAGATTGTGTAAGCTCAGGCGCCACGCAAACGCACAGCATTGCAAGGTATCGTCTTTCATCAACGCGTCGCATTGCTTCGGACGATGACGGCGATGGTGATGTTGTTGTTGCGAAGAAGCAGCTGGGAAAAAAAATGAGCTCGGTTGGTGGCACTTCTACCCACTCATCCATCATTCCACCCATCCTTCCGTGCTCGACCGCAAGGTCAGTCGCTTCTGCTAGTTGGAGCGACGTGATCAAGCTTCGACAGGCTTTGTCCGTCCCACGCAGACAGACGTGACCTTCCACAGACAAACAGTCCACAATTAGCACGCTGATACTCCAGCCGGTAACGGGCGACGGTGGGTGGCATGTGCTATGACTCGAGCAAAGCCAACGGATCCAGGGTTCTGGTGCCGGGTGGTTAGTGATGGATGACATTCCACTCCACCGCTCGAACTACAGCACAGCACAGTACAGTACCAGTGCTACCCCCGATGGAGCGTGCGTTACGTCCTCGTGCAGTGTGGGTGAGGATAGTGCGGGTGCGGGTATGGGTGTGGATAGGACTGCGGGTGCGTGGGTGGTGCTAAATGGCCAGATGTGAATACGACGCATCCAAAGCAGGCCAACCGACATTCCGACCTATGTATGGCATATTCTGCTTCCTTACCAACCCACCCTCTCGTCCCATTTGGCACCCGCACCGCATGAACTAAGTCCGATCTAAGGGCGATCTAAAGCCAACCCAAAGCCAGATACAGATCAAGAGGCAGACGCAAGGCAGGCAAACGCAAACGCTGCTCTGTCTCCCGCGGTGCGGTGCGGTGCGGTGCAGTGCAGCGCAGCGCCGTGCACTACTTTGTCGACCTTGGACAGACGCATGCACATGCCGTTCGGGAACACCGCTGATGCCCACATGTGGCTAGGGACGGAGGCGTTGGCCGAGAAGGCGACGGGTGCGGGTAGGTAAGCAGAGCAGAGCAGAGCAAGTAAAAGTGTCACCATAGCGTAGCGTAGGGTAGCGCACCGCACTGCACTGTGCTGTACTGGAGGAGTGAGGTAAGAGGGTACAGTACAGTAGCAGTCTCTCCAGGCTAAAAACCCAAAAAGTAGGAGGGGTCCTGGCTGACGGTTTGCCGTTTGGGCTAGAGGGTAACCCGGCAGGCTGTGTCTATTTTCAGGACATGGTCTGCTTCCCACTACACCACCGGCCAGTCTCGTGCAGGCTCTATCTGTCCACTACCACGTTGACCTCACACTTGCACCCTGCTGTTGGTCAATCGATGCCTCTGTGTCTGAGACATGCCTGGCTACATCACTCGCTCGTCCCGGCAATACATAGGTTCGCCACTGTCTGCACTTCCTCGACTTCGACAGTATCACCACCACTTCAATCATAAGCATCATCGTCGTCGTCGTCGTTGTTGTTCTCGACAGCCTCACGATTGATTCTTACCACACTCGCTTGCACGGTTCTGTTTTTATATCAACGACCGACACTCGTTCCTCATATTTCCTGCATTCAGTATCGATTGCTTTGTAACCGTCGCCAGACTCACTTCCATCCGTTCAACTACTTAGCTAGAAGGATAATCGATTCGTTCATTCATCATCATCTCGAACATCGTCGATTGATTCTGCTGCTGCACCGTCGTTGAACCTGCATCGATATTAAATACTCTGGATATCAATAACTCTCGCTCACCCATCTCAAACGACAACACTCACAGCCGTCGCCAAGTCCTTGTCTCAATCTCGATCAAAACTGGTGCTGTCAATTCTTCGTCACAGCCTTCGATATCACCCGCCAGCTGGACCACCCCAAGACCGCGAGAATGCCAGGACCCGGTGCAGGCCCCTCACGGAGAAGTCATACCAAGAGTCGCAAGGGCTGCAAAACCTGCAAGCGTCGACATATACGATGCGATGAGACCTTCCCCCAATGGTTCGTTTTCGTTTCCACGTCAAAGCTTGCTACAAGACACCGGCTAACACTCTACTCAGTCGAAATTGCACAAAGCATCAGGTCCGATGTGATTACATGGAGAACTATTCTTCCGACAATGAGGGTCCCAGCAGTCCAGAACAGTCACAGCTGTTGCTATCCCCTGCGGCTGAGAGCGTCATTGATGCATGGCAGCAGACAGGCGTGTTCCCTTACCCAGATCTGCAGGTCTACCCACCGCCCCAGGCTCATGAATATTCACGGACCGAACTGCGCCTCATCTACCACCTGTCGACGGTATCGAATGACCTCATGCTGAATGGATCCTCAAATCTGACCCTGTGGACACAAAAGATGCCCAAGTAAGCTCTCTTGCCGCATTAGGGCTGCTCCAGCCAGCCACCTCGTATTCGCTAGACAGCGCACGCATCGGCTAACCCAAGTGTCACGACGCAGATTTTTGAGCATCGCCGGCGNCTACCCCTATGTCATGCATGCCTTGTTATCCTTCTCTGCCAACCACCTGGCCTGGGTGCGGTCGTCCAACGAGATCCGCAATCTTCATATCCAACACGGTGGCATTGCCCTCAGAGGTCTACACGAGGCCATTGGCAACTTCTCGCATGAAAATGCGGACGCTGTCCTGGCGGCGTCCTTGCTGATGCTGTGGCAGGCAACTGATTGGTGCGAAACCCACTTGCCGCGTTGCCATGCATATTTGCATTTTTGCTGACACCATTAACAGGCGCAGCTGGTCTTCTTTGAGGGCTGGCGTGCAATCCGTCCTCTCGGCCATGCAGCAGTGGAACCACGACTCCATATTCACCGAATTCATAGTCGACGAGGACTTAGTTGTTGCCTCCTACCGTTCCCACCATCGACGACCCTCCCTGAGCGCCTCCGATCGCGGGGCTGTCCTGCAGAACACCATCAATTCGATACAGAGGCTGAAGCTATCGCTGGCTGGTCACGACCTGGAGGCTTCTTGGGTCGATCAGCTCCTGACCTACTTGTATCGCCTGCAGACCTCCGTAATTCCCACTTCTTCAGAAGAGCAATTTGGCCAACTGTACATGCTGAGGAAATGGCTGTTCTGGGTGCCTGTGTCTCTCCTCCAGAGGGCCAGCGCCCAGGGCCCAGCCATGCTGGCACTGGCACACTTCTATGCCACGGCCCTGATGGTTGAGCCTCTGTTTCCCGACCTTGGCTCTTCCTTCTGCTCAAGCATAGCTCTGCCTCCTCTAGATGCCATCATCGGCGTGACAGACGCGATGAGCTCCAGTATGGGTATGGAGTCTGCTGCAATGGAGATCGCCGCTGTCATGGACTTCCCGCGACAGACCGCTCGTGACTATCGATCCATGAAGCAGCAGACCATGCAGCAGATTGGATTCCACGAGCAGCAAATGGTACACGTCAGCCCTGAGGCGTTGACCTACACTGGCACCGGCAATCTGAGTCCAGCGTTCGCGCCTTCGCGGCTGCACTACGTGTCGTCTGGCCAGCAGAATCCACCTCTTGCACCAGCCTCGCAGTCGCCGTTCCTCGAGGTGCCAATGCCACACGCCGGCTTCTCCTACGGGGTGAGCCAGTTTGGCGTGATGCCCTCCCCTGGGTTTGGACCACAGGCCTTCCCTTTACAGGAGGACGACTACTATCCATATGACGGCGTGCCCATGGGCGGCTTGAGCGGCGGGTTCGTAGCACCAGCTCCCATTTGGACTTGATCTAGGGTTTCCGGACCAAGGACGAACAGAAAAATAAGACAGACAAGGGCGAGAAGGCTAAGCGTATGTGTCCAGGACTCCAAGCGATGGACTTGACGACCCCTTCACTGGGTTTACTCTGTCGCCATCATCCGCGCAGCACGACCACCACCAACAACAACAGCATCCCCCTCACTGGAACCCGCATCCATACTGAGAGGACCTTTCTCTGCCTCCTGCTTTCCCTTCTCACACATAGGAAATGCAGGAATCGGCCTTCGATTCTCGCACCGGCGAAGCTATTAAACCTCTGCGCTCTGCTTCCGCCGCCTTCATGAAATTTCCTTGCACGATGATACCCACGACTTCCGGTCTTGCAGTCTTCTGATTTATCCGTATCGGCGAATGCATCTCGGCTTTTCACTTTCCTTCAACCATCTTGGGCGTTGTCCATTGATGACGACCACGATAATGCAAGATTATCTATTCTACGACTCTCCTTTCAAATCAAACTTTTACACACGCATTGCATTGCATTGCCCTGGGCCGGCCTTGTCCAGGACGGGAAAACATGCTTTACTACATTGGCGTTCTTATGACAGGCATGGCGTTGGATCATGGGTTGCTGGAGTTGGCCTAGGAGTCAAGAAGGTGTACTTGGGGCATGGCGTTCAGATCATCTCCTTTTGGAGCTTTACAGGGGAGAGCTTATTGCTGGTTTGCGTTACCGCACTCATTCGTAGGAATACGAATGCGTGCTTCCTCCAGTACTTGGTTGCACCGCTGCCTCCGGATATCAGTCCGAGAATGAGCCGCGACGTGCGTGAGACGTGTACAATTTACAGATCCTAATGCCGCTGAATTGTTCTACTGGAGCTTTGTATGTGATAGCTGTAGCGCGTCAGATAATGGCAGAAAATAAAGTTGATTGAAATTGCGCTCGATCAAAGCATCTTCGATTCTCACTAGCACTTTGCGTTTGTAGTGTCAGATGGTTCGCGTCGCTAAGGTTGGATGGCACTCTTCTCTCATACATTGCCGCGTTGATCGAAGCACAGTTTATGAGGATGGAGGTCATCCACGGCTGTCTCGTGTTGCCTGTTCCTCAAATTTTTCAGTCCTTCCATATTGTCTTGCGTGCCTCTGGCAGTTCTGTCATGGGCTCCTCCTTCGACGCAGGCCCAACTCCAGATAATCGAGACATCAGACTGATAATCACCTGCACGCTTAAGCCCAGGCCACGACCCAAGTCTTCAATGGCATTTGAGGCCCTCATGACACGTCGTGTTTCAAGCAAAATAAGGGCTTCTAAAGTGTGGGAAGAAAGAAGCTGCGGATGACAATGCAGACATCAACATGCGATAACGGAGGAGGAAGAGACATGAGGAGTTTGTGGACCCATTGTCTAGATTAGATCAAACACTCATCTCGCCAATACATTTCTTTAACTATTGGTACAGTGCTGTTATGGGCCTCTTGACACCCTTAGGTCAAGTCATTTTTGTGGCCTTGGTTTTCGTCGTCTTTCTAGTCGTGTAAACGAACTCTGATAGCCTTCCATCTCATCATGTCGGATCGAGTCATTACAGGCAAGCGCTCCGAGCGAACGCACCTTATGCAGATTTTCCACCTACCCAGCCTCACCACTACGCCAATCCATGCTGCAAAAAAAGGTAAACCAATTAAACGTGCCAAGCGAGGAACCACGTGTGTGACTCGTGGCACTTGTCTCACATGATGTCCTTGATGCTGATTCTGTTGCTCGTGCCGGATGAGCTGGCGCCAACGCTACCACCGGGTGAGGAAGGCTGCTGTGTATGAGGTTGCTGCGTGCTGTACGAGGTGGGGGCCAGATGATGACTTGCATTGGTGTTGGTGTTGGTGATGACGTTACTGGAGCTTGACGCCTGATCACTCAGAGCGCCAGGGCTGTGCGGAAATGAAAGTGTCGGTGCATACGACTGGGCATGCTGTGCAATGGAGCTGGTCTGGCTGGATTGCTGCTCCTGTTGCAACTGAGAGATTACCCTTTGAACGTGTTCCCAGCCTCCCCATTCCTGCATTTCGCGCTCGGATAGCGGACCGCTTGATTCTGGGTAGTAAGCATTGCCATCGACCGAGGGCGACCCTCTACTGCTGCCATCTAGACTGCCGCTCCAGGCCCATCCTCTCGTATAGCTACCCTGCACATCTCCTGACACATACGCCATCATCTCCTCGTCGCTCTCAAGGTCTGCCAAAGTCGAACCGGCCCGAAGTCGTTCTATTAGTTTGTCGAGAAAGAAAGCAAGGTATCTGCCGCATGCTATATTATTCTTCCTCATCTCTCCAATTGCTGCACTCGCATGGGTGAGTGTGAGAGCAGATTCAAAGTCACCTCTGAAGCATAGTACCAGCGCGCACCGCCACAAATGGGTACAGAAGAAAGCAGGCGCCATAGTACGAAGTCGAGCTGCCCAGTTCGACATGTGCAACGAGGAGTAGAACGGCGTTTCTGGCGTTTGGCAAGGCGAGGTAGCGGTCTGCATAGATCGCTTAATGAAACTGGCGGTCACCCTGCCGACCTCTACGCATCGATCCAAAGCATCGCTTCGCTCTACTGCTTTGCTGCTGGGCGAAAAATTGTGTCGATATAAGAAGAAGCGCATGATGTGCAGGGAACATGCAGCCGTGAGCAGTCGTGGGTCCAGATGTGCTTGTGAGCCGGCCGTGAATTGGTCTGGAAATGTTGCCATGGTCGTCCGGAAATGGTCATCGTATGTAGCCAATGTCGCCGGTGCAATCGACCTCGCCTTGAGGCTCTTAGAGATCTGCGCTGCGATTCTAACTACAGGAATGACGATGAGGAGCGCGTTTGGGCTCGAACCACTGGGAGGCGTAATCTCGAGGCCGTCTTGTCGTATATATTCATCATCGACCGGCAGTGGTTCTGCAACGTCACAATCATCGTCGTCGATCAGAAGTGGCCGTCCGGTTTCGATGGACACAAGCCTATCCCAATTGTAGATGCTCCACCAAACCCGACGCCTCATTTCCTGCTCAAAGGCAGGGATTACCCCATTCTCGAGATGCAGGCCCATATCTTGCGCTATTCGAACTGCAGCGCCTAACCAGACCCAAGCTGCAGATTGAGTATTCACCTCCACAAAATAAATGCTCAACAGTAACATGGTTCGAGCAAAATCCAGCGTGAAGTCATCGGTCCAGGTATCAACATTGTGCATACAAGCGTCGATATATCCAGCGCCCTCAGTATCCTGTGCCGGTCTGAGTGGCTGTTGATCCATGAGGGTGCCACAGCCCAGTACCGCGTAGAACAAAGCAACCCAGATCTGAGGGAAGCCCTGAAAGGAGCCCTTTTTATACAGCTCTTCATAATCCTGCACAAATGTCGGCCAGTGGAGCAGAGGAGCGTAGACGTGGACTGATCCACGATAATGGGACAAAAGCCTGTCTGCTACATTTTTCGGTGGAGGAGGATCGGCATGAGGATAGGGCTGCAATTCTGCAGAGGACCTATAGGATGGTGGTGGTTTGAAGAGTCCTCGACCATAATTTCTAAGATTCTGCTTGACGCTTTCGAAACCACTAATGTTTGGCAAAGCTTGCCGTCGTTCTTTTGTGGAGACGTCGGGCAGATTCAGAGTAGGTACTGTCGGTTGGCCAACATCAGGTTCCTGGGAGCCACTTTCGCGCAACATGCCTCTTAATTGACGGTTCTCGTTCCTGGCCTGGAGCAGCTGCTTCTCCAGGTCTTGCACCTGCTTGATAGAAGACATACGTCGGTTTGTTTCCTTGGTGAATTGGCATCTTACCCCTCTACTGGAGCATTCGGAACAGCTGGAGGTATCAGTTGCATCGCATTTCACTTTGCGCTCGCGGCAAGCATCGCAACTCGGATCTTTTCTCCGTTGCCGATAGGCTCGCTTTTGTGCAGATAGAGTTGCAGCAGATGGGAGCGCCGATGACATGACAGGTGGGACGATTCCTGGGTCGTTCTGCACGTAAACATCTTGAGTGACAGCTGAACCCATAGCGGCCGGCCCGGGAGCGCTCAGGTATTGGGGGAACTGAGAGGCGTTGCCATTCGAATGCGCTGGAGCGGCCGAGGGATGGATCGGTGAAGGCAACCGATCAACCTGTTGAGGTGGCGCTGAGAAACTGTTTGAGGCAGGTTGGAGTGACGACGAATGGGCTGGGGACGAAAGGGCCGGATCGTACACAGACGGTGGGTGCCCGGATGTCGGTCTGCCATTGCTGTTCATTATGGAACGACAAGGAGAGCCAGGTGTCGCTCTAGCGTCAAGAATTCGATAACTATTGTCGGGACATTTAATTTGACGAATAGTGCAGGTATCGACTAGTCAAGTGATATCCAAGACGCAAGAGCAGGCGATGGTAACGGGTAGGGATCGTCCAGTACGGCAGCACGATCGCCCATGCAGCGTACGACAGGTGTGATTAAAGGCGAGGCTGAAGGCGTCGCGACGAGAGCAAACGATCGAATTGCTCCTAGACGGGAAGTGTTAAGGAGATGTGAGAAGTCCACGACGCAGGGTGGCAAACGAGCTGGAGCCAGGGTGGCAGATGGAGCGTAGACAGTGCAAGCGGATCAAGGTCCGGACGAGATGGAGGTACTGAACAATGCCGTTGGATGGCGATTGGCTCATGTCAGTCGAGAGGCGCCAGGTGAGACTTTGGAGAGCGAAGGGATCGGAGAGGGTCAGAATGATGCATTCCCCAGCTAGGGTTGAATGCGCCGAGGGTTGAAGAGGTTAAGGGTTTAAGAAGTTAAGAGAGCGCAAGAGTAGTGGTAGAGGGAGGTCGTTAAAGTTCAGTAAGGTAAGTAAGTAGCTGGGTAGGCAGGCAGGTCGGCAAGTAGTAGTCACAAATCAAACGAGACGAGATGACATGAGACGAAACGAACAATACACAACGAGACGAGACAAGCAAGACGAGATGGGATTGGAGAAAAGAGGGTTGCACTCTTGTCCCTGGACATGTTCCAATTCGAGTCCGGGGTTCGGGTAGTGTCATGCCAGTCCATGCATCTCATTCCGTTGTTCACCAGTTCCCCCCATCTACCACCGCCACTGCTGCTGCTGCCGCTGATGATGGCGATGAAGATGAAGGTGAAGGCGATGATGTTACCACTCTTGTTACTCATCATCTCCTCGGCCGCGAAATGTCCCTTTCAACGTCCATGGTGTTTTTTTCTTTTCGGACATCACCCTACCACAAGAGTCGTAGCGGCACAGGAACCACAGGTGTGTTCTACGGCAGGCGACGCAAGAAGTGAATGATTAGCCCACACACATGCTCGCTCTACCAGATACCCACAAGATCCGAGTCCACGACCCAAAGCGTTGATCGAGGGCGATGATCCAGACCAGAGGCGTCGAATGAGTACGCGCAATGGCCCGCAAGGGCTCACGGCCAGGGCGCGCCAGTGACTCGCGCGGGTCCACATGGGAATGGCCCAATGCCGATTCAAGTCCTGCTCCTAGCCGGTTCCTAAACCCAGCCCTGGAACGGCACGCTGGCAGAGACCCCAGCACGAAGCAGATGCGCTTCCAATGTTGCGGTACGGCGCCGGCCTGGCGAGTACATGGCGCACCTGGTACATTGCAGTACTGCACCGCACTGCGACGCCAGGTGCCACTTTTGCCTTCTTCTTGTGCTTCTACTCCTCCTTCCTGACACCCCCCATGTGGGCAGGGTGGCGCCGGCGCACCGGAAATGCTTGATGAGGCAATTTTCCCAATACCACCCACTCACCTGAGGACCATCCGCAGGGTCCACTGTACCTTGACAGCCGTACCTGTCACCGCGACTGTCGCTAGCAGGACCACTCTGTATAGACGGATGCTCCATTACGGCTATAACCACGCTACTTCATCGAATATTCATGTGTCTCAGGATGGTGTGCGTGTGTGGCTTTCGAAATCGGCCGGTTTGCATCGTCATTCTCCTCAACAAAAACCAATATGCTTTCTCTCAACAGCCTCCGATCGCTGGTCGCTGGCCGCTAAGTCGAAGTCGACGCTGGTCGGTAGTTGCATTGGCTGACCGCCGAAAAGATCGTGAGACGGGTTTCCTTGGTCATCACAACCGAGACCCTATCGGCGCGCTGAAGCGTGCATGACTCCAGGCCTGCCGAAAGTCTATTCTGACTATTAGACCCTACAGTACCTCCTAACAAGCTGCACTACAGCAAATCCACTACAGCTTACAGCGTTAAGCACACCTCATACATCATGCGCCATCCGTGCTGCTGCGTCGTTCAGTAGGTAAATTCTCCCATGTCCCGACCATCCACAATCGCCTCCACCCAGCCCGCTCCTAGGTAAGACGTAGATACTGGATGGGCGATCGATGGCCATGGGTGGCTTGCTGGCTCCTGGCTCATCCAAAGCCGTCGTGAGATTTGCAGAGTGGAGGGCCTTCGCGTGGTTGGACGCTGGCAGATGCCGTTCATCAACAGGTTAGAATTTTCATTGCCAGCAATACCCTCAAACCGTCGTGTGGAGGAGGCGCTGGCTGCACGATTGACGTCAGTGTCCCTGGCGAGCCCTCCCAATCTACCCGCATGTGTGTTCCAAGATCAGACAACGTTCAAGGAGTCTAGCCTACTGCACAGCAATGTGGATGGGTGCATCTGGATCCAAGCGCGAGACCGGTTGAGAGTACGTCGCTTTTTCTTCTTTTGCACTGCCACCCCCCAACCGTACACGCCAAGGATCAGCAGCTACGGCTTCCTCATTCGGCAGGTGACCAGGGACTTTTTGCTTGACGTTTCACCGTCCTGTCGACATGCGGCCTCCACCACTTCCGGCCGTGGCCAACCGTGACCTACCATGTGTTCGTCGCTCTACACTATCCCTTCCTGCCCGGCGAGATCGCGTGGTGTCTGATAACAGGCCACCCGCCGTACCTCCGATGAGGCTACGAGAACAAGCACCGACTGATGATCTTTGCCTGGGTGCGTGGGTGGCGTGCAGCACCCAGTAAAATACAGCACAGTGCAGCAATGCACGACCCGATGCCCTCGAGAGCTGCCTCGGCCTGCACTCGTGCCGGCCAATGTGGACAGCCCTCCTCCGGCCACGGCGCCTTTGACCAGCGTCGATTATAATAACGAAATGCGGTCCAATTGTATGGCGCTCTACCCCATCGTGCCGGCACGGCCCAATGCCCCTGTGCACAAATGCACAACTACACGTGAGGGCCTGACTGCCAGAGAGCGTGCTCGGCGAAGACGAGCTGTTGCTGACCTGTTGGCCGATCCTCGTCACGACATATCCCATCCTTACCTAAGTAGGTAGACAAGTGCCGAACGTTGCAGACGTCGACATTCCACCACAACCGAACCTGTCCTCTGCTCGCTCAAACCATTACAAATATGGTCGCGTGCGCGGAAGCGATGCCACGTGTTTCCGCAGCCGCGTTACGCAATGGCTCGGTGGATTTGCTCGCCAGATGGGACAGGCCAAAGCAGGGAGAGCCTTTCACGTCTAGCCACCGTACAGAACTCCCTACATTGACCTCCGCTACAGGCAAAGAACGGTGGAGTGAGACAGGTGACACTACAATGGCACCTCCCATGGAGCTCTGCCCAATAGAGGTAGGCGGGTGGCATGTGCGCGACAAGCCAGAAGTTCCCAGTCGGATGACAAGCATGGCAAACCGGACATGCCTCCTGCCACTACCACCAAGTGCCTGAAACCCTAGATGCTCCAGGGAAATGATCGGCAATTCGACCTATGGGATTGCTCGGTGAGAAAGCCTCTCTCTGGCGTTTGTTGGCAAGGTCGACCGAAAAGTAGGGCTGACGCCGATCTACGGCGACATTCTGTTGTTGGCTTTTCGCTCGGCAGCCTGCTTCTGAGCAGCCTAAAAGGCTTTGCCGCTGTCAATCTGCATGGCTGGGTAATTCCTATCTCTCTCAGTATTTCCGTAAAACCCAGATTGATATGCACATACATGAATGTGGAGGCGGCTTTGCGGAAGCCGACCATAGCTGGCCTGTACACCTTGACACCCATTCGCGCTGTGGAGGTCGTGGTATGTCATTCCGTCCCGTCCTACGCCGGGATACTCATCCGACCAATCTCACCTATCGTCTCCCGCTTAGCAGACGTCTTCTGATGGCACTGCGGGTCTGTGCTGTAGTGGCTCCAATTGGGTCGTTATGATGGTCACTGCACTGCACTGCACTGCACTTCAGTTCTGTTTTCTTTTCCAAGGGATAATAAACATCCGCTTGTGCCTTGGTTCTGACGAGGTAATGCTGCAACCACGGCTATGAACATCGTCGAAACCCCGGACCAGACACAAACCCCCATCCAGAAAACGCACCTTCGTCCGGCATCGCCAACCGGTCTGCGTGGAGCTTCGGCATCTCTGCTCTGCATTCGTCCTGATATCCGCAAGTAGACATGTAGAGGAGGCTGTGTTGAAGGTGGACGGAGCACCCAGTCTTGAATGGGAAAGTACTGCCTCGGCAGGCTCCGTAGAGTTTCTGGCAGTGGGGCGGGGCCTAGCCGCTCGCCATCTCCGTCTCCGAGCTAGTCTTATGGCACGTATTAGTCATGCTATTGCTCTCCAGTTCAGCCTGCTGTCGCCTCTTCACCACATACTCTGCGTTTTGCAGATAATGCGTGTTGTGCATGTCTCTTCATCCAAGCACGAAGATTGTTGATGAAGGACGTTGTAGCTGCCATGCTATGCATTGTTATTCACCACTCGTCCATACGAGACGCAGAGGTTGACGATGAGAACGTATAGAGAAGCATCATCCTGTATTGACGGAGATCGCCGCCACTGCGGACCCTGCCAGATTGGCGTGAACATGGCAGAAACCGACGATAATTTTTCACAGATGGGAATTTTCACCGTCTCCATTGGCGTTGATTCCTAAGAAGAGCATTCAAACCATCATAACTGCTCGTATCTCTGCGCCAGATCGGTAGGAAACTCAGGCGCAAATATATAAAATCAAGGACAATATCGTCCGGACTTAAGCCAGACGATAGCAAGAAGTATCCCCAGTCAGACATTCACAATGGCGTCAAGCGACAAGAAGACGCTGGACTTCCTCCGATCCTTGCCCAAATGCGAACATCACATCCACGTGGAAGGCGCACTCACACCAGAACTGCTGTTCCAGCTTGCGGAGAGAAACGGCATATCATTACCGACGGATGACGCCGCATTCGCCTCGCCGGCAGCGCTCAAGGAAAGGTACAGCCGGTTCGACTGCCTGGACGACTTCCTGCACTACTACTACATCGGCATGAGCGTGCTGATCACGGCTGGTGACTTTGAGGCGCTGGCATGGGACTACTTCCAGCACGCGGCGGCCGACGGGGTGATGCACGCCGAGGTCTTCTTCGACCCGCAGGCGCACCTTGGCCGAGGGGTGGCGTACACGACGCTGCTGGAGGGCTTCCAGGCGGCGCGGCGGCGCGCCGAGACCGAGCTCGGCCTGACCAGCGAGCTGATCTGTTGCTTCCTGCGCCACCTACCCGCGCCAGACTGCCTCGCGACGCTGCAGCAGGCCGAGGTGCAGGCGGCGTTCTCGCGCGGCGACGTTATCGGTGTCGGCCTCGACTCCAGCGAGCTGCCCTTCCCGCCCGAGTTGTTCGAGCCGTTGTACCGCCAGGCGCGCGATGCCGGCCTGCGCCTGACGGCCCACGCTGGCGAGGAGGGCCCCAGCGGCTACATCGCCACCGCGCTGGACGTGCTGCGCGTCGAGCGCATCGACCACGGCATCCGCCTGGTCGAGGACGACGCCCTGCTGGACAGGGTCGCCGCCCAGGGCACCATGCTGACTGTCTGTCCTTGGAGCAACCTGCTGCTTCGCTGCACCGACGACATCGCCAAGCTGCCCATCCGCAAGTTCTTGGCCAAGGGCGTCAAGTTCAGCATCAATTCCGACGACCCGGCCTACTTTGGCAATCACTACATCCTGGACAACTATGTTGCCGTCCACGATGCTTTCCATCTGACACCTGACGAGTGGCACACCGTGTGTGCTGCTGGTATCGATGGGAGCTGGTGCAGCGATGCGCGCAAGGCCGAGATGCGTGCGGCCCTGGACGCCGTCGTCTCTAAATTCAAGGCTGAGAAATAAGTTAGTCCGGATTATGGTATGTAATGAAGGCAATGTAGATGTATTTATGAGGCAAGGTTTTGACAGTCTTGCAATCACGGCGCTAGTCCTTTCACACCACAAGCGGGTTGCGAAGGACCTAAGCATGAAACGGGTTGACCGTACGACGTTGAAGATGTTACAAAAAGGTTGACTTGAGAAGACGGCTCAATTGAAGACCCTGGCTTGAATAGTTGTATACTCAGATCTACTCATCATTGGCACATCTGTCTTTTTTTTTCCATCATTGATCTCATTAATCGCTCTCTGCCACATGACAGGTGTTCATCGGATGTTGACCACAGATCAGCAAACGCCGTGGGTCTTTCCGTGCGTGCCCTGCAGGCTGTGCTTGGTTTTCTTGAAGTGGTTGTTCATGTTCTTCCTGTGACGCGCACTGGTCGCACCGTGAGTCTTCAGGTGCTCCTTGTGCACTTCGATCTTCTTCTCATCCATCTTGGACAGCTCGTGCATTACGAGCTTGAGGTCCTCGACCAGTGCGTCCGCCCTAGACCTGGAGAAGTCCTCACGCACAACCACACGCATCATCTTCAAGTTGTTTGTGTTTGGGGCCATCGTGTAAGCCGGGACCACCCAGCCGCGCTCGCGTAGCTGGTGAGCGATGAGGAACTCGTCGAACTTGTGTCCAAGTTCGGGGTTCAAGCGGAAGGCGACGAGTGGGAGACCCTCGCCGCGAGTCTTGGACATCAGCAGGAATCCCAACTCCTGGACCGAAGCGGCCAGGTAATCGGCGGTCCTGGTAAGGTTGAACATGATGCTACGGTAGCCATTCTTTCCGAGACGGATCAGCTGGTAGTATTGCCCAATGACCTGAGAGGCTCCACGGGAGAAGTTCAGGGTGAAGGAGGCTTGATCAGCACCGAGGTAGTTGATGTTGAAGATCAGTTCTGACATTGTTAGTATGAGAGCCCTGTCAATTGGAGTTGCATGGAAGTCGACTCACCTTCTGGCAGGAACTTAGGATCCCTCCAAACAACCCAGCCGACACCCGGGTAGACCAGACCATACTTGTGGCCGGACACATTGATGGAAACAACGTTCTCTAGCCTGAAGTCCCATACGAGGTTTGGGTTGACGAATGGTGCAACGAAGCCACCAGACGCTGCGTCCACGTGAATAGGGCAGTCGATCTTCTTCTCGAGGAGAAGGTCGTTGATCTTCTTGACGTCCTCATACTCGCCTGTGTAGGTGGTGCCAAGGATGGCACAGATACCAATGGTGTTCTCGTCAACCAGGTTGACTGCTTCTTCTGGGTCAATGACATAGCGATCGTTGGTGCAGTAGACCCACTTCTCCTCTACATCGAAGTAGCGAGCGGCCTTTTCCCAGCAGACCTGGACGGCGGCGTTCATGATGATGTTGGGCCTGCTGTAATCTTTACCCTCGGCCTTCCTCTTGTTCTGCCATCTCTTCTTCATGGCAAGGGTTGCTAGCATGATAGCCTCGGAAGAACCAATGGTCGATGTGCCCATGGCGTTGGTGTTCTCGTCATGGGTCGGGACGTTGAACAGACGAGCAATCATGGACACACATCGGTTCTGTATGTCGGCAGACTGTGGGTACTCCTCGTAGTCGATGAAGTTCTTGGAGAAGGATTCGGCCATGAGCTTCTCGGCCTCGTCCTCCATGTAGGTGGTGACGAAGGAGGCCAAATTGAGAGTGGGGATACCATCAAGGGTGAGGTCATCTCTGTGAGAGGTTGTTAGGGCTCATGCAACTATGTAGGATGTCGAGCTGCTAACACCCCACTTACTTGATCAAACGGTATGCAATTTCACGTGGCATCTCACGGTCCGGGATTTCATGCTTTGGCAACTCGAGAGCAGCATACTTGGAGCCATAAACGCTTGCAGTGAACTCGCTCTCTCCAGGCGCGCCGATGTCAAGAGAGTCGAACTTCTCAGTCAGGCCCTTGCCAATGTCCTTGTCGGTCTGGACCTTTCCGAGGTGAACCATTCTTGCTGTGAGTGAGGATCAAGTTGTTTGGCCGTGAAGGCGGATTGGAACAAAGAGTAGACAACGACTGGTGCCGATCAACAGCTCGTAACTCAGGTAGAGGGATTTGATGATGACGGTGAGGAGGCGAAGAGGAATGACTCTTTGGAAGGAAGGCAAGTATGGAGTTATAAAGGGGACGGTAAACAGAGAGAGGAGCTGTGTGATGCCGGATGTGTTACAGTACAGCAGCTACTACCCCACCAGACGACCTACCCACCTACCCACCTACCAAACCAGCACACAACTTACGTGGCAGAGCATAAAATCAAGATCTGTCCACCTACTTGCCTGCTCAAACCTTGTAATCATACCAGCCGGCCAACAGGCAATGCCCATTGAGATTCCCTGATACGTCCACGGGCGCCGCACTATGAGGTAAGGGAGCGAGTTACAGCATCTACGGTACCTATCTCCCTATCTAACCCGTCCAATTACCCGCTGAAGCAGCGGTATTTTACTTGACGTCCTCCCACCGACCCACCATGCACGGCAACGAGCTATCCACCCGTGAAGGCACAGCTCAGGCCTAGCTTCTGCAGAGAGAACCACATTCTCTGAGGCGTTCAATGGGTGTCCACCAATGGCTGACGGCCCTCCGTGTACGTTGTCCAAACAGGCAAGCAAAAATATAGGTACCCACTAAAGAAGCCAAAGTGAGCGACGTCACCAGATCCCCAGGGCGGGATCTCAAGATCGAGGTACCCGGGAAGCTTGATGCTTGAGCTTGTGTGCGGCATGGCCCGTCCCGACCCACCGACCTCCCAGCTTTGCGTGTCTATGATTGGCCCGGACGGAGATGGAAGGCTTGTCAGACACGCTACTGCATGGGAAACACCTGGCCACGGCACAGCTAGCGAGAGTACCTGAGTACTTGAGCATGTGCACTGGGTAATTCCCGGTACGGTACGGTACGGTACGGTAGCTGCCTCCCTCATACACAGACAGCTATGGCAATACCTCCTCCAACTTTGGCGGTCTGGCTCGGTCCCACCTTCTGGTACTTTGTATGTGGGATTGGGACATGCATTGAAAGCCAACTACCTATGTAGATGATGTTGATGCTTATTCTGCCCCTTCGTAGTCTACCTTTATAACATATCATTCACAATTCATCCCGCTGCGTCGGCTTTGTCCTTGGGCTCGCCGTCGCCTCTTTCTTCGATGCCCCTTCATCTGCCACCGTTTCCGTCGAGCCTGTCCCGGACGCCGTCGTGCTCTTGGTCTTCGTGGCCTTCTTGGCCTTGGTCTTGGTCTTGCTAGACTTGGCCTTCTTGCTGGAGCTGGCCCTCTGCTTCTGCGCCTTCTTGAAGATGATCTCCCTCATTGCGTAGCTCAGCTCCGTCGACTTTGCCTCGATATCATCGATCGCCAGTGCTGGTTCCTCGTAAGGCTGGAGCTTCGCCTGCGCCGTCTCCTTTTCCTCCACCCACTGAGCCACTGATGTGTAGATGGCTTCGAGGTTGCTCGCATCATCCTCTGTATAGAGCGACAGTATAGAATCACTAGGCCTGGGCGGTGTTGCTGTTGTGCTTGAGGATGGCTCTGGCTCTTCCAGGTCGTCCAGATCATCTGATTTGTCTGCCTTAGCCGATGATGATGATGATGATGATGATGATGATGATGACGATGATGCGGTGGCGGACTTAGCACTCTCGGCAGCACTCTTAGACGCCTCTGCGATCGACTTGTTGATCTCTGCCACCATTTTCTTCGACTGCTCGAGTGCCTCCTTCAGAGCCTCAAGCTTCTCGGGTCTGTGGAGGCCTTCTTGTCTGCGAGACTGAATTGGTTCCACGAGCTTCCTGAGGGCGTTCCGCTTGGCCGTGAGCACTTCCCTGGTGGATTTAGAAAGCTCGCTGCTTTCCATGAACTCTTTGGTAGATTCAAGCAGTTGGCCGATCTCCTCTCTCTGTCCTTCGGTACTGACCTCCTCATAATCTTCATTGCCGAGGAAATCGCGTACGAAGTAGGTATAGCTTTCAAGCATATTTAATGCTTCTTCCCTCGCATTACGCGCCTTGTCACTGGCGTCGAATGCCGCGAGCCTCTCTCGCATACGTTGTAGCTCTGCATAGCTTGGTTGAGGGTTACCCTGTGATGAGACACTCAAAGCAATGTTCACGCTCTCAACCTTCTTAGCCTTCTCTGATGCCTTGGCATTGGCTGACGAGGCACTCGACGAGACACTCGAGGAGGAAGCTGACTTTGAGGGAGTCTCTGCCTCCACATCCTCTGTCGTAGCCGAGCCTTCCTCGTCATCCCCAAGAGCCTCTTGGTCACCTTTCTTCTTTCCAAACCCGAGCCAATCCTTTACTGAATCACCCACACTCTTACCCTCAGCCTCGGTTTCGCAACTGATGGTGCCCTGCACAACTTCGGGCAAGCCATCAATTGGATTTAGCCTGAGCGAGAATTTGGTTGTGATACCCACCTCTTCACAGCTGAATTTGTCTTTGAGCTCTTGAACACCGGCAGTAAGATTTTCCGTCTGAACCTTGACAATCGCCTTTTCCACATCACCAATCGTCTGGTAGAGATAGAATACGAAGTCCTCCTTGTCTTTGAACGTGAACTGTTTGGTTGTTGCGCCATTGCCGACCGGCGAGACGGCTGAAAAAAGAGACTGTTTCCGTTCTTTCCCGGTCGATGGGTCGGTGTAGGTAATGCCGGCAGCATACGCTGCCTCATCGCTCGCTCTGATCTCTTTGACTTTGAAAGAAGGTGATAGACTAGCACCTTTGAAGGATGCACCAAATGCAGCAGACTCATCGGCATTGACGTTGGTACGCAACTTGGAAGCGCCGACCAGTTCCTCTAGTTTCTTCTGAACGAATGGGGTTCGAATGGCGCCGCCGTGGAGGATAACCGAGTCAATGTCATCGACTGACAGCTTAGCAGCAGCAAGGGCATCGTTCACGGGACCAGTCACACGGTCCGCAAACGAAGCTGTAAGACTTTCAAAGTCGCTTCTGCTGATCTTGGACTTGAAATCAACGTCTGGTAAAAGCTCTTCGAAAGAAACACTGGTTTCAGTGTTCGCAGACAGTACTTGTCGGGCTTTCTCGGCATCTTTCCACAGCCTGCTCATGACACGAGGGTTGGCGGCGATGTCCTCCACACCAATACCTCTGCTCTTAAGAACTGGTTTGGTTGAGAATTTCCGGATCAAGTCTTCGACGATCAGGTTGTTCAACGCGTCACCTCCCAGTGTGCGATCCCACCCGGTGCCCAGAACAGCGACTTCCTGCACTGTCTTATTGAAACGGCCAACATCCTTGACGCTTCGGCTTTGCATTCGTAGAATAGAGGCAGTCGTCGACCCAGCCCCCATGTCGAAGACTATGTGATACTCAGGCCGAGCACCTTCGCTGATGCTTGGGAACGTCCTGCTCTTTGCGTAGTCCAGCCCAACGGCAAGTCCGTCGGATACTAGAGACATGACCTTGAACCCGGCGAGATCGGCAGCGGTCTGGATCGCTCGGCGCTCGTCGGCGGTATAGTATGCTGGAACAGTGATCACCGCATCTTCAACAGAACTTCCCTTGCCAGCCAAATTCTCGGCGTTTACTTTGACATTGGCCAATTCCATTGCCAGGAGCTCCTCAACACTCCAGGGTAGCTCTTCACCGACAAACGACTCACTCCTGAATACTGTAGTGCCCATCTCTTCGACCTGGTGTAGCTGTAATGCCGGGTACCGCCACTGGTATCCCTCGACAGCTTCTGAAGCAGCTGACGACCATGGCAGTCCCAGTAATGGCTTGAGGTTTGGGAACACCTCGCCGGGTACCCGGCCCTGTAGTGCTAGCGCATCGGACCCATACACCCTCTCGGGATATGTTCCAACCTCTGCAAGTATCTTGCCAGTCTTATCTCTTGGGGGCTTGAATGCTACGGCGGCACTCTCTTTCCGTTTGCTGTCCTTTGTCAAGACAATCTCGAGCGGTATCCCAGGCTTGACAAGCGCTGCTTTGAAGTTGAGAGTGCCGAAATCGATTCCAAGCACACTCGAGGCTGCATTGGCGGTTGAAATGAAGAAACAGAGGACAGCTAAGCAGGCAACAAAGGGTGCCACGGCGCACCCTCGAGGTCGTCCGAACGACAGCATGATTTATGATGTTATCGGGCCTGCAACCATCCAAACGCTCCAATGGTAATATAGGCCCCGCTTGGGTGATGTAGAAGGAGATGGGAGGACAAATCAGTCCATGTGGAATGTAAGTTAAAGTCGCCGAGTCACCTCGCGCAATGGAACTCTACAGAATCAGCTTCAAACAGTGGAAGCTGGCATCATCGACTTTTACATCATAACACATTTGTTCACAGCTCACGACAGCTGTACTTTACATCCCACCGCCCTCAACTGCGGGCAGGGCAAGATTGTGGCCTTGGTGCCTGAGCACCTCCGTGTCTCCGCCACCTACAGTACCATGCAAATAGCCATCTATGGTGAGTCGGTATTGGACAATAGTATGGGCAGCGCGTGCGGTTCCAGGAGATCTTCTCAAACTGTAGATCTGCTATACATGTCCATATTCTCGTTCTTGCAATTAAAGAAATAAATGCCAGACCCATTCACTCCACAGAGCTGCTCTGGTCTTGGTAGTGAAATGAGGCCGTGCTTGCGGGCTGGCTGTGGGAGGAGGATTATCTTTCGGATCTAGCCGAGTACTTTGGCCAAGTTTACATATTGCAACTCAGACGAGGGTCCTATGTATGGCGCCGCAGCCCGCCCACCTCATACCGGAACAAGTGGCTTTTAACGCACGTTTATCCCCAGAAAGAGGTGTCCGTCATGCAACCTGTGACCGCGTCGATCTGAAATCCCTCGAACCACAACCGTCCTCGAAATAGGAGTGTGGCCATGAAGAATTTGACTTGAAGCATACTCATATACCCAGTCGCTATTGTCCTTCCGCAAAAATGTCAAACGAATACAACTATGACGACCAAGCGCAGTTCTACCCTTTCTTCATCCTCACAGTGTCGAGTCTGATCACGCTACCTCTGACATACAACCTTCTCCAAAAACCCAGTGATGCTCTGTTATCCGGCAAGAAGCAGGAGAAGATCGCGAGTGGCTTCACTCCTCAGAATGCCAACCTCATCGAGACAGAGCGCGCAAAGCAGAAGCGCAAGGAGCTTCGGCTGAAGCGTATGGTGACTGCCGGGCTCGGCTGGGCTATCATAGGGTACATGATCTACCTCATGATCGTTGTACAGCGTGCAGCCCCCAAAGTATGGAATCCATACGATATCCTCGACATCGGCATGAGCGCGACGGAAAAGCAGATCAACTCGAGGTACCGCCGACTTTCCATCACTATGCATCCCGACAAGCGCCAGCCCAACCTTGCTTTGAACGAAACTTCTGAGACCGTCAACAACGAATGGGTGGAGATTGTGAAAGCCTACAAGGCTCTCACCGACGAGGAGATTCGGAGCAACTACATCCAATATGGCAACCCGGATGGAAAGCAGTCTACAAGCTTTGGCATTGCATTGCCTCAGTTCCTCGTTGCAGATGGCAGTGGCAAGTACGTCTTGATCTTCTATGGTGCCCTACTGGGCATTGGTCTGCCTCTTCTGGTCGGCAAATGGTGGTATGGGATGCAGAAGGTCAACAAGGAAAAAGTATTTGTGACAAGCGCTGGAGATATGTTTAAGGAATACTCAGAGCGTATGGATGAAAGTGACCTCTTAGCAGCGGTCACCGTGGCTGGCGAATTCAACCAAGCGCTGAGTGGCTCGAAAGCCCATAGCGGTCTGGCAACAGTGGAGACGGCCTTGAATGGGCTCGATGGATCGGTGATCTCTCCGACACAGCTGAAGAAAATCCAGAACCTTGACGATGAAGCGAGGCGGAAGGCATTGGCTCTGCTATGGGCATACGTCACTCGCCGCAACCTCGGTGACAAGGTGCTAGATGGTGAGAAATTCGAGCTGGCGCCTATTGCACTCCAGTTGAATGAAGCCTACCTCCCAACATGCCTGGCTTTTGGCTTTACGGCCCCAGTATTGGCTTCGTTGCAGCTTTCCCAAGCCCTTACGCAGGCATTGCCGCTTTCAAGCTCATCTCAGTCGCCTCTGTTGCAGCTTCCCCATTTCACTCCAGAAATTGTTCGAACAATTGAACAGACTCAACAAACCGCTACACGTGCACACCTTACAATTCAACAGTTCATGGCTCTTCCTTCGGAGCAGCGACAGGCTCTTGTTCAGGCTGCCGGTCTTAGCAACGACCGTCTCAAGCAGGCTGAACACGTCGCACGGCAACTGCCGTGCTTGCAGATCGAGAAGGCTTGGTTCAAAGTGCAAGGAGAAAAATACATCATTCCTTCATCGCTTGTGCAGCTTGTGATTAAGGCACGATTTGTGCCTCCAGGGTTCTCAGGCGCCGTACTCCCTACGTTGAGAGAGTCTGATCTGGAAGATATCGACCCAGCCGAGGGTGACCTCAAGGCCCAAAAAGAAGAGCCAGAACAGCATCCTCTGCCGTTGACCAACGCGCCATACCTGCCCCGCGATCGTGCTACCCGGTATCACGTTTTCCTTGCCGATAAGCGCCAAGGCAGAATTGCCGTGCCACCCTTCGCAATGCTGAACTATGATAAGCCAGCCTTCAGAGAAGCGAAGGATGGAAAGGGCGTGGAGCCTACATTCAACGTGGTCACCTTGAGGATTCAATTCGCAGCCCCCCCTCAACCGGGAGAGTACAAGTTCAGGCTTCATGTGGTCTGCGATAGCTATGCAGGCTTCGACTACTCCCAAGATATCACACTGAACATCGATGATGCCGGAAAGGCCCAGGCAGTAGACGATGACGACGAGATCAGCGAACCAGAAGAAGGTAAGAGCAGCATTGAGACGATCATATTACGTGGTAATTCTCACACTAACGGTTTTGCAGATACTATCGCTGGCCAGATGGCAGCCCTTGCTGGCAGGCCGACGGCTGATCCAAACAAGCCAAAGAAGTCAAAGAAATTAGCGGAGGTTGAAGATTCAGATTACGAGTCCGGAACAGATGAAGATGAGGAAAGTGAGAGCGAGACAGATACCGACACCGATACAGACGAGGAATAGCCAGCTTGACAGCGTAATGTGCGCAGTTTCGCAAAGTTGTTTATTCAATGCTCTTGATCTCGATTGAAGCCTGCAAATTCGTGTATCATGTATTGTAATTCTGGCTAGACAGAGACACCTGGGCACCTNGGCAGGTACCAAGGTACCCGAATGCCACTGTATCTCCGCAATCTCCATGCCAAGATTTCGGGGACAACTTTTTTCTAGTTACGGTAAGCTAGGAAGATGTTCTTCGTAGGAGCTTTGATGGTTGCGAACATTGTCATCGGTCGCAATCTAGCACATTACCTCACCTTCCACACACAATGAAGCGCAAGATTGGCGCTCTCGAGAAGGTCGAGGCGGATCTCCCGAACCTGCAACACAAAATTAGGCGTGATCCCTCCTCATATCGAGACGATTTCCTGAACCAATACTCGCAATACCAATCGCTCCTCGCCCTATTCCTTCAATCGCCGACGACTACGTCTGACAGTGGTCTTGTACGACTAGGTGACTTGGTGGACTTCATCAGCCACGTTTCAGAATGTTATCCCAGTCTCACAGGCTCCTTCGCTGGGGAGCTCATGCAGCTGCTGGAACTGGAAAGGTCCAATGGTGGAGGTGTACTCGACGCTGAGCTCAGGAATAAACTTGTAGGGTGTTTGATGCTGCTCCGGAAGAAGGACATACTGGATTCTGTCGCCCTTCTTAACTGCCTATGGCCGATGTTGGTTACCACTCCTTCAAAGAGCTTCAGAGCGTTGCTCTTCCAGAAGATCGTGAGCGACCTGCGCACTTCGAACGCAAAGACGAAGAACCACAAACTCAATCGCAGCGTCCAACAGCTCTGTTATGACTTGATCGCGACCGCCCCAGATTCTCCCAAAGCGATCTGGGCCGTCAAGCTCACGCGCGAGCTATGGAAGCGACAAGTTTGGACAGACGCAAAGGCTGTCAGCGTCATGTGTCTCGCTGCTCTTAGTGAAAATGCAAAAGTCATCGTAGGAGGTGTTCGGTTTTTCCTAGGAGGCGATCAGGAGCGAGAGGCTGCTGCTGAAGAAGACAGCGATGAAGATGATGTTCCCGACATGTTCAAATTACGGCATCAACACGGTATCAAGAAGAAGAGTGCGAAGAACGAAAGACACTTGAAAGAGGCGGCAAAGAAGGTGAAAAGGAAGGAAAGAAAACAAAACCAACCAAACCAGTTGAACTTCTCAGCCCTTCACCTACTCAACGACCCGCAAGGATTTGTTGAAAAGCTTTTCGCTGCACATCTACAGACTGACAACCCGAAGGTGAAGCTCAATCTTGAGCAGAAGCTAGAGGTTCTAAGTCTCGTATCCCGTCTTGTCGGTCTTCACAAACTGATATTGCTACCCTTATATTCCTACTTTTTGAAGTTCCTCACACCAAAGCAACCAAGCGTGACGTCCTTCCTGGCTTATCTTGCGATGGCGGCTCACAATCTCGTCACGCCCGATGTTTTAGAACCTCTGGTGCTAAAGATTGCCAATCAGTTCGTATCAGAATCTTCTGCTGGCGAGGTAGCAAGTGCTGGTTTGAATGCCATCAGGGAGATATGCGCTCGTCAGCCATTAGCCATGACCGACACACTCCTGCAGGACCTTGTACAGTACCGTAAATCGAAAGATAAGGGTGTACAAATGGCTGCCCGAGGTCTCGTCACACTCTTCAGAGAACACAACCCAGAACTTCTGCACAAGCGAGACAGAGGTAAAGAGGCTGCACTTGGCCTTCGAAGCGGCGAAAAGCAGGCTGCACGCTTTGGAGAGGTTCAAGCCGGTGGTATTGCAGGACTGGAGCTGTTGGAGAAGTACAAGCAGGAACAGGGGCAAACAGGCGAAGCAGAACAATCCGATGACGAAGAGAAGGGCTGGGCGAATTGGGATGCAGAAAGCGACAGCAGCGACAGTAGTGAAGGCTGGATTCGTGTTGAATCTGACGGGGAGGACATCAACATCAGTGATTCCGACGACGATGAACCCTCGAGCAAAAAGTCAAAGGTCGACGGAGAACACAACGAAGAGTCTGGGGTCATGGGAGAGGAAGTGGAAAAAGAAGAAGCTCTCCTTGTCTCTAAGTATGCAACAACGCATATTCTGACGCCCGCCGATTTGAAAAAGCTCCACGAGCTTCGAACAGATGCTGCAATCACTGCAAATCTGCCTGCTCATCAAAGGAAAAGGTTACTGGCCCAGCAACAGGCAAATGCTGCTCGAAAAGATCAAGACACTCCTCTATCGGCTCAAGATATTGAAGGCTTGGCTTCTTTGTCGAACAAATTGACGAAGGCTGAGAAGATTGCCATGGCCAAAGGGGAGCGAGATGGCGAAAAGGCAGAAGGCAACGACCATAGGAGCTCGGCAGCTAGGCGCAAGGAGAAGATGAGAACTGAGGGCAAGAGCACTACCAACAAGGAGAAGGCCCGTCGCAAGAACATCTTCATGCAAATGGGTAAAGCAAAGAGGAAAGGAAAACGCAGTTTGGTGGAGCAAAAGAACGTATTGAGGGCACATATCTCTCAAGGTAAGAGAGGAGGCCGAAGAGGCAACGCTGGTTGATGAATGCAAGGGGGTTTATGCTTGATGTAGATATGTCTATGGGATCAATAGCTCACGGCAGAGGGTTTGTCGATGAGCGGGTATCAAAAATATGACCAGTTCTGTAAGCATGCTGCAGCTCCCGTAAACATGAATGCCTTCTTCCACACAAGAATGTCCACCCCAATAACAGCCTCGGCTACCTTTTTGCAAGACCGCTTTTCCCTTTACGCTTCCCGAACGTTATTGTTCTTGGTATCATTTTCAATGCCGACATGCCACGGGCGAGGTCGTCAATTTCAGTCGAATCGACTGATGTGCTGGCAACTTGATCCGAAATCGGAATCTCTTCAGATCTCTCTGACAAGTTCGTGGATCCATCATGAACGTCGCCTGCTGATGGCACATCTACAGAAGTAGGCTGTTTGGTTGGAGACGGTTCTGCATCATGCCCTTTGAGAGACGGCCGTCTTTCTCGGCTGCTTTTACGATGACCCTGGGTGTCGATGCCGGGTCTGAGCATACTCGTCCGGCCATCGATTCCAGAATTGACGACAAGAAAATCGTAGTTTCTAGGGAAGCCATGCTTATCGACCAGGTGGCTTCGTCGCTTCTGCCACTCAAGGCAGACCTTTTCACAATCCTCAATAAAGCATGCATATACCTTTTCTCCCCTTTCCCTTCTTGCCTGTACAATGACGTCGTGGTTCTCGGCGATGTGCAGGTTAAGAAAATGGAGGCTTGGTAGGTTCACTCCACAGTCACGACACCTGTTGGTATGACTTTCTTCGTAATGTCTCTCATAGTCCAAATAAGAGGCGAAATCCAAGGCAGCATGCGGAGGTAGAAGACAGTGCATTGCAACCTTTCCTGGACCCTCTTCTGGCTCCAGAGATGCATATTTCGACGGACGGTTCACCGTACTCTGGTCGAGCGCCATCTCTGAGCCTGACACAGACTCTTCCTCATTGCTGGACCGAACCGGGTCTTGCCTTGATCTTTTTGCCATCGTGACCCGATAGTCAAGATGTGAGATGTAGCCTATACGGCAAACCCAGTACAACACTTGAGATTCACTTCGCGAAAGTGTCTCCAGGGTACCAGACCTTCGGCATCACATGTCAAATGATTCTGTATATCGCCGTATCCAACACCCGTGCAATGGCAATTTCGATCAAAGTGAACCAACAGTCCCTCATATTAGAATGCCAGCGAGGCCGCAGCTCTCATACCTGCTTGAAGCACGCCTCAGCACAAAGCCTTGATCTCGGAAACATTTCGACCTGGGGCCGAGTGGGCTGGCTGGATGACTTTGGGAATTGTTACTTAAACTCACTCACAACACTGCGTCGCGTTTTCACTAGAGTCACTGCTGCCGTCGAGGGGAACCTTGTCGCATGCACTGCTTTCCTACGAACCCAGCCTACAAGTAACCACTCTGCAAGAGACATAAGCAAACGTCTTCGCTTCCCCCAGCGACGACTCTCCCCAGCCGCCAACTCGACCCAAATGGATCGTTTCGCTGCCCACGTCAAAGGCTCCAAGCATACCTTCACCTAACCGCCAGTTCGTTTCGCTTGGCCTTCAGACCCTGCCCTCACGTATCCGCAATACATATGCCATTGACGGGATCATATCCAAGAGCTCAGCGGACCGAACTCGAAAAGTGATCATGGATACCTTGCTCACCCAGGAGCGAAGCGCATACGACCGTGTGAAGGATGTCCTTCGGAACGATGCGGCCTCTTTCGTTACCCTCTTCAATGCGTTAGACGAACACAGGGCTGCCTGTGTAGCGGCTCTCTTCGCAGATCTCTATTCGCCAGAGTCAAGAAAGATCGAAGCAAGACTGTGGACCAGCCACTCTTTGGTAAAGAGCTATTTCCAGAAGTCTCTCAACAAGTTGCGAAAACTCGAGCCAAACCACCCAGTCGAAGCTCGGCAGCTACAAAGAATATATAAAGACTTTCTCAAGAGCAGCCAGAGGTTCTATCGCCAGTACATCTACAACTTGAACCTCAACTTCGGTGGTATTCCCGAGCTTCAGCAAGTGGCACAGCAGGTCAAGGTCGTGGGCGATGCAGAGAGCGCAAACCCTTCTGAAAATACCTTGATCACTGCTGAGATGCAAGAGTGTATCATTGGCTCTGTCCATCAGACGCTGGTATACCTTGGAGATCTCTCTCGCTACCGTGCTTCAGATAAGCTGGACAAGAGACCGGATTTTGGGCCGGCCATAGGCTACTACAGCCTTGCATGCACTTTGCGTCCGAATTCGGGCCTTGGTTTTCACCAGCAAGCTGTTGTGGCTCTTGAGCAGCGTCATCATCTGCGCGCCATATATCACTTGTACCGTGCTATGGTGGTCGACCAGCCGCACCCTAATGCGTTGAAGAACTTGAAATTGGAAATTGACAAAGTCAATACCGCTTGGGACCGTGGAGATCTTATTCAAAAATCACATCCCAATGACCCAGATGCGGCGAAGGATGTGTTGATAGGCTGGTTTGTACGTCTGCACAGTATGTGCTCAAAAGGCGAGGTTTTCCGCGGCTTCGAAGAGCTTGAACGAGAAGTCCTTGGTCAGCTCAGTTCGATTCTTAAAGGCCGCTCGCTGGACGCAACATTCACTCGCATCGTGTTGACTAACATTGCAGCACAATTTCACTCTTCTGACAGATTTCAAGGTGGGACGAATGATCGCGTGTCATCATGAGAACCCTGCTGACCCTCTTTTTTTTAGATGAGCAAAACGAGCAAAACCAGCAGTCTGTACTTTATTTCATCCGCTTCAACGTTAAGACATTCACAGCGTTGCTTGACCTTTTTTACGAAACCTTACGAGACGTCTACACCAACCTCGTTGATGAGAATGACGAATGTGACGAAAATGAACTTGCTTCCCGTCTGGAGCCAACGGCTTGTCGTACTCTTCCAGGCCTTCGCCTCTATACTTCTTGGATCTTGCTCAACACCAACCTTGTATGTGGACTCGCAGGTGATGGCTTCCTCAAGGAATCGATTGAACAGCTTTGGCGTGTCTATGCGAAGACCCTGAGCCTGGTCGCTGGAGCATTCTCGATCTGGGATCTTGACGAGCTGCCAGAGATCACGTATTTGCTTGAAGAAGACGTTGAGACATTAGGTTTCAAGCCTCTCATTGGCGATGAGACGTCTGATATCAGGTTTACCAAGGGTACGCAATCCCTGAAGAAACCATTCAGCGACGTCACCGTGACCCGTCTGTCCTCTAACCTTGAGGTGCTTGAGCGTTTACGATACTTCCTATCTGCTGGCCTCAATATCGCCACTGACGAGTCGGTTCCCATCAACATTAAGGGAACGAGAATCGCGTATCGGGATGAAGAACCATCACCTCTCCCTCGCAAAGTGCTTGTCACTCCTGAGGGTTCAATGAATACAGGTGGTCAGCCACAAAAACAAGTCACGGCACCAAAGCCAGCAAGCTGGGCGAGAGTCGCAGCTAAAGGTCATCTCCATGGTGCACCGAAATCGGCACCGAAGGAAAAGACCAGTGATCAGACACCCCAAGCTGTCCCAACAGGCAAGCCAGCCACATCTACGCACTCGCGTCATGCGCAATTGAGCCGCATGGTCGATGATCTCCTTGGCGAAGAAGACATTAACGACCCTGTCACACCACCCCCACATCGCAGTGCTTACCCAGCAACAGTTACCATCAATCGGGATCTCGGCATAGAAAACGCACAAGACTATGAGCGGCTAGATGACTCGGCCAGGCCCTCAAGCTCCTGCTCGCGAGCCATCCACAATGGACCTCTTACACCCGAGGTCCATTTTGTCGAGGGGACAACTGGAAGCATTAGAGCAACCCCTGTCATCCGCCAGGATCTGTCAAACATATGGGGTTCGCCTGAGATTGCATCCTCCCCATTTCCGTCAGGCTTACCAGTCGGAACACTTTCTTCCCCAGTCCACATGAACAACCCCCAGCATCACGCCAGAGTCGGCTCCAGTGGTAGTGTCCGGAGCAACGATTCTACAAAAATGATCGACCGCTGGGGTGCGGTCGAAGAGACATCTGCAAGACTGGCTAACGGCTCTCGCCTTGACAGCTATTATGGCGATGGCTATGCGAGTCTCAATCAGCATGGCATCGAAAGCCCTTTGCTTTTTGGTGCCAGCGGTGGCCCTTGGGCAACCGGTCCCAGAACTTCTTTCAGCCATGCAACATCCCCATTGACAGAAGGCAGGCGTCCCAAATGAACAGGGAAATCAGTAGCGATGACCATACAACCTTGCTTTAGTGACAATCAACTTGACTGACATCCTCGGTTTGATCAAGTCGCTCTCGGCTTCATGTACTTTGAAGGATTGCCATAACACATTCTGCACAACGAATGACAGTACCAGGGTCAGCATACCCTTGGACCATACTCTCACCGCCGATCCCTTTGAATTAGGAGACTGATGCGAGAGATGCTTGGTACGGCGCGCAAACGAGTGGTGATGCCAGTCATAACGGTTTGTGCCTTACCAAGGCAGTCCACCTGCATATCGAAGATCGTCTAAACTAGCGGTCCCATGCAAGCGCAACTCGGGTCAGTGGACTTGTGGAGTGACGAATGTGCATGCTTGCAATCGTTTGTCGAGTTGGAGCACATCATCTGGGCTTTTGAGATGCTTTATATCGATGTAGCTGTTCAATGAGTGAATGACATGCCCTTGTACCAGTGCGCTGCAGTCGTGTAACCATCAGCCCACCGCATCAGTAGTTGCCAAAAGACAGCGAATTTGAATAATGCATCGTTCGTGATTGACAGATACCTTTCCCATCATGTGGGAGACGCATTGACCGAGCGGTAACAGAGGACGTGATTAGGGAGGAAATGCTATCTAGCCTCTAGGGCTAGAGAATAGCGGGGAAGAGACCGTCTCCGGGGTACGCAACAGCTCACCAGCGGAGCCCCAGACAGCAACGGCAAAGCCAACGGCCCCATCGAAGCCAAAGGAGGTCGAGGCCGTCGGCTAAAGAACGGCGGAGCGGAACAACAGCACTTGGGCAATCACTTCCCGTGCCCGGCGCCCAAGGGCCAGGCCACCTTCACCACCACCACCGTCACAACTACCCGGCTAGAGGGCGCGTAAGGATCCCTCCACACCCACCTCCCAAGTACCCACACTCATCGACATACTGTACCTTGGAGCCAGGTGACTGCAGGCAGAGCTTGGCCCAGCGGAACTGCTTCTCTCTTTACCACTTCCCAATCGATAACCTGGAACCCCTTCGCGACCCGCCTCGTTTCCCTTCATTCAGACCTATCCTTGGCTTGGAAGCGCGAGTGATTCGTCACATCCTCGTTACACGTTAAAGGCAGGCGTCGCTACAGACTGCGACCTTCTCCACCCGCAGGGCACGTTGCGGTGCGCTGTCAAGGCAAGTCAGGTCGTGCGACTCAATTGGCCAGCAACAAGACGGCTACGAATTCAAGAGGACTCCAAGATCATCGCAACGAGGCCGACAGCCAACGGTTACCTGCAGCAGTTTGAAGATCACGTGCGAAGGGCAAGCAATTGGAACGTCACAAATGGTAACGTTGTTCTAAGCATCGGAAGAGCAGACAGAAGACTGTATACTTGAAAGGCTTCGTTGACGAGAGCACAAAAAGCTGGCTGAGATCGCGAGTCGGATAGGGTCAATAATAGATTCGCAGTCCCTTGCGTGGAAGAGGTCGGATTGAATATAACTTTTTTGACACCTCGGTCGGCTGCCCACAGCTGCATGCGCACTCATGAAAACGGACAATGAAACCCCCTTCTCAGATATAAAAGGGCTCCATGGCTGGAGACCGACCCTACAGGTTGTCTGCCTGGGAAGTGGTGGCGGCCCAAGCGAGGACAACGTCACCGGCCTCTTGGTGAGATCCGTTGTGAGCGATTGGGCTAAGGGGTCACTGCTCGCTGTCGACGCCGGATCCCACCTCGCCCCAATTACCAGGATCCTGGAGCAAGACTTCCCACGGTTCAGCGGAGACAAGCCTCATACAAACCTGCCAGATGACCCTCCTGGTCTCGTTGAAGGGCTCGCAAGGCAATCGCCATCCCCAGGTCCATCGCTAGACAGTTCGGATATTTCGCTTCCGGAGCCAACTACTCTTTACAGTGGGCCTTTTGCGGGTCTGACTCTACCGAACGAGTCTGCGCGTGCGAATGCGCTTCATGTTCTACGAACATACATTTCCACCTATCTCATTACACACCCCCATTTAGATCATCTTTCTGGATTTGCAATCAACACTGCTGCTTTCCACGCCACCTCGCGCCCCAAGACACTCGCTGCCCTGCCTAGCACAATCAATGCGATCAAACAGCATATCTTCAACGACGTCATCTGGCCAAACCTTACAGATGAAGATGGTGGTGTGGGGTTTGTCACTTTCCAGCGCCTGAAGGAAGGTGGCGATATTATGGTTGGCGAGGGAAGAGGTAAAGGCTACATCGATGTAAGTGAAGGGCTCGGTGTGCGAGCCTTCAGAGTAAGCCACGGCGTCAGTACTAAGAACCCACCTGGTCCCCAGCAAAGGGGAAGCATCGGTGGGATCCCTCTGCCTCCAGCTGAGTCTCTATCCCAGCTCGGGTCATTTGCTCAGGAGGCAGGTAGCAGGGTGTTTTCAATATCACAGAATGGCCAAGTACCTGTAATGCCAGGCACCCCAGGCCAACCTGGAAGCGTGGCGCGTGCCCCAAGCTTTTATGGGACGCAGCCATCGCCTCGAATGACGCCTGTCGACAGCTGTGTCGTGGGCAGCACGGCATTCTTCATTCGGGATAGCAAGAGTCATCGCGAAGTTCTGGTGTTCGGAGATGTTGAGCCAGACAAGATCTCTTTGAGCCCGAGAAATCATTATGTCTGGTTGGAAGCAGCGCGTAAGATTGCACACGAATGCCTCGGTGGCATTTTTATCGAGTGCAGCTATGATGACAGTCAGGTCGATGGCCTTCTGTTTGGCCACCTCAACCCTCGCCACCTGATCGACGAGCTGGCAACGCTGGCGGAAATGGTCATAGATGCAAGGGCGCAGCGCCAGATTGAACGAGGACAGAGAAAACGTAAACGGTCTGGAGCTACGTCGACGGATACACGGGCACGACAGATCGCAGAAGAGGGCATTCAAGAGCAGAAGCGAAGCAGGAGTCTGGCTCCTTCTTCTGGAGTACCTAAGGAATCCCGTCGAGGCAGCGCGCCAGATTATACGATGCTCGATGCTCACTCACCCATGTCTCCTGGTACCCAACCATCTTTCCCCCTCCACGCTCACTTCCTACCCTGGGAGATCGGCTCAGACGCGGTGCCGACACATATGCACGCGTTGAACACATCGGACAGTGCACCTGTCAGTCATCCCAGGGTAGAACATCAAAGGGTGGAAAGTGATGCGCCACCTCTTGCTGGTGTGAAGGTTGTCCTGATCCATATCAAAGACACTCTGAAAGACGGACCGCCAGTGTCAGGCACCATCCTGCGTCAATTGCAGGAGCATGAAGCCAGACTTGGGGAAAATGGGTCGCCGTTAGGGTGCGAGTTCGTCATCTCAGAAAGCGGTGGATGTTACTGGTTCTGAAATGTGTCAAGTTTTGTGCGTCGCGCCTTGTGCATTGTCGGCGTTGTCGCATGCTCTTCCCCGGACAACGCGTTTGGCGTTGTCTCGCAGTAAAATGGTCGCCACAGGATGCAACTACCTGGGTAGAAGATAACTCGGCATACTGGGGGTATAAGAATACGTGTACAATACTGCTTTTACTGGTCGGTACTTGGGATGCGAAGAAATTGCTCGAAAACAGCAAGTGAAAGCACCTGACGGTTGGACCAGGACATGGTCTGCCTGTACCACATCGCTTCAAATGTCTTGGCTCAAGATGACCGCCTGCCTGGGTTGTTGCACTTCGCTCTCGATCCAGATGCCAAACGTGCAGGCTCGGTGTGCACCAATAGGTAGTATCGTCCACCAGACAGCCACCAGCACTATTTTCCAATGTCCATCGACGGTCAGATTTGGTAGCCCACATGTTGCCTTTACGCGTCACACAAGCAGGATGGGTGAGACGGTGGTCACTAGCGACAATGGTGATAGTGACTACGGCTGGGCACTTTACGCCCAACGCATAGTTGCTTCGCAAGTTACTGTTCGGCAAACGCTTTGCTCTCGCCCTTCTTGGCCTGCACGATCATATCCAACTCCACTGGACCACCTGCGGTACCCTCCCAAATGCCTGCATGCATGCAAGCATGCTTGCAAACGGGTACCAATGGTTTCTGATGCATCATGTTACCATACCAATGCAAGTTCACCGACAAGAGAATATGTACCTATTTTGCTCGTATTGCGGGCTATTTACCCGTATGTTCGCATAATGGAGGATTGATTGTGCGTGAGGCTACGGTTCCTGACGGAGAAAAAGGTCTCTATGCCCCATCCTGACCCAGGCAGCTAACCTTTCCTCGTGCGTTTGCATGCGGGCTGAGGGTGAAGATCAGGCCAAACGCCGAGCGAGAGGATGTCTTTTTCCTCGGTCAAGCTCGATTCTCCGACCAAGCTGCCGGAATCAGAATGTCATAGTTCTCAGACTCGCCAAGAGGAGAAGCCATAAGGGATCAGGCAGTGGGTAGTTGTAGCTGGAACGCACTTCTACCGTACCTCCTCCACTACTTCGTACATCGGATTTCCAAGGCAGACAGATGCAAGAAGAGAGTTTGCATTGGGGGCCAGTGTTGTTATTCACGATCCAAGGCAGAGGAACAGGATGGATTTAGGGCCTTAGCATGTGGATCTAGACTCGTAAACGACACAAAGAACAGACCCATTCCTCTCGATTTCCATCTCCCGTCCTTTCCATTCATCGCTTTTCCCTCCGCATTCCTCCGTCCCCAGAATCTTAAGATCCCCAGATCCGGTGGCGAGTTTCCCCACGAGGCACCGGTGTTTCGGGCCCGGGTCCAGGCATTGTGAGGGGGTATAGCGACAGAAGGAATGTATCGGTCTCTTGACGGTGCCGGGTGAGTAACGTTTTTGAAGATTCGCGGTGTTGGACAGACGCGGTTTGAGAGGTACATGCAACGTAGAAAGGTGGATTCTTCCTATCCCAGGCGCTGTACCTGTCTATGTACCTAGATAGGCAAGGTACAGTAGGCAGGTTGGTACCCAGCCTTACCGTATACCGACTGGCCGGCCAGGTTCCAAGCGTGTTGAGGTGTGTCAAATGGCCTGGCCGGACCATTGACGTGTGCCACCTCTGCTCTGCTCTGCTCTACTCTGGGGTGGAGCGGCACACCCTTGGTTTCAAGAGCCGCGTGAATGTATGTTGGAAGTGCAACAAGGGTTCGAAGGCCGAGTGGACGGGTGGGCAAGATCGTGACACGGGAAATGTGAAAGAGAGAGAGAAAAAACCCAGCTTGTTTTTGTGGCGCTCGGTCTCGAATTCCCTACCTACCTACTTTCTCACCATAGCTGAGGGCGGTCGATCGTGGCGGTTGGGTTTCCCCTCTCTACTTACCTGTCCGCCCATTCCTTTTACCTCTTGCTACTCGTGCTGTACCCATAAGAACGGAGAGGAGGGTGCCACGAATGCCTGCATCCAAGGTACTGTAGGTATGGGTAAACAGGCGCGGTGGGCAGGCGTAGACATTGACGGATGTGGAGGCCCAGCTGGGGCACACGTACAGTATTACCCGACTACCCACAACCACTCGAGGATCCCGAGGAGGGATTTGGGTGGACGGGGGATCTTTTTGCTCCACGATCTAGGCAAATGCTACCCATTGGGGACAGATCGAACACGCTGCAGTCAGTACAGCACGGTACGGTACCCTAGGTCGAACATCAAAGGCATGTACAGTAGGTGGTGGGCGATGGGCCGATGATACATCACCCCAGTGGTGACAATGCCTTACTTACCACTGCACATCGACCTCCACCCAAGCTCTTCACATCATTGGACCCACTTCTCCACCTCAACTGCACACACTCTCTCCACACAGCAGCATGTGTTTTGGTTGTACACGAACGGTTGGGGTATGTGCAACGGTGGGAGCCGACAGAGAGGCAACGTAACGGAACCTAAGTCTACGTAAGTCGATGTAGAATGAGGACCCGAAGGATCTCGGCAGCAGAGCGGCGGGTACTTGCTAGCTATACAACACAAAACACTACTTTGGTTTTCTTACTCGTTCTACTGTTCTACCGTTATACTTTCCCTTACGCACCTCTATTCCCCGTTTCCTACGTAGATACTTACCTTTACAAATGGGTGGATAGATACTTGGCTTTCGAGACTCGCCCAGGTGGTCACATAGACTTGCTGCTTGCGGTGGTGACCGAAGGACGTATATTTTCCGTGTGGGAAGCCTCTCGCCGTGTTGGGATTGTACTTTTTGAAAGTGAACGGTGTCCGTATCCGTATCGGCACCTGGCCTGCCGTGCCCGCGCACAGCCGCACGCACACGCGCAAGCTCTGGTAGAAGAGATCGGATACCGCACAACTCATGCCAGACGCATGGGTGTTGGTTGTATGGCGACGACGAGGGCAAGAGGTCGCAGTCGGTGGTACCGCGTATGCCGACGATACCAGTCGACTGGTGTTGGCGGAAAAATTAAAGGCTCGATGGATGAGGCGTGTTTCAGCAGACGAGACAGCCCAGTACGATGTGGCTTCAGAGGAAGAGGCGGTCGGTGAAGACGATGCGTTGGTTGTTGTAGTCGTTGTCGATGATGCTTCGATTCCTCGCCAGAGAGTAACAGAGACTGACAGATCACATGTACAGCACCACTCACATTTTGGATGTCTGTCCGGCTGGCTCATCCAGCCAAGAGCATGCGCGGTCCACGCAATGCCTACCAGCATAATGGCGAGCTCGTCGCCAAGATTGGGAGTTGGATGATTCGTTGTTCTACGAATGCCCTGCCCTGATGCATGCATTATGTATGGCTGCTGTGACAGACGACATGTAGCGGCCAGATGCGGGACCAATGGCCGAGTTGTAGGGTGACTTTCTGGCTGCGCTGTATTCCCTGCGAGCACACATTGATTGATGCAGAAGCCGAGGACGGGAGGCAAAGGAAGCATTGGCGTGTCATGCGTGGCATGGCGTGGCATGGAACTGCAAACAGATGCCTGGCTGAAGAGGCGGAAGAGATCCTGGAACTTCACGGTCAGGCCACTGCAGCGTAATGTACAGAGCGGTACAGCAGACGTGCACACCTCCCAACAATAGCATATGGACCGCAAATGGAGGGTCGGCACACAAAGAAAGCTCGCTGTGGTAGGAGGTAGCAAGTCCCGTCTTACAAGTCGCAGCGCCTTTGACGAGAGCGCTGTACTGTATACCTCCCTCCCGTTTCAGCCTCGCAATACGCTTTTGCCTCATTCCTGATACTTTCGTGAAGGATGACCCTACCCTCCTACGGGCCATAAAGGAGCAGGGGTTGCGATCAGAATCGTGCCATTTTCGCTCCAACAATCGGCTAGCCTCGCTGGGTACTGCTTTGTACCATACTGCGAAGAGCGAGGTAGATCGACCTGGGCTGTCTGTCTGTCTGGCTGGCTGTCGGTCGGCCTGTTGGACTGGCAAACGGACAGAAAACCAGTAGACAGATTGGCCGATCGACTGGCAGGCTGGCAGGCTGGTCAACGCCCAGTGTGTCAAGAAGTGTCAAAGTTCACAGGTGGAGAAATGCGTTCATGCTCATGCTCATGTTCCATGCCCACGCCCACGCCCACGCCCATGCCCATGTCCATGCCCTCGCTCCAACCTCACCCTGCCTACCGCGCCGATTGTCCAATCCCACTCGGTCTGCCTGCTGCGTCGGAACGCCATACAGCCAACCAGTCGGTCGGTCGGTCGGTCCCTGTAGGATAGTCGAACCCCTCTGCCCGCAGCCCCTCTCGTGCAGCAACATCGATTTGTTCGCTTGCAGATAGGAAAAAAAGGGAAAGGATGGTTCGGCAGGGAAGTGTGGGGTGTAGAGGCAAATCCAAGCGAGGCCACCCTGCAGTGAGGAAACAATGTGGAGCCTCTGACGCTGGATGGGGGTCGAATCAATCGCACGGGTGGATGCACACTCGTGCCTACAGTACCTCACTCTCGACCAAACGCCCTTGACCTTCGCAATGCCATACGTCCAATACCCTGACCGCTGCGAAGAGAGCACGCTGCAGCGCATACAGGCCAGGTGACACCTCGAAACATCCCACCAAAGTAACACAGCGTGCCGCCTCTAACCTGTCTACCACCTACATAGGTCTCTACCATTCAATGCTCAACTTCCCCCTTCGGCACAGCATTGTCCGCATCCCGCTATCAAGACGAGGCTCGCTGCAGTGTCTTCCAGGGTACAGCTATCGCAGGCCATACCACCGTAGGGTGCTAGCTTGTGGCGAGCGAAATATACTACGAGGGTGACGGGCTCGAGTCTAATGCACCTTTGCAGCTGCGAACATCATGCTGCATGTCCATGTCCAGCATTGTGGACGTCGTGATGTGATAGTAGTCTAGGAGGCTAAGTGGGTGAAGTGCGGATTGCTGGGTCAAGAGATGATTGCGATGACGGCACGTGAATGGTCTCGTCTCATTAGCCATCTGCCGCGCTAGGGTTCGGCCAATCAGTCGAGAAAGTCTATCACGAGGGTAGTAGATCCGCACGACATGTCTCTCCAACACCCTCATTATCTGGTCGAGACTGGGTAACGGTGAGCACGCGATGGAGATGGGAAGGTAAGCTTGTGCATTGTTTGAGGGTGTGTCTGTGGTGGGTGGGTGCGGGTGTGTGCATGTCTTTTCGACTCGGACCGGGCAACGCTGTGTTTCAGCAATGCCCTGGGAGAAGGCCCTCTTCTAGTCCTGTTTGGGGCCATGTTGTCGATCCCTCTGTACCTCCATACCGACCCGACGGCGACGGCGGTGTGGCCGGGTGGTGAGTGTGGTGAGCTTGGTGAGCATGCTTTGCGTGCTTGTGGACGGCGAATGCCTACTGTATGTACTTCTGTCCTTCGCTGCCACGTCATGCTATGAGTTTGTGGACAGGCCTTGCTTGGGACTCGGAATCTGCTCCACCTTTCGGTGTTGAAGAGGATCTGCTGGAGTGAGGCAGACGAACGAGGCTGACTCTCGTACGGGAGAGACAAGGGGGAATTCGGAGGTCGTAGCTTCGGATGTCGGTTGTGAAGGGTGGTGAGATGTGATGATAGCCCACGACCAGCACCAGCACCAGCACCACCACCACAACGACAACGACAACCAGGGTCACAGACTAGCCGCCGCCAACGACGAGGACCAAAGCTTGTCAATTTCCCCATGGCTGGCGCTGGCAGGTAGTGTAGAGATTGGCATCAGCGAGCGGCATGAGATCATGGCGGACGACATGGCATCAGTCGACAGAGCGACGACGAGGGACGGATTGCGTGCAGGCGTGATTGGCGGAGGTGCAAAAGCAGGGGTGCATGAAGGGTGGACTGGCAGCTCGTATTGCTGGATCCCGCTAATCTGGGAGGTCGTATCATATCGGCGCAGAGCATAGCAGCGACTAGCAAGATGCGAGCGTCTCGCTAGCCTGCATGGCATGGCATGGCCTGGTCCACTGTCAGTCCAGTCTGGTGTCTATCTGCCTGTCTCTGTGTGTGTGTGTGTGTGTGTGTGTGTGTGTGGCTCTCACATCACCCCTAGCTAGGTGATGCATACCAGCCAGTCTACCTCGAAACCCTTTCTTTTACCTTTTGCCTCTACCCCATCCCACCCATCCCATCCCTGCCCTGTCCTGTCCTGTCCTGTCCTGTCCTGTCTTGTCTTGTCTTGTCTTGCCCCCTTCCCTTTGGTCCCTTCACATGCTACGTTCTTTATCAATTCCCACCTCCCGACTGGCTCGACCTGCTGTCGCGCGTGTGCCCGGGTAGGTCAGCGAGGGCGGTCGTGGATGCATGTGGGAGGGTGTGTGTATGGGTGCATGGGTGCATGGGTGTGGGTGGGCGTGCGAGAGTGGGTGGGTGCGTGCAAGCCGGCCGGAGGTGTGTCCTGTAATGTAGCGCACATGCTGTTTGTAGAGGGCGTGTAGTGTATGTGCAGTGCGGCAGAGGGCATGCCAACCTAACAAATGCATGCTTACCTAGGTATGCCTGTCGCGTCCAGTGAGCCCTTTCCTCCTTGCTGTCTGGTGGCTGGATCTGGAGGTACGTCCTGTGCAGCTACTGTCTATCTGTCTGTCTGTGTGCTGCAGCAGTAGCGCCGTGGTCGCAATACTGACACCACGGCAGGTAAGCTCATATCCCACCGAAGCGCTGCAATGCCGTACGGTACATACACGAGACGAGACGATATGGTATGGTATCGTATGGTATGGGTTGACGGACATTACACGACGAGATAAGGAGTCTGACGATGGACAACCAGATCAAGCCGTACAACAACGCAACATAACGTAACGTACAGTACCGTACTTCTGCCGGACAATGGCATACACTTGTCGCATTCCACACGTTGAAGACTGATAGTGAAGATCAACGTGAGGACGAAGAACCGCTAGACGAGACGAAAGGTCCATGGGGATTGTCGATAAGGTAAGGTGTACTATCTCCCTATTACGCCCAAACTTAATCCCGATCGGGAAAGCAGCCAGCGTAAACCGCCTCAGATAGGTACCTGACCTAGCTAATCTACAGTACGTAGCGGGCGAGCGTACGCAGCTACCAATAGCGACTAGCGTACAGTGCAGTACAATAGCTCGGACGCAGATGCGGGGCTAGGCCGTAGAGGGACAAGCATTGGCGGAGGTGACGTTGCTGGGCGGGAATAACCACGACGGATCTACCGCATGCGGCCTAGCGTCAAGTCTGGCGGCGAGACTAGCTTTGCTTTGCCTTTCCCTTTCGGGTCGCTGTCTCGATGCTTTGGCTGCTCCCGCTAGCCAGATGCAGACGGTCTCCTGTCCTCTCGCTGCCCTGGTTCCTGGCCGTCAGTCTCGGCTGTGGTTGGGGGTGGAGCTGGTGATAGCCGGCGAGAGAGCAGAGGGAGAATGGTGAAGTGAAAGAGTGGATGTGGATGTGGATAAGAAGAAGAAGAAGAATGAGAATGAGAATGGCAGAGTGGGTGGTGCTGTGTGGAGATATAGCGGCCGACTAGGGAGGCATGGGAGTGCACAGTACTGTACAGTAGGCGTCGTTATTATTGTCATTATTATTATAGGTGTGATGGTGCATGCGCGAGAGTGGGTTCTGCTGGGTGGAGGATTGCATCTCCTTAAATTCTGGACTGGACACCATCCCTACCCGCCTACTGTAGCCCGTGTCTGCAACGTATTATTATTATTATAATGTCCTTATTCTGGCTCCATCTCGCCTGTGCTTCGCCCTCTGCATGTGTCTGTCTGTCTATCTGTGTGTACTGTATGTAGGAGCGAGAGTATGGGTAAGGGTATGGGTATGGGTAAGGGTATGCGTGTGGGTGTGTGTGTTGCGTGTGTATGTCTGTGTGTGTCTGCGTATGCGGGTGTCTATGATCATCTCCATCGCCTTCTCCTACTACTGTTATCCGTTCTCTCTCTCTCCCTCCCAGTACTGTACATCCATCCGTCCATCCGTCCGCATCTCCACCBCTATYYYTGGTCTTATAGTTATGTTAATATTTTTCTTAGTGTTAACACTAGGGTTTGCTTTTGAATTAGGGAAAAACGCACTTTCTATAGAAAGTAGACAATCTTTTACTTTAAATAATGAAAAGAATGAGAAATAAAATGTAACWWCRRACAATGTTCAGAAATATGTGGTATATTACACAGTTCTATGCCTATAGTTATAGAATCTGTATCAATAGAAAAATTCGTATCTTGATTATACGAACAATAATATTCTATTTTTTTTTAGTTATTTTTTTTTCCAAAAATWAAAATTCTCTTTCTTNNTGAATAGATAGTATATCTTTAAATACTAAGTAATTTTATGTCTTAATTTATTTTTTTTTTTATTATGATACAGGCAGCTAAGATAATAGGAACAGGTTTAGCACTACGGGTTTGATAGGAGCAGGTGTTGGTATAGGTGTAGTTTTGGAGCTTTAATTTTGGGAGTAGCCCGAAATTAAAGCTCCAAAACTACACCTATACCAACACCTGCTCCTATCAAACCCGTAGTGGCTAAACCTGTTCCTATTATCTTAGCTGCCTGTATCATAATAAAAAAAAAAAATAAATTAAGACATAAAATTACTTAGTATTTAAAGATATACTATCTATTCAAAGAAAGAGAATATTGAAANAAAAAANANTAAACATAAAAAAAATNAAGAATAATTATTGTTCGTATAATCAAGATACGAATTTTTCTATTGATACAGATTCTATAACTATAGGCATAGAACTGTGTAATATACCACATATTTCTGAACATTGTCCGAAGAAGGCTCCTTCTCTATTAACAAGCACAGAAAATTGGTTAAGTCTTCCAGGGTATGCGTCACACTTTATACCAAGAGCCGGACAAGCATAAGAGTGTATAACATCTCCTGAAGATACAATAAATCTAA
>LSHF01000140.1:0-46931 GCA_001660795.1 Leptoxyphium fumago
GCGCCAGAGGATGCGACAGATTTCGAAGGCGAGCAGCTTCGAATAGGAACTGTGTCTTGCTTTAGCGGATGATTATGTTGGTGGAGGATCGGTGTTGTGAGCGCAAGACCGCCCAAGAAGTAGTTCCCTACCGGCTTCTCAGACTTCCATACAGGACCAGCACTTTCAGTCGCTCGCCGGTGGTGGCCATATCCCGCTCTGCCATCTCTGTCACTGTTGCCAGTTCCAGATTCGCGACCCAGTCGTTCGCCATTACGGCCGGGTCGAGAAGGAATGGACGATAGGCGGCCCTGATGTCGACTTCGCCGTCCGCCTCTGTAGAGATAGCAAGTGAGCGGTATGCGAATTCAGGCTTTCCGCGAAGCATCTCGATCTTCCGCATCGACGTGGTGTTATTCAAGTCGCCCTCTACTGAGGGAGATCCCACCATGTTAAGATTGGATTGCGGTTGCGTCGGCGAATCAGCAGCGGCTCCTTGGGCCTGCACCTTGTGAGGCGACATCGCGGTTGTGTAAGGTCTTGTTACTGGGACTAGACAAGAGGGACGTGAATAGCGGGTGGACGACCAACGTTTCCAAGCAACGCTGCCGACGAACTTTACACCCTGTGAGACGAAAGCCGACATCTGCTTTTAAGCAAGAAGGAGAAAGAACGATGACTATAAGGTGGGTACCAAGGCGAGGTTTTTATATCTCCTGCAGTCTTTTCACGTCATTCTGTCGAGGGCAGCGGAGCGGCCCCAATGCATGTTCGATGACATGTGAGGGTCAGCGCTGTATGTCACTGGAAAAGAGCGCGATATGTCACAGTAAGCGGAGGTGCTAAGAACAGGTGAATTCCGAGTAGCTTGCAGTTACCCGCTGACAGCGCCGCACTATAGCTTTACTATACCTCTACCCTACTATAGTAAGTTATCTACTACTGTATATCTTCTCGTTTTAGATAAGTAGATGACTTATCAATATATACGTTATACATCTCCTACATATATGCCTATATACCTACCTATATGCACGCCTACACACACACTTCCGTATATATGTCCGCATATATACCTATACATATGTACCTAGATACACGCCCTAATACCTATATACATACGTATATGTGTAGGCATGTATATAGGTGTGTATATAGGTATAGAAGCGGACATGTGTATAGACGTGTATGCGGGTGTAGGTATAGACGAACAGTATATGCGGGTGCGTGTGCGGGCGTGTGTGCGGGCGTGTTCAGGCATGTGTGCAGGACAAGTATATAGATATTATAAACGAAATTGCGGATATCTGTTAGTAGCGTCACATTCACTATTATAACTATAATCTGCTTAGCGAGGTGCAGTGTACGGGTAATTGCAAGCTAGCCGGAACTCACCTGTCCTTAGCCGGAACACCAACTGTCCGTAGCACCTCCGTCAGTCAACAGGTATAGATGACCGGGTTATAGTACCAGCTCTATCTTCACTGTTGCATACCTCATCTCGGCCTATTCGAACAACCCTCTCCCTCCGTAGATGTTACCCATCTGCACCACCACATTCTCGCTGTTCTCCACATTATCGAACACATGGCCGACCCCCGGGCCCGCCGAGTCTCGTGCCTCTACCCACTCTGCAGTGTATTGATCACCCATCATGATTTTGGCGCTGCCGCTGTTCTTGGTGGCGCGGTATGTATGAGAGGATGATGCCGCGGCGAGATCGAAGGATTTGTCGACTTTCGCGGCGGCGCGTACCAAGACCGAGACGGCTTCAAGTTGCTGCGTCGCATCGCCCGACTGGAGCACCTCGACAGCATCCATGTGAGCCATATGTGCCCGAGTCTCATGCAGCGTAGGAAAGAGTTGTTCGAGGTTGGTGACGAGCTTGTCGAGTGTGTCCACCAGCTTGCTCATCTTGTCTTCGTCAATTAGGGCCCAACGCGCTCGTTGCGCGAAAGACAATCCGTCTTGTTGCCGAAGAACTCTAGCTTTCAGTCGGTCAACCAAGCGGATGACGTCTGTGGTAGCAGATCGCTTGGAACCAATGTTGGCAGCGCTTGGCGGGCTAACCTGGTAGCGTTTACCCACCTCTTCCGCTTCTCCCAGGCGCTTGCGAATTTGCCTCATCCAATGTTCTGCATTTTCTCCATCTTCTACACTCGATTGCACATCGCTGGACGCTCGCAGAGCGCGTTCCCAGCGCGAGAGCCGGCCACCGAGGAAGACTAGCATCAGCGCCGCATCTTGATACCTTTCACTGCAATCGCCGGCGGAGTCGACATGCTTGAAGATGGAGATGCACTGGTCGAAGAGTGCGGCGAGGCCGATGCCGCCGATGACGAGCCCAGTAATCTCAGCCATGAGAAGATGGTGCGAAGGTTGTAACAGCGCAGTTTGGACGATCGTTGTCGGGTCAAGGGTAGCACATACGCTTGATGAAGACGAGTTATGGACGGATGAGCGCCAGCTGAAGCTGCGTGATAAGCGCCGTGGCTGCAGCCTGATATGGCCGGAAGTGCGGGGCACTGGTCAAGCAGACAATATTAATTTTAGACGTACGCTGTTGCTTGGCCAGAAACCACTTTTCAGCGTCGACCTAGATAGCCAGGATGAGTTCGCCACCGCGCGGAAACCACTACAGCGGAGTAAATAATTCTGGGGGCGGCCATGTTCATATGGGAAACAGTTTCAGTGCGTGTCGTCTTTGCCATGCTTGGGTATGACATCTGTTGACCATGTTAGCAGTCATCAATCAAGGACACGGAGCGGCTCTTCACCAAATACTACCACGTGCCGGTGCTGCCCTATTCAATAGCGCTGCCAGCGAGGAGAAGGGTGCGAGAACATGCCTGCAAGGGACTCGCGCAGATCTCCTGCAAACCATCTACGATTGGATAGAACGGAAAGATGAGAAGGGCATTTTCTGGCTCACCGGGCTCGCGGGGATGGGCAAGTCTACCGTGGCACGCACGGTGGCTGAGACATACTATGAGAAGAAGCGACTGGCCGGCAGTTTCTTCTTCAGCCGTGACGGCGGAGATGTGGGAAATGCGACCAAGTTTGCGACCGAGTTGGCAGCACAGTTTGCAGAGAACATTCCCGGCCTCCGACAGTGCATCTCTGATATTGTTTACCAGCATGAGAGCATTCTGGATTCTGTCCTTGTTAACCAGTGGAGGAAACTTGTAGTGGATGCGTTGTCATCGCCTACAAAAGCCGAGGAACACAAGCTGTATCTGGTGGTGGTTGACGCACTTGATGAGTGCGCGGGTGAGGGAGTGCCGATAACTCTGCTAAAGCTATTGGCAGAACTGCAGTCCGTAAGAACGCGGCGGATTCGAGTCCTGGTGACAAGCCGACCCGCGCGCGAGATCGAACAAGCCGTTATGAAAGTTCCGGAGCGGATGGCTGACAAATTCAAACTTCAAGACATAGCCGAGAACATTGTCGACAGGGACATTGCATATTACTTCAGGAACGAGTTCGACAGGTTCCTAAATGACGAAGACTTCAGATGGCCTGATGACAAGGAGGTACAGCAACTCGTGATCAGGGCCAATAGGCTCTTCATCTGGGCGGCAACTGTTTTGAAGTACATTTGCCCTCCTCGGGGTCGTCGGAAGGAAGCCAAGGATAATCTAAATACAGTTCTGACCGCCAATCCTAACAGTCTCACAAATCCCGAGAAAGGACTGGACGAGATATATACGCTCGTACTCCGACAGGCGGTAGCCAGCTCTCCTGATGAAGGAAGGACCAATTTAGAGCAGGACATCAGAGTGACTGTGGGCACTATTGCTGCGCTCTTTTCGCCTTTGTCGCAGCGCGCACTAGGTCAACTCCTTGATTTGAAGGATGAGGATATCGTGGACACGTTACGGCCTCTTCATTCTATCCTAGCGATACCAAGCGATACAACTCAGTTGATCCGGTTGCATCACCCCTCGTTCCATGATTTCTTCTTCAGTCCAAGAAGAAATCAAGACGTCGCCTTCCAAGTGGTGGACCGCCAAATCCACACAACTCTCGCGGAGCAGTGCATTCGAGTTATGTCTAATCACCTGACCCAAGACATGTGCGGAATCAAATACCCTGGCACGCTTATGCAAGACATCGACCGCACTCACATTGATAAACATATATCTCCAGAATGCCAATACGCTTGCCTGTACTGGGTACAACATCTCAAGTGTGCAGAGAATGCAGCACAGCTCAGAGATGGTGGCTTGATCCACAAGTTCTTGAATGAACATCTCCTGCATTGGTGCGAGGCGATGGGTTGGCTGGGTCGAGTGCCTGAGCTGATGAGTGCGATCGGTGTACTGGCGTCACTGATTACTGTGAGTTTGACGCAAGCGCGGGGTTTCATTAAGATCATGCTAACAGCTTGCCAGAAAACGGAATCTCCTCGGCTGTATGCTTTGGTGCATGACGCGAGACGTTTCGTTCTCTACGGTCGGGCAATCCTCGAGCAGGCGCCGCTGCAGGTCTATGGGATGCTCTGCTTTGCACCATATAACAGCAAAGTGCGGCAGCAGTTCAGAAACGCAACACCGAAGTGGATTCGTCACGGACCACGGGTGTCGGAGGATTGGAATGCCCTTCTGGCGACACTAGAAGGCCACACGGAATCAGTCACAGCGGTAACATTCTCGCCAGATGGGGCGTGGCTGGCATCGGCGTCTGATGACCGCACAGTGCGGGTGTGGGAGGCGGCGACAGGGGCGGCGCTAGCGATGCTGGAAGGCCACACGCGTTGGGTTACAGCGGTGGCATTCTCGCYAGATNGGCGCGCGGCTGGCATCGGCGTNCTSATGACCGCACAGTGCGGGTGTGGGAGGCGGCGACAGGGGCGGCGCTAGCGATGCTGGAAGGCCACACGGARTTGGGTCACAGCGGTGGCATTCTCGCYAGATGGCGCGCGGCTGGCATCGGCGTCGCTTGACGACACAGTACGGGTGTGGGAGGCGGCGACGGGGGCGGCGCTGGCGACGCTGGAAGGCCACACGGAATCAGTCACAGCGGTGGCATTCTCGCTGGATAGCGCGCGGCTGATCACGAACCAAGGCGACATTGAAATGCCACCGAGTAATCATCTGATGAATGAAACCCAACAGCCGCGCATGGAAAATCACAAAACTCAGTTGCTACCGAACACAGAGCAACAGCTGCGGATGGATCATCCTTTTACTGTCAAGGACGACTGGATCTGCTATGAGTCGAAACCCTTCCTCTGGTTGCCGATCGAGCTCCGCGGCAGCTGTCGAGCCATGCACGGGCAGCAGCTCGCACTTGTCACTGTAGCCAACCGAGTGGTTACCTTCTCGTTCGACGCTGGGCATTTGCAAGCTGCATAAGAGTGGCAACTAGTCTTCTGCCGCGTGCGTATGGCGTTTTATCCCAAAGTCTCGCATCTCGTGCTATGTGTGGCATGGTGCCAACGCTTACGCTTTGACTCGATTGTTTGTCTCCTCCCTTTTTGCTCATCGGATTTCTCTGTGAGCGAGGCAGGGAGAAGCGGTGTCATTCATGCTCTAGCAAGGCGCAGCTGTTGCTTTTCTTAGAACATTCTAGAAAATCCTATTCTTCTATTCATTAGTAAGTCTGCACTGCTTTCTCGTATCTGTTGCGAATTATGTGCCGAAAACGTTTCGAATGTCGAATCAGATATTCGTTGAAGGAGATGGTGTTGCAGCTGAGGTCAACATGAACACCAGGAATCCGTTCATGCACTACCATGTCCGTCGTGGTTCTGTAGATAGAAGTGGACGAGGTGGCTGCAAAGCTAGTCTAGCATGCAGGACGCTGGACCAATCATGACCAGGGTGTTGGACGCCACACAGCGCGGGTGGTTATTCCCGAAAGAAAGAAAGAGAAAGCATGAAAGCCGACTTCGTAAACTACTGTACACTCAGTCAGTCACTTCTTCGCGAAAGCAGGCACGCTGAAATTCGAAGGTTCAGAAACTGTACTATAAAATTGGTGTTTACTCTCATCCAAGTATAGAGTATAGAAAACAGAGTAGAGTAGAGATAAGTTAGATCATAGAGCACGGTTGGTCCGTATATAATGTGAGACACTCAGGAGCATCTTATCTTTAATTCATCTAGACTTCCCTGAGGATGCTGAGAACACCAAGCTGGTCAGCGACCCAAACCCAAGAGCGCGCACCATCAACAGGAGCACACTTAGACCAGGCTTGGTGGGCTTCGTGATTATCTTCTTTTCTGCGCTTCACAGCTCCGAGATCAGCTATCACGCATTAAATTCTGGCTGATCCACCCATGATGCGATGTCCCCAACGAAACGTTGCGCAATTCCTCGTTTCACACCGTTCGCCGTGTAAAAGGTTGCATCCTGGGCATATACTTGTTCAAGATCGAATCCATCTTCAGTAGCCACATCATAAGCCTGAAGGATGGCTTGTCTATCTTGAGAAGTGCTTTGAGAGGACGGAGGTAACCGACAGTCGTATAGCGATCCTCATCCAACGGGATTTCAGCTTAGGGTCACGTTTCCATGTGGCTCATGGTCGCTACTTCGACAGCTTTGCTGAAAATATTGTAATTTTTGCTCCACACCCTTTTTCTACCCATGATGTTAGCAGTGAGTTATCGACGAACACGGTATCCATCGCCAGTGCAACCTCTCTCCCTTTTCCCGCCGACAGATCAAATAGTCTGGGTTCGCGCCATGGGTGATGGCTACCGTTCGCCAGAGTATACTGTATGTTGTTTTAGAGTTGCGGTGGTCGCTCCTAACGTCCGCTAGCCCGCGCCCGCATGGATCCGCCCGTTCATTGACGGATGTTCCCGCTGAAGGGATACCGATATTACAATGCCCAGGTATTACTTCTAAACAAAGCCTAGCACTGCTGTTGCTAGCTCTCAATACTTGGCCATGTCTAGAGTTCATGCACGTTCCAATGAATGTGTACAGTGTGCAGACATATATTCAGATCAATACTACGGAAGGGAAAAACCCTTCCCCATGGACAAGCAGGTGCTTAAGTTTGAGATCACGACAGTGTTGCTGATTGCGGCGGATTGTAGTAACGTTGATCCTTCTATTCGGGTTCGATTACAGTACACGATCTGCTTTGCGCCTGCGACGGTACCTTTGAAGACGATATTTGCCGTTGACATTTACCTTAGCGAAAAGAGGGGGGCCTTGTAAGTGGAGGGTTGAAGCAGCAAAAGGATTCGCTCACTTGGGATGATGTGGACCTTTGAAGGTCATGCGCATCGATTGTTCTCCATTTGACCCTCCAAGTCCAGGATGGGAATTCCGTACACGTCCCTGCTCGGCCATAGCCTTGTAGAAGAAACTTTTGAAGCGGGTAAAATGAGCACGACTAAGCGACAAGAATCTTACCCGATTTTTGCGAAAAGTCCACCTCGCATTCTATGCAATGCGTGACATGTCGCATGATGTGTCTACCTACTCTCCAGGACTGACAGGGTTGGAAAACTTCGAGCTAATTAAAACCGGTATCGCCGCTGCACCTGCAGGTGCGTGGGAGCCTAACCAGCTATGGTTGGTATATAGCTTCGATAGCTAGCTAGCTTTGGACTTGGATCCTCAGCACAACTTCCGTACCCACCTGCTTGCCCCAGACAGGCAATGCCGCTGACAATGAAGTCGTTCCTGGACTCGGACTTAGAGGCGAAGCTGGAGGAGTTTCAGAAGCAGGACCGTTCGAGGCAAGGATATCTTCAAGAATGCGTGCAGCATATCCAGGACCTACAATCCCGCCTAGCGGTGACGGAGCAGGATCTGTTAAGCGAACGAGACGCGAGGAGATCTGCGCAACGGCAGGGTTCAGTCTGGAAGGGCAAATATAAGGCGCTAGCAGAGGAAGTGCAGAGCTGCTCATTTGTCCTAGTGCTGTTGGACTGCGATCCTGACTGCTATATGTTTCAAGAAAAGTATGTTGTCCAAGGCAAGCAGGGCGGCGCAAATGCTGCGAAAGATCTCAAAGAAGCGATCAGGAAGAGATTGACTATGTATAAGGAGCTGCCGATGCTCCTCAAAGCGTATGGGAACTTAGAGGGGATGGCAGGAGCAATGAGAAAGGTCGGCCGTATTGAGGCAGCAAAAGGGATGACGGCTTTCACGGCCGGCTTCTCACATGGTGACGAGCTGTTTGAGTTTGTGCCTGTAGGCCCAGGCAAGGAGCGGGCAGACCACAAGATCAAAGCGATGCTGCATCACTTTGCAAGCAATCCAGCCTGCTCACACATTGTCTTTGGCGCCTGCCACGACGGTGGCTATGGCACTATGCTGCAAGGTTCTATCGAGCGTACTTTAGAGGGAAAGATGACTCTACTTATGCCGGCTTTCTCGGAAGAGAAGGAGTTCAAAGACCTGCCATTCCCTAAGATGACGCTCGATGGTATATTCAGGACAAGCAAGCTTCCAGATAGCTGTATCGTCCCGACTGTGCTAATGAGTTTTGAAGGCAAGGCTAGAGGCAAGGATGAGACCGCTAGGGGCAGTGACTCGGGGAACGAAATCGTGCATGGTGCCGTTTTGGTGAGGAAGTATATGTTGTTGAACAGATCGGGCCACAGGCTCGACGAGGCTCTACCGGGCGCGCCAACTGAAGAGCAGAGAAAGAGCTTTCAGGCTAAGCCGAAGGGGTTTTGTAAGAACCAAGCGTTCTTTGGGGCCTGCACCGTAGGATCGTGTCGTTATGCTGGAAGTCATGGTAAGTTTTATCTAACGAAGGGGGAAGTCCTGGCGTGGGCAGAGATTCTTCGAAGTCAAAGATGCAAACAAGGCCTGAGCTGTAGATTACTACAATGTGTGTTTAGACACAGCTGTAGCTGCCACAACCCGGATTGCAAGTTTACGAAGGAGGAACACTCGGTAGACAGCGTTGGACAGGTGAAGGTTGATACTTCCGGCGTTATTCATTTTTTACCGATCTAGGTAGGGCTGCAGGAGAAAGGGGGATGGGGAGAAGGGGATTAGGTGTTTGTTGTTGAGCACCATCTCTAGGTATGCAAGCCTCGGTAAGAATACGACATTGATATCAGCTTCTGTACAAATCTCAATGACTTGCTGTGATCTGAAATCGTTGTAGTCTTCGGCCACTCATGGGCGAAATTCAAGCGCTGTCCACGAGCGAGAAGAATAGTCTCAATCACCGCGTGGATTGGGCCAGATTAGCCACATGCGCAGGTAGGTGGACAGACGACATGGAGGGATTGCGCAGCACGGGTACAGCCTCGCATACAGCATACAGCTCGATTCATCACGGGCCTGCATCAACACTGCCTTCCGATTATGGCCACACGTCAAGATGCTGAGCTTCACATGCCCGCCTAGATGCGAACTGCACGATAAGACACTGTGAGTACATAAATATCCAGACTTCTCATGGCGTGGACTTATCGGCTGGACGAGCTATAGGCTGTTCTTCCACAATCTCACGAAGTCAATAAGACATCCTGTTTACCTCACTGTACTATGTCCTTCGGCTTTGGTATTGGCGATATCATTGAGTGTTGCAAGATTTCATACAACGTTTACAATGCGCTTGCATCTGCGCCGGAAGAGTTTCGTAGTGTACGACTGGAAGTGGCCAGCCTGAATGCCACACTCAAGGCTCTAGAGGATGAAGAACGATGCCCTACGTCGTTGATTCACAATGCCGAACCACAAAGGCGGAAGGATATGGGTCTTCTACTTGCCAACTGTCGCAACGGTATGGAGGCTTTACGGGCTATGGTGTTTGAGTATCCAAGCTTGGGTAATGCACAGAAAAGGACATTCAGGGATCGGATTCGACTCTCGATCAAAGACAAGCAAGGGCCCAGAGACAAGCTTGCCATCCATACAGCGAGCCTTAATATGTTCCTCACGACTCTCAGCCATCGATCCTTGGGACGACTTGAGTTCTTGATCAGGAATGGTGCTACGGTTCAACCTACAGTTCAAGCTACGGTGAACGACGGCGCCAAACGGAATCTGCACTCTCAAGGACAGCCAAGCTCACCGGTCCAGAGCCAACATGCTTGGAAGGCTTTGGGAGAGTCCATGGCCGCGGAAGGGATCACGGATGAGATGGTCAGCAAACATCAAGAAGATCTCAAAGCCTACCTATGTTATCTCGTCAGAGGAAATACATCGTTCTGGGCGGAATCTGGGCCAAAGAGAAGTCCCTACCAAAGCGCTTTATCTCATCGGCTTTCCGGTCTCGGCGTTTGCTACTCCATGGCTCCTGATGGCTGGGCCGACCTGGCAGACCACCTGCAAGAACCCCTGCGCTCTTCGAGACCGAAATTGGAGTCTGACTTAGACTACAGTGACATTCAGGCCATGGGTGAAGTGAAACTTGAACGCCTCTTCGACGAGTTCGAGCATTTGTTCGATCTGGGTAACATCACCAAACAACCTGACGCCGAAGGAACGGACAAGATTGAATTTCTTAATGTAGAGGTGCGCAGCGACGACAGGCATGAGGCAAAGACCCCAATGCAAAGCCGAAACACGGCGAACGATGTCCAGCTCTGGTCGGTAGGTCCGGTTGCGGAAGCTCGTAGGAAGCTGAACGAACTCATGGAGAAGAAAAAGTTATACCAGCTGGCTGGTGATACCGACATGGCCATGGACCTTGGCATGTTTGCCATTCCAGACGCCGTCAGAAGACTTCGAGAACTTGGGTGTAACTATACCTGTGACCGTGGCGACCTTCCCTTCGGCGGGTTGAGGTTCCAATGTAAGATATGTAAAGCTGGGGACTGGAACATGTGCTATGATTGCGCAGCCAAAGGAAAACACTGTGATGATTTGAAGCATAGACTGACACAGGTACGTTTCGAGACAAAAAGATGAGAAATGGTTGGATGGTGGAAAAATGAGAAAGCACACATACAGCGCGTCATCGAGATTAGGATCGTGATTGTAGATCTATAGAAAAGGCAGACTTGTAAAGAGAAACGGAAGAGATTCGGTGACGATCGCAGGAAACAGAAAGCGCATGAAAGTCCTCCGCATTAGTGCTATATCATCCATTCACACATAATACATTGAATGCATGCCCGAGAATACGAACGCAGCAGGGCCAGCAGCGGCTGAGGGCAAGAGATCAACCATGAAGTGTCTATGTCCGATAGGCCAGATTCGATAGATCGCCTGCTCATCTTCCACCTGTCGCATGACCAAGTGGACACGGTGTAATGAACAGCGAAGAGTCGCCAAAGCAGTTCCACAGGGCCCAATCAATGCAAGTTTTCAAGAGGCAGAAGATCCAGCAGGAGCGAGGGTATATGAGGTAATGCATGTCAAAGATATTGCCATGATCTTCCACACGCCGGTGATGCAGAAATAAAAGGTGAAATAAAAAGGACAAGGGACAAAAAAAAAGCTCGGTCAACATATAGAGAGAAAGGTACGGCAGGCCAGACGAGTGTTGGCAGCAGACAGGAGGTACGATATGAGGAGAAGACAATTTGGGATGGCAGTCCAACAACCAACGAGGAGCCGAGTCAGGTCAGGGAGGCATCAGATCTACTGGTATCGGTGTTGCCATTCTGAAGGCATAGAACCAGTGCTACCTGGCGCGCTCCAAGAGGGCATTGTGGACTGCTGGTTGCCACCTATGTTGAAATGCTGCGGGTTAGGCGATGGTTGATACATCTGCCTGTTCATGTTTCCGTAGGGTGGCATCTGACCATAGTTTATTCCACCTTGCTGCTGCATGTGCGGTGGTGGCATCGGTGGTTGGTGTTGAGATTGGCCATACATTGGGGTCTGTGGAGGCTGTGGCTGTGGCGGGCCCCACATCTGACCATGTTGTTGTTGCTGATGTTGTTGCTGCTGTTGTTGTTGTTGTTGCTGCTGCTGTCCGTAATTGTATGGAGTATGACGTTGGGGACCAGGGACATTGACAGGACCAGGCGAGGCCTGACTCATCTGCTGTGGCTGGGCTAAGGCACCAGGAAGCGTCTGTTGGACAGGGGAGTGAGCGGCTGGGTTGTGAGTGTTTGGGAAATTAGTGTATGGATTATTTGGGTGAGGAGCCGGGCTCTGATCTTGGCGAAGAGAAGGAAGGCCTTGTTGTGGCGAACGAACGTGGGGTGGTAGAGTGGGGTTGGGATTGGTGGCGGCGGTGGTTGTGGTGTTGTTGTTGTTGATGGCGGTTGCGTCGTTAGGTGGTTCAGTGACCGGTTGCTCATGCGGCCGCTTCCAGTATTCCTGCAGGTAATTCTCACGATGAGAACGTTGCTGGCCCAAGACCTTATTGAAATCAGCAGCACCCTGGGCTTGCCCAAAGACTTCTTGCTGAGTACTGGGGTGGCTGCGGTCCTGCCATGGAGGACCGGTCGGCTCTTGCCTCGGTCGCATGACGCCATAGTCTTTGGCACGTAGATCCTGAGCCATGTGGATCATTGGGAGTGGGGCAAGGGAGACAGGCTGGATGCCTGGAGGGCCTTCAAACCCTGGACCGTTGCTGTAAATGATCTCACCCTGAGGCATTGTGACGGCGGTCTGGGCGGCTTCGGCGGCAGCGGCCTCCCTTGCCTTTGCAGCGCCTGGGCGCTTCTCCCCAGCAGCATCCTCTTCTGTGAAGCCTTGCTTCTTGGCCTTGGCTTCCCAATAGTCGTCTCTTACACGGCGGCCACCTTCGACGAGACGGCTGCCAAACTGCCTGAACATCGACCGTGCGGTGACGATGGCGATCTGACGTGAGCGATAAGAGTAGGGAAGGATCTCCTGGTGAATGAGGTTGTCCTTCTCTTGCTGGTTCGCGATGATCTTGAACAGCGATCTGTTCTTGTTGAACAGGAGGTATGAGTCGCGGTAGCCCAGGACACGCGCGCATTCGGTAGCGAGCATGAAGAGCTTCTCGCCGCGGTTGGGGACCCTGAATGTGCGGCACTTGTATTTGCGGCCACCCTGTGGATAGCCATCCTTGGAGACCTTCAGCTCACCATCCTGGTCTGTCTCTCGAGGCAGGTACTCATCGCCATCTGGGCCAAGCTGGTCGGTGGTGTGATCGCGGACGGTAGGTAAAGCCTTGACGACAGGGGCCTTGGTCGAGCCGGGTGTGGAGCGTGGAGGGGAAGCCTGTGTTGGTGAGGGCTGGGGGAGGGTTTGCGATCTCGCATTTGGGGTTTGCACCGCCTGGACGGGAGGTGCGAGTGGCATTTGGAGTTGTCTTGCCGAAGGGCTGTCGGCTCCTAGCTTGAAGGAACGGGTACGCTTGGTAGAGTGGAGGTCTATGGGGAGAAGGTTGAGTCAGCATTGCAGGAAGGAAGTGGAGTGACAATGAGGGTGTGGAAGGGTTGGACCAACCAGGCTCGCCGTCTGGCGCAGTCGCAGCGCGCTGGGCATCTGGGGAGCGGCTGCGCTTTGTGCCTCTTGAGGCAGAGTGTGAGAGCAGGCTTGGAGTGATGGTAGAGCCTGAATGCGATAGCATGTCGTCAGCGCATTGCGATGGGCAAGGTCGGCGAGGGCGGTAGGGACAGTGGCGATGGGAGTGGTGAAGGCGATGACGGTAGCGACAGCGACAGCGCCAGCGACAATGAGGCCGACAGAGAGCAGTGAGGAAGCGAACAGGGACTGGGCGGGAGTGGCCGTGGAGGGAGGAATGGTGATCAGGAAGCGCGAGGGTGAAGATGGAGGGGTTAGGGAAGGCGATGCAGACCTTTAGGCACTGAGGGCGGTAGAGGCTAGGGAAGATGTGTGGTATAGAATGGAGAAGGTGGTGAGGGTGTAGCGGGAGAGAGTGAGGTAGAAAGAGAGATGTGTGTGTGAGTGAGTGTGGTGTGGTGTGTAGTGCGTATGGTGTGTGTGCGTGTGGTGTGTGTGTGTGTGTGTGTGCGAGCGTGTGCGTGCGTGCGGGTGTGGACGTGTAGATGTGTCTGTGTGTATGGAGCGCGCGCCCGCGCGTGTGTGGGTGTGTAGGCGACCACTCACGGATTACGCTCTGTGGATGATGCGGCCAGGCCGTTCGCGACGGGCGACAGGGTCACTGAACGGGCAGGGTGGTGGTGGTGATGGCGACGAGAGTGAAGAGCGACGCGATGCGACGATGGGCACAATGCGGGTTGTGAGGGAGGCGGCAGCAGGTTTGGGGTGGGTGGTGGAAGTGGTGCAAGAGGAAGTGGGAGAACTCACGAGATGATGAAGGGCCGAGGGCGGCAGGGTCGATGGTTGCGGAAGAAGGCAGATGCGGGTGCGAATGCGAATGCGGATGCGAATGCGCATGCGAGTGCGAATGGTCCATGACGGCGGGCTGCGAGTGTGGCGCGGGCGCCAGAAGAGGGATGTCGGCGGCGGTGGTGATGGAAGGGGGCAGAGTGAGGGCAGCAGGCGTGACAGCAGCAGCAGTAGCAGCAGCAGCAGAGATGATGTTGATGGAGGGCCGGTGCGAGAGCGTGTGTCACCAGCAGCAGCAGCAGCAGCAGCAGCAGCAGCAGCAAGTGATGAATGATGANTGGAGGGTGGAGGAGGAGGGTGGAGAGGATGTAGGATGGAGGGATGGAGTGGTGGTGGTGGAGGGCGGAAGGCGGAAGTGGAAAGGTGCAGGAACAGAAGCAGCGTCAGCGTCATCATCGGGCCAGGTGACACAGCCTATCCATACGCCATACGCCATTCAGCACTGCGCTGCTTACTGTGCCCACTCTACAGTACAGTACGCATCTCTGCCATACTGCGCATCTGCTGCCATACTGTCTGTTATCTCACTATGGCAATATCATTGCAGCTCTTCCCCTTCCCTTTCCGGCTACTGCCGCCAATCATGCCATTCTATCTACAATCCCAAGGTGGCCATTGCCATACGTCAGCGCCAGCGGGTGGAGTTCGGCTGCAAAGAGAAAAAAAAGATAACGAGTCCTCGATCAGCCTGGACATACTCGGGTTGGGACACACCCTCCTGGCGCCCTGATAGGCTGGTGGATCTCGTGCGGTCCGATGCCCTGTCATTGGTGCAGAATTAAAATGACACCTTCGTCCCATTCGAACCCTTGCTTGGATCTGCCTCGCGCTCTGTCTGAGTCCCCACTTCTCTCACCACGCCTTCACCCTCTCTGTCGCTCTCTCTGTCGCCTCTTTCTCCAAATCCCAAAATTGTGTGCAACAAAGGCCGAGGCCGCTGGCCGTCCGGATGCACCCTCGGCCCAGCTATGCATGCGGACGGAGCGTGCCCTCTCGGCGAACGGTCTACTGTCCCCAGCCAGGGTGTTCAGATGCAGTGCAGGCGAGGTCTTGGAAATGAGGTCGGTGTGTATGTAATAATAAAGCCTTGTTCGGGTACTGTACCTGGTAACAGGTAAATGTGCAGGCGAGGGACCCACCCATGCATCCAGTACTTACCACCCGTATATCGCCCTACCCTGGCAGATCGGTAGGTACTGAGAGCTACGGTATTCTTGACAGACATGTATCTGTGCCGTACGTGCTCGCGCAGATGCTTTGCAGACCCGACGCCTGTTCACTGATGATGATGGCGCAGGCAGGCGGTAGGTGAGTGGTGATGGAGGTGGTACAGGAACACAGCCATTGGCGACACAGATCTCCCTTCTCGGGACTGGAGAGAAAGCGGTCTTTGGTGCGCTCGAGTGGTACCGGCTCGACCAACGCGCCGTCGAACATGCCACGAACAGACACACAGACAGTGGTAAGGTAAGCAGATAAGCTCACGGACATGGTTGGAGAAACCCTGTTGGCAGAACGTGCGGGTCGAAGCATTGCATGGGACAGGGAAGGGCAGAGAGAGGGAAGGGGAAAGTGTGAGATGGTGGTGGGGGTGGACAACGCCTGTCTGTGACTTGTTGCATCCTCTACCACCCATGCGTGCGTGCACCACTATGCTACACCCCATCGACTGCACAATAGCTACTATACACACACAGACATGTCCAACACAGTATCGTACTGCACTGCACGACACCACGTCGCTCCAGTCTGGCCAGACCTCTCGGACCAGAAGTTTGTGGGAGACCAGTGGTGTCGGAAGTAGACGCATGCAGCCAGCTCTACGCCGAGTTTCGAACAGTCCCAGCTGCAAGAACCCGCTCTCTCTGCCCTGCCCTGCCCTGCCCTGCCCTGCCCTGCCCTGCCTTGCCCTGCCTTGCCCTGCCTTGGCCTTATTGTTTACCATATTACCATATTTTGCCTTGCATTGCATCGCCGCACTATCTCATGCTGTGATGTGAAGCGATGTGATCGTCGCCCACTCTATGCAACATACGCGCTGTGCTTCCCATGCTAATCCGGTCTAACCTGCACCATCCGATGCCATGCCATGCCTTGCATCGTCTTCCACCTTACTGTATCCGCTTCCCCGGCACTGGACTCCCGACGGACTGGATGCTCGAACGGCCTGTATAACCTGCACCTACAGTAGATCTCGCATCGAGTGGCAGATGGCCAGCTCCGTCGGAGGTGGCAGCTGGTACCTAACGGTCTGCCCGTGGGCAAGCCTCCTTCCTGGCTCGCTCTTCTGACACATCCTTGTTGCACATCAGAAACACCTCGGGTTTGGATGGATGGATGGATGGATGGATGGATGCATTGGTTTGGGTGTGTGGGTCAGGTGCAATGTGGGGACTTTCTCGAAACGCTGTACCGTCAGTCAGTCCAGTCCTGTACTGTCCTGTTCTGTCCTGGAGCATTCCATCTCGTCAGACTCACGCTGTCAGTCCCAGCGACAGTCGCCACCCTTGCATACATATCTGCCCATTCGGTAGGTATCAGCTTCTCCTCACCTTGGCTCCAGCCTATAGTACGATGGCTGTATTCGTCTGGCTGCATGGCCCACATGAACTACACGCAATGGGGAACTGAAAAAATGCTTCGGCTCTACGTGCATGCATGGAACATATTCTCCCGTGACTACCCTACATACCTACCTAGGTACCTATACTTACCTTGGCGCTGCACTTCCAATGGAGAGCTCCCGTTCCCTGCACGACATATCCCGCTAGGAAGTCCATTCCATGCGAGGTCCGTCGCTGTACCATGGCCACATTTGCTCCCCAGAGCCCACAGGCAATCCCCTTCGAGAAGGGTTCAGGAAGTTCCACCTTCGACCCGGTAGTCTCACCTCGCCTGCTTCTCCTCGGCGCTAGTGGTCATGTTACGGAACTCTGAGATGGGCTCATCAGGCTCGCAATGGGAAAAGGTGCGACATGGAGACGAGAGCTGAAGAGAACAGGGCGCATGTCACCCGCCTCTTTTTCTTTTCTATTTTGGCCTGCCAACAACATCTGGTGATACATTCCTCCATAGCCCACTAGACCCTGAGCTTGCAGGAGGCTGCTGTTGTTGCTACAGCACGCCCCTGTCGGTATTTCTCCGGTTGGCCATCTCCTCGGTGTAGACCGCTTAGACAAGGTTGAGCGTCCAGCACCTAGGTAGGTGGAAGATACTACGCCGTGTGACGGCTTCTTGAAGTCGAGGTAAGACGTACAAGCCAGATATCAAGTTGCACAGGTGTGAACAGCAGGAATCTAGGGTTGTTGCTGTCCTCCATTGATAATGGGCAGTGAACTTCTGCGACAATGTCAGAGACCAAGGCCGCCCATATGCATAGCATCTGGGACAAACCCCAGAACAGATGTCTAGCGACCAATATTCGTACCATCATAAACTTGGGTCGCTGAACTCGGCCAAAAAACCCGAGACTTTCGCCAGGATTACTGCATAACACCTAGTGATGCTGTCGCTTGCATGAATCCAGAGCCGTCTACGGCCGCCCCAAATGCACCATCGGCATCGGCATCGGCATCATGTTCGGATGATGTGGGTATGTCACACACGAACTTGGCCAGGTTTGGAAATCCCGGCTCTTAATTTCATGAGAATCACTTGCCACACCCTCACCAATTCTCTAGCTCCAGCCCAGCATAGCATGAACTGCCCATGTAGCGTCCTTGTCGTTCAATCCGGATACAGAAAATGGTTGGCACCGCATATCAGATTGACTCGACCGCCAGAAGCTGATCATCTTTGTTGCGGCCATTCAGGACAGCGCCGGCGTTCCAGCATAGTCGGTGAATGAGTATTATTTAGGAAAAGACTTGCTTGGTCTCAGTAATGTCGGTCACCAGCTTTGATCAGTTGATTCACCTCCAACCCCCTACGCGACCCTCATCCCACCTTTCCTTTCTTTCTTGTCTGAGAAATCCAATCCGTTTGGCCTCTCTAACCCTCTTGACGGTATCTGCGACTTCCGATGCTCGGGCGACGCCTTCTCCATCCAACCAGCTCTCCTCAAGGCCAGCTATCAATGAATTCTGCTCCTGCACGCTAGAGCTGAGTCCTTGATAGAGCGCTTTTGGTGAGAAGGCTTCGAGAGCCTTTTCGGTTTCGTCCACCTTCGCACGGTATTGTTGCTCGAGTGCCCTCAGCGCTAGAAGTCGTTGCTGGGCTGTTTCACGTAGACCGGTAAGTTGGGCTTCTAAAGAGAGTACTGTCTGGGAAAGTTGGAGATTATCGCTGATCAACGGCATGAGGGCTGCTTCGCTCTCTAGTACCGCAGAATGTGTTGTTTTCGGATTGTTCAGCAATGCTGCTTGCAACTCTTGATCTTGAGCTAACACTTGCAGATCGTTGACGGTTTTCTGTTTTACGATCTCTGGAATCCACCCACTTTCCACCGAGTATGCAGGCTGCTGCTGCGTTTGAGCTTGCCTCGACCATGGTGGGATTGATTGAGATTGTCCTTGATATACAGAGCCACCGTCGAGTTCTGAGGGTTCGTTTGGGGCTGCTGTCTGTGGGAGCGCTGGTAGTGGAGGGGCTGTAAATGCGGTTGAGGACGCTGAGGTTGAGTAGGATGGCTTTGGAGGCGGTATAGGTGGAGGCGCTGCATGTGATGCTGTTGATCCAACCCCTCTACTTTGGACAGATGCGCTGGAGGCGAGAGGTTGGACAGGAGTCCCGTGATATGACATCTCGCCTTTGGTATGAGGTGAGAGGCAGAAAGGGTGCGCAGGCAGCTCTACGCAGACGAAATACCAGAATCAAGGGTGATGAATGAGTTGCTGGCCGTCAGTCTGTCTGGTCACGACGGATATATCATGAGGCGGAAATCCTTATCCATCGTCAACAGGGCCAAGAAGCCAATAGTAGGGTATTTGATCGTGGATTGTTCCCGATAGTCTACCACTTATCTACGCCGAGGCTGTTTCGAGGTAACGGTAGGCTTACCTCATTCGGGGAAGACGATGCAACGGCTGCAGGGGCCGTCCCGTCCGAGACTCGCTTCACCTACCGCTTCAGCACACGTGTGGAGATCCAGGCAGTGGTTCCTGCAACAGGCTGCTCTATCAGGTAGCTGTTGTGCTGTATTTACAGGATGTCTATACAAAACCACGATGTGTGCTTGACAAAACCTGGCCACGTTTCATGTCTCCGCCGTACCCTTAAACGACGTCGCGCTCGCTTATCTCACCACTTGGGTTGAAAGTATCAATCAAATCCTCAACCTGCATTGACCACCGAGGGTTTACTTGCGGTTGCTGCAACCTCCGATCAGTAAATGCAATGGGGTACCTTCTAAACGACCGATGAGCTTGCCAATCAGTTGGAACGACGGAAATCTCGTAACCCATAATCCACCGGTCCTTTGGAAGACCTCACGGAAATCGAAACATGTCTGGCGTAAAACATAATCAGCAGACGGCCGCCAAAAAAGGAGGATGGGGTTCCATGTTTTCCAGCGCTGTCGCTGGACTTGAGTCGCGTCTGGACACTATTCTGGCAGAAGATGCTGATTCGTCTTCACGGGAAAAGGCGGTTGAGGCTACTGTAGCAGGATCGAATACGGCATCGACCTTGAATGTGGGTAATGACTTGGGAAAGAGACACCAACTTGGCCAGGTCAAGGCATCTCCCAACAACACAGAGAGAGAGTCAAGTCGCAGTAGAGCTGGTGATCGATTGGCTGAAAAACTGGCCAAGAGAGCAGCCAAAAAGGCATATGTCAGTGACACGGAAAGCTTTGCTGGGAGTGAAGTTCCTTCCAGAGTCACTACACCAGCACCAGATGATTCGTCCATCCTGACTGGCAGTGAAGCTCATGATGACTTGACGTTGCCCCAATCCCAGTCTGCACAAGACATCACGCTGTCCGATACTCCCGATGCGCAAGTACAAACCAAAATACAAACAACTGAACATGAACCCATCGCGACAACATCTCTTGAAGCTTCCATCCTGCCCATCAATCCTGCATCTGTTTCCGCGGTAAATCAGGATAGTTCGCCGCCTGCCGCACTGGATGTGAATGCCTCCTCCTCTCGCTCATCGCTAGACCAACATCTCAAAACACCTGAAAAGACAGCTACAGACGTGACACAAATCCCTGCCGTGCAAGCAACCTCTGAACCATCCGATAAGCATCTGCAAGACGAGCTCCACATTCATTTGGAACGTATCGATGCGCTGCAGGCCAAATTGCAATATCTTGCTGTGGAGACCGTTGCCGCTGCGAAAGAAGCTAACGCTTCTTCTCATGCCAGAGCGAGTCCCGAAGCCAGACTCGCCGAGAAAGACGAGCGTATAGCGCTGCTCATGCAGGAAGGCGAAAAGCTTTCCAAGACAGAGATGCGTAACTTGCAAACGATCCGGCAACTTCGCGAAAACCAGACCCGATACGAAAGGTCAAGTGTTGATACCCAGAAACGGCTTGCCCAGGTTGAAGCTTCAGAGAAGGAATTGAAGACTAGGTTGGTTCATGCGGAGCGTGTTGACCGACAGACTGCCAGGAAGTTGGAGCGACTCGACACGCTTGCGAGAGAACTCGAGCAGTCACGGACCGATAATGAAAGAGCGTCCGAGACCATCCGTGAGTTGCAAGCGAAACTGAGGGATGGCGAGTCGTTGGCGAAAAGTGCACGCGACGCCGCCGAAGCCGAGCTCGCCCGAGCGGAAAGTGACAAGATAGCATCTCTTCAGAATGAGGTTGAGGAGGCAAAGCTGGAGACGAAACTTGCGCACGACCGATCAGCCAGTCGTTTAAACAAGGCCGAGGAGGACTTCCGCCTTCGAGCCGAGAAGTTTGACAACATCCAATCGGATTTGAAGACAGAGATTGCGAATTTGGAGTCCAGGTTGGAGGCAGTGACTTCAAGAGCGGAAGAAGTGGGTATAGCGGATTCATCAGGAGAGAGCACAGTAAAACTTTTGCGACAAATCGAAACCTTACAAAGCCAATACACACTGGCAAGATCCAACTGGGAAGCAATAGAAGGAAGCTTGAACGCTCAATTACTTGTCCTGGAAAAGGAGCGAGATCACTCCAACCGGAGAGAATTGGAGCAAAGAAAAAAGGCTCGAGATTGGGGATTGACGAAGAAGGAGCTTGAGCAGAAGCTAGAAGACAAAACCGAACAAGTTGGTAACTTGTCACGAGAACTCGCAAATATCTCTGCGAATGCCAAGAAGATGGAGAAACGACAAGAAGAGTACGAAGAGATAATAGCCGAAGCAAAAGCAGACGCACTACGACAACGTAGAATATGGGAACAGGAAATGGCGACGAAGCTTGAAGAAGAGAAGGCCAAGTGGCAACGATCTCTCACACCCATGACCATGAACAACACCAGGCGACGGCCTACTTCTCATGAACAGACCGGTGCTAATTTTTCGAACCCATCTCTGTCCAGAACTTCCTCAAAGCAGCCAATACAAACACAGAGCGGCCCACACAGTCCCTACAACGGTCTAGCATCTGAAAGGGATCTTTTGCCGCCCATGGTGCATCGATCCAGCGGTATCTCAATGGATTCCATCAATTCACCTTCGGTCCCTGTCATCGACCTAGAGCAGCACGACGACATTGATCGGCATTCATCCCCACATCAAACGTTGAATGACTTGGCATCGATTTCAAACGCCGCAAGTGGTGCTGGGCCTTCAGTACAGCTGGTCGAGCGAATGAGTGCTGCCGTAAGGCGATTGGAGGCGGACAAGGCTGGCCATAAAGATGAAATGATCCGTGTCACTCGTCAGCGTGATGAGGCACGTCACGAGATTGTCTCTCTACTTCGCGAAGTGGAAGCTACGCGAAAAGAAGTCCAAAACGTAAAGGATGTGCAGGATCAGCTCGCGCAAGTTAGCCGTCGGTACAATGCCGCCCTTGAGGTGTTGGGAGAGAAAGAAGAGCAAGTAGAGGAGTTGAGATCGGATGTGCTCGAGTTGAAAGAAATCTACCGCGCTTTAGTGGAAGAGAAAGTGGGTGGGACAGGCACATAGATAGTTGGGTATAGACGTTGCTCTGCGAGTTTGCGCAACGGATGGTCTGCAATTCCCTGGTGCCTTTTTAAAAGGGAGCTGTTAGGTCTGTACGATGATATCATCTTTGAAATCGTTCCCCATCTGAAGCTCGCACAGCTTTTCTCACCCGATTCATCAAGACTTTGTGACAAGAATCCGATAGATACCATTCCCCATCAGTTAACACAGAGAAAGAAAGCGGGTGAAGTTGAAGGCTGAGTCTAGATCAACAATATGCAAAACAGCTGAACCAGAAAAGAAAAATGCCAATGTCACAAGAAGACTTTTGAACTTCACCGTTGTCCGTTTGGGGATGTCGTCGGTCGTGGAACGTGAGGGCTTGCGCTTTGCTTCGCCCTACTAGGAGATGGTTCGGGTCTGTCTTTTCGTCTACTTCGATCCCTCACAATCCTCCATTTCCATGGGCATTCGTCCTCCATCGCCACTCTTGCCTTGAAATCGTGGGGTACCATTTTGTGTCTCAGCTTCCAATCAACACCGCCAATGTGATTGCAGAGCTCCACAACAACATCGTCACATTGGCCGAGCAGCTGTATGTCGAAATTCACGTGATTGATTGCTTCGTTTGAGATGTAAATGTGAGGGACATTCGGCGGTAGTTTGTTGGGTATCTCGTTCACTGGTGCGACCTTGAGCGAGGTACCAATGACTATGACAAGATCTGTCCGCTCATGCTCGTCGTTGAAACGATCGAAGAATGTGTCGCTGAGCTTCTCGTGGAAGAAGGTGATGTCTGGCTTCATGACTCCCGGTTCCTCATCGGCCTCACTCTCGCTCGCTTCCCAGTCGTGTTGTTGCTTTTTTGGAACCCGCTTCTTGGGGGCGTTTTCCAATCGTTGATGTATGTCAGCCTTGCATTTCTTGCAGCGAGGAACTTGTCGCCTTCGGATGTCTTCGAAGATCACTTCTCCCTTGACCTTGTATCCACATTTTCGGCAAGTGGCAGATGCAAAGCTACCGTGACACTGGATCAGACGTTTGGGTTCGATGCCAGCCGCTGCTTCGAGGTTGTCGATGTTTTGCGTGTAATCTGTCTGGAGTTTTCCTCGATCTTGAAGTAATCTAATAAAGCCGTGTGTGGGAGAGAAGTCCTTGGATTTCGGTAGGATCTCATGGGCTACTTGATAGAAAAGCGTCGGGTCTTGATCAAACTCCCGAAGATCAAATACAGATTCAGGCTCTGCGTAGCCTCTTTCTTGCAAGGCTGAATAGAACCCACCCTCCCTCGAGCGAAAATCAGGAATACCTAGGGAGGTGGAGATACCTGCGCCCGTAATGACCACGATGTTGTGGCTTCTTCGGATAAGGTATGCGGCGTCTTCTATATTATTGTACATGGATAGTTTCTGACGTTTCTGAGCCTCCCGTTGAAGGACCTTCTGGAGAAGCTTGGTATATGTTTGGTCGTCCTGGATCATGTATGGATCAATACCGAACGCTGTTCCGAACTTCCGCTGTTGATCGCCTTGAGCTGGCACAACTTCGTTTACAAACCTTTCAAACCCAACCTCCCGAAGTAAGCGCTTCAGAGCCTCGGCTTGGTCAAGAGACACTGCCTCGGGACCGGATCCGAGATAAGGCATAGATTCTGCCATGTCGGCCAGCTCCTCGAAAGCAGACTCGGTATCACTCTCGGTCGACGAGTAGTCGGATGCCTGTACATCATCTTCATCGATACTGCCCAGCGTCAAAGGGTCTTTGCTGGCTATATCTGAAGGACTTCCGCTGCCTGCCGTCGATTTCGAGGCAATGGCAAGCTCCACGATATCACTATGACGGCGCTTGCGATGAGAGTGTCCGGAGGTCAGTGTTGGCGACAGCGGAGGTGAAGCCATGACGGCAACCGGTGTTGTATGCTGTACAAATCCAAGGAACTTGCTCTGTTTATAGTTGCTCTTTCAGAAGAATGTCTAAAGGTTTGAAGTTGCCGATCGAGTGGCGAATGGCATGACAGTTAGCCGCGCCGCCAGTGAAAGTCCACCTCTTGAAAGTAGAAGGCACGGGTGGGTCCGTGCGCATCATCGTGGCTCGATATGGATTCGCGACGGCACAAGCAAAGCATCCATCGGATGTCTTGCAGGAACATCACCTTCAATATAAGCTATACGAACCATACTCGAAAAATGTAGAAGCAACTCGTTCTGCAACGCAAGTATTGCGTCGATGTGCTGCAGAAGATGGGATGACATATGCCTATCTACCAATGCTACCCGCTGGATCTTCCAAGCAAAGGGTCCTTCTATATAGCTGTCAAATACACCCATGATCGTCGATATCATAAAACAATCTCATGACTGAACATTAGCTAAGCCATCTAGGACTTCTTGCCCGACACCTCCTTCCTCAACAACCATCCTGATTATGCGCCTGAGTAGCTGGCGATCGAGGCCACCACGCGGAGGTCTCCAGACAGTCTGCCCTTCGTCTTTCTCCCTCAGGCTCGATGCTTCTTCAACAGAAACGGACGAGTTCGGACCAGTCGTGGAATCGAGTGTGCGTGGGACACCAGACGCTGTTAAGCGAGACGGAGGATCAATGGTGCGGACAGACACTACCTGCAAAGGTTTTTGTGAGCGTATCGATACCGCCAGCACTGTATCTGCAACGGCCAACTCTTCCTTGCTAGGGTCAAAGATCACGTTCTGGCCTGCACTCATAATCAACAGTGTGATTGGAGGGTAATATTTGCGCTTCCATGCTTTTGACGCTGAGACCTCGCCATCGCTGTGTGGGTAGAGGAATGTGGAGGCATCCCAATCGTCGTTAAAGAGAGGGTCTTCTTCGCCCTGGGAGACTAGTGCAGGCAATCTAGTAGATAGGAGCGCTAGGTGGATTGTAAGAGAAAGCAGTGGAAGTGGATATGAAAACGGTTGTGATAGGAGCAGAACCTGTGGGCAGTGTTAGAAAACTTCCTTAAGTCGCATAAGGGTAAGGCGAACGGTGCTTGTACTTACATCGATGTACAAATGCCAGTGGTAGCGTTGGTTTATGCGCAAGTTGGAGGTCAGCTCGCCGTCAGCCAGCAAGGCTTCTGTGAGCATTGAGGCGAGGAAGACCGGTAGTGGGTCGTCATCACGCTGCCCAGGGATATCGATGGCAATGTCAATCCACGAATTATGGTCGGGCTTGTCCACAGTCAAGTGGCTCAGGGCCGATCCATTCTCTACAGGGTCGACAGAGTTGTGCCGTTCAACCTCTGCCTTGACACCCACGACAGCTTCGGTTCCGTCTACAAAGCAGATCCGCGAACTCCCATTTGTGCTTGGAAGAATGTTCGATTCAGCAACCAGAGGCCTGAATTGGGTGGCTGACCTACCATCAGGTCTTACCGGCGGTTTCTGAGCGAGTGATGCGTAGAGGTAGGAAAGCTCGGCGGGAGAAAGAGGGATGTTGGTATATGGAGCCATTGCGAAGGCAATATCCTGCGTGTGAGGTTACCGCAGAGCAAGAATCTACGATGAGGTTCCGAGAGGGTTTATTGGTTGGCTAATGCCCGCCGTGCGCATCTACAGGCAATGCTTCGATTGATCCTACGAAGTTTTCGGGTCTAGCAGCAGCTCTGCAGGTTTGAAGGGTACAACACGAAAATGACGCGGCCAAGCAATTGCTAGTGGCGCGTGCACGTGCCTCGCCTATAGATGCGATGAAGCAGCTTGCGGACAATATGTTGGCGGACGAAAGCTAGATGGAAAGTTGCTGAGCATTGTGATTATGATACAAATAAAGCGAGTCTGCTGTATGCCTCTGCTGCATATATCTGAACATCAATGGGTATTGCGACAAAAGTCGGGTCTCAGTACAAACAATATTCGCTCGGGCGCAATAGGCAACATAGCCCATCGCAAATGACGACAGGCACGCAACAAAGGAATATGTTCAAAATATACAGTAAAGAAAAGGTCTGCTCTTGAGAGCCTGGTCCGACTCTACCCATGGGTCCCAGAACCGTTTGATTGCGAAAAAAGAATTAAGTCCTTGCGTCATTGAGGACGTTTCAGATATTGACGCCCACAACCACTCTAGCGTTGATGACAGCCACCAGGGCCAGAACTAGAAAAAGAAAAATATGCTGAATGATGGCTGGTGCCCTCAGCGCCAGGTAACTGAAAGCAGTATCAAAGTCGCTGGATCATACAGATAGCGAGAGATTGGTCTGGTAAATTCCGTCCAGACACGAAAGGAGCCCGGAACAACATTCCAGTCGAGATTCATCCGTAGAAGCGCCTGGGCAGTGGGAGCCCACATAGACAAAAGAAAACCCAGAGAATGCAATCAGTGATTGAGCATGTGAAATAGCCAGTCCCTGAAATGTGAAACGCCGACATCACATATACACTTGAGTGAATTTGGGAAAACAAAAAGATAATCAGACAATAGCCGGGAGCTACTGGAACTGGGCCTGTGTAGCAAAAATGCTCGCCGCAGCCGCCGAAGCCCAATCAGTCTCTTCGTATGGTGGTGTTGGCCAATGAGGATCAATGTTGCTCTTCTTGTGCCGCATGTGAGGTATGTCCACAGGCTTGGTGTATGTCTGTTCTTGAGATCCGAAAGCAGAACGGTTGTTCTCCTTGGACGGTGATGGCGTCAGATAATGCTGGTTCTGCTTCCGTTCAGGTTGGGCCTGACGTTTTGGGGACCGTGACATGGGACCGTCAACTCCCTTGTGGGCTGTAGAATCTTGATCCAACTGGCGCGCGGCTGAAGTAGCTGAGTGTATGGCCTCATCCAACAATTCCTCCTCCTCATCAGGCGTTTCATAACGAGGGTTGGCATGTCGCAACGACATCCGTGTCCTTGCAGGTGGCTGTCCGTTTCCGGGAGCTGCAGACGTGACACCTTCAGCACCGAAGGGAAGTGAATGGTGACGCTTCAACGACGGATTGCTCGGTACCCTAGAGGGGAGCTTTGTAGTGGGTGCACCGGAAGCGGCAGTTGTAACGAGACTATACCTCACACTGTTGAGCGCCTTGTCCAGCCCAGCATATTGCTGATCCATTGGCAAGTTCGGCACGTAAGATGCTCTGTTGTGGGCGTCAGAGAGAGGTTGTCTTCCGGTGGCAACCCATGGTGCACAACCTGGCATGTTTTCAACATCGTCAGGCAGGTTGACCGCGGCTTGATTACGGCCAGATAGCCTTCTCGCACGTTTCCTGAGATGTGAGAAGAAGCCTTCCTTCTGGCTAGTGGTTGGTGATTTCAGGCCACTACTTCCCTCGAGCGCACGCTCTGCTTCCTGTCTGTGCATGTCGGCGTAATGGTTACCGTTGGACGCAATTGAGAGCTGACGGCCAACCTTCTTCCCCTTCCGTTGCTCAGCTGGGGTCAAAGTCATACTGGAGTGGACCATTGTAGAATCAGGTAGCGGTGAAATAGGCTTCATCGAAGGCAGTATCGGTATGGGAGCGCCGACACCGGCAGCACCGTCAGCCCAAGTCGCTCTCTTTGATGCAGCAGGCCTGACCTTTGGAGCAGGGGTGGGAAGTTCTGAGTTGGCATGCATTGGAGTAGGACGGGCAGACTGCCATGAGCCGGATGGCGGACCTTCTGGGATATTTGAAACGGTGACACTGCCTCCTAGAGACTTGCGAAACCACGCAGATGTTTTGGTCGCCAAGCCGAGCCCATTCTCTCCATCGGGAGATGCGATATTGGATGACTTCCTGCCTACTGTCTTGGGCGTTGTAGTCCTGAACGTGGACTTGAGCGGGTCGACGGCGTCGGCAAAGAATTCGTGATCCAGCGCCTGTCTGGAAGTGGGGCGTGATCGTGGGTCCCACATGAGACACCACGTGACGAAGTGTGCGAGGCTGGCAGGCCATTGAGGTGCGACGAGGTAGGTTTCGAGCGAATGAGGAGCCATCTTTGGGAAAGAAAAGCCGAGCTTCTGTGCGAGCTTTACACCGTCCTTCCACTCACCGCCTCCCACACGTTGCCCTTGCTTGTTTACCCAGCTACCTGGGCTGCCCATGATTTCGCACACGCGCCAAACCTGATCCACTTCGTTTCCTCCAGGGAAGAGTGGCTTGAGCGTGGCGATCTCGACTGCCATTGCACCGATGGCCCAGATGTCGACTGGTGCGGAATATTCGCCTGCTCGGAGTAAGACCTCAGGCGCACGGTACCACCTCGTGGAAACGTAGGTGGTGTATGGAATCCTTGATTGTGTCTCACGCGCCAACCCGAAATCGGCAATCTTGATGGAGTAAGATGGTGGTGTTGATGGTGGAGTCATCATGGCTGAGTACCGGCGAAATGAATTTGCAGTGTCAGGAGCAGAAGTTGAGACGAGGATGTTCTCTGGCTTGATGTCGCGGTGGAAGAAGTTGTGCTCGTGAATATGTTCAAGCCCTCCCATGATTTGGAACAGGATACTCTTCACCGAGTGACAGTCGAATGGTTTGTGGTCTCGCGATTTCATCAACTGATACAGGTTGCCGTCCATGTATTCCATTGCGATATGAAGCTTCTTGCTGAGCGGATCGAGAAAGATGTCATATGCAGGCACAAGGTGGGGGTGGGTTGGCAGGGATTTGAGGAAGATGACTTCTCTCAGCTCCAGGCAATGGGCAAAACTGTCGAAGGTCTTCTTCATCGTCTTGATCGCCACCTTTGTAGGAGAGTCAGCAGCACGCCAAATTGGCCAGGGTGTAGTGGGAACTTACCATAGTGCCTCTACGGACGTTTTGGGAGCCGGCTGTCCGAACTCTGCCGAGTTGGACGCTGCCAAAGCTCCCGTCGCCAATATCCTTGATCACTTCATATTTGTCCTCTAGTGACAACGCAGGCGGCTGACCTGCTGGCCAGCCGCGCGTGAAGGTATCATATGTGACTGTCATGTTTGGATATATAATGCTCTGCGCGTTAGGATGCAGAAGAAACAATGGCTGCCCAGTTACTGGCCAGACATGGAAGAGTCCTGAAGACCATGCGTGTCTGGGATGTTTAGAGGTGTCAAGAGCGAAATGATGCGGGTGTCAGCTGGTCGAGTAAGGATATCCTGGGTTGGTGGCAGCGAATGATGTGATGATGTACTCTACGCCTTCGGTGCTTGTGACGGCTATTGTTGTTGGTAGTGGTTGTTATGTATGCAGTATTAGTCGCGAATGCAGGAGTGTCTTCCGTATGCAATGGAAAGGACGATGTGGGTATCAAGAATGGATATGGAAGAATGGGTGTGTATGTAGTGTAAAGGAAAGGGACGCATCCAGGGTCCAGCTTGGACGAGGGTGTGTATATCAGTGAATGACAAAGGAACGTGAAGGGTAAGGAGGAGGAGAATTAGGAGGGAGGAGAGAGTAGTAGTGGTGGTGTTGACGTTGACAATGATGATGATGGTGGTGGTGGTGGTGGTGGTGATGCTGATGCTGATGCGGTGGTGTTGGAGCAGAAAGGGTGTCTTCGGCGAGGCGAAGGCAAGTTGAGGTTGGCAGCCCAGCACGGTTGGCGGAAGAGGATCCGGGAGGACGGCGTGGGCTAGCGAAGGCCAGCTAGTCACAGCTCCCGAGATAGCGCGAGTAGTCGATCGGTCGGGCTGGGTTTTGATGTGACGAAGGCAAGCCTGTAGCCTTGGGACAAATCTATTCTGCCGCTAGACGAGATGGATGCTGGTAGAGTGGACGAAGTCTGTCGAGCGCATCGAACGGAGCGGGTGTCAAGCGGTAGAGGCGAGCAGGCGCTGGAGGCTGGTCGGTAAGATGTAACGAGACTCAATAGATGTCGGCCAAGTGAGAGAAGTTTACAGTCGTCCACGTCCACGTCTATGTCCACGACGACGGGATGAGATCCAGGGTTTACAGCGGACAGGTTGTGAGGTACGGCCCACAGTCCACAGGGAGCAACCCGCAATTCAGGGAGACACAAGACGGTATACCCGGGACGAAGGTCGAGGATGCTGCGCGACAGTTGAAAGTGCGGTCGACAGACGTTTCCATGCAGGGCGGATCATCCAGTTGCGACGTGTTGGGATGGGATGGGGTGTGAATGGATGGGCAGGAAAAGAGCGCGAGCCCAATGCTAGAGCGTAACCGTCTGGCTGCGTGTGTCTGTGTGGGCGAGTCCGTTGGCGGTCCGTCCGCCGGGTTCGACTGACCAAGTGTCTGTATCCTGTACTGTACTGTGCTGGACGTGGGAGCGTCAATTGAAGGTGAGAGAGGTGAAGCGAGCGTGGTGTGGATGTGGGCGTGGACGGGTCCGTGTCTGAGGGAGTCTGTGTTGACGCCGCGGTGTGGTGTGGTCAGTGGTGAGTGATGAGTGGTGGCCGTGCGGGACGGAGATATGTCTGTCGGGACGGCAGCCCCCGGGCAGTGTGAGTGGGCATTCCGACCGGGAGTACAGGCCAGTACACACCCACCCAGACTTCTATTTCTGGTTAAGCTGCGAGGGTTCCCAGCCCTAGCCCTGCCCTTTCAGGTAAGGCGGACCGGACAGCGGTAGGTACCCGTGCAGCGGGCCGCAGCCTATTGTTTACCACGCGCCCCTGAATCCCATCCACCACTGCCAGCAGGTGCTCTTCCAGCGTGGAGGAGGGCGGCGGGCACCGTGTCTGTAAACTGACTGCCGCAGAATGCCATTGTCATCACAGGTCGGTTGGCAGAGCGGTGGGCAAGCAGAGCGGTGGGCAAGCAGAGCGGTGGACATCGCCGGGTGTGTATCACCCACCTTGCCACTACCCGTACCTTACTGTGACAATGCCGGCGCATACATGTCTACCACGGCTCCCTCATGTTGTAGCTATCACCATACCTACTCTGCACGTTGCCGGTGGGGGACAGAGAGGGACTGTGCAAGGCGGGAGGTGCAAGGTGAAAAGGGGATGGGGTTTGTGCGTCGTGCGCAGCACATGGTGCATGGCGGACGGTGTACGGTGTAGGGTGCGTGGTGTTCGGCGCATGGCCTATGGGCTACCTGCTGTGGTGTGGGAGGTGAGATGTCTCACCATTCCCATGTACAGTACATCACTGATTACGGCGGCGATGTAATTAATCTTCCGTCGGCCACCTCTCTGCTATGCTGGAGAGCGAGTGGAATTAATTACCCTTAGATTGCTGTATTCCAGCCCATCCCATCACATCCTTGCCCGCTACTTTAAGGTTGAATATCCTGATGCTGTACTCGCCAGTAACGACACGACACTGTAAATGTGCTATGCGGTGCCGTGCTATGCGGTGCTGTGTTGTGCGGTGCTGTGCTGCATGCATACAGTACATGCAGCCATTGCATAGCACATTCAGGTATGCAGTGGGATTCAGTGGCTGGTCTTTGTCTCTCGAGTTTCGGCTCGAGACGAGAATGGTCGCTCGGCAAGGTGGCTGGCAGGCAGGTACAGTAATAGAACTTGGCGACTCTTCGAATCCGCATCAGACACTGACATCACCTCTTTGCTTTTTGAAGGCTGTTTTCAAGCCACATCCAGTACGCTCCCACATACGCCCTGCAAGGCCGTGTCGAAAGCTACACCTACCCAGGTAGTATATGCCAGTATATACATGCTTTGCACGGCTCTCCAATCTTCAATGACGGCCGGCGTGAGATCGGGAGTCGAGCCCCCCGCGGTGGCTTCGCATAGGCGTGATATCAGCTGCGCTGCTGGCAGGTGAGATCGCCGAGGGTGGCATACACTTGGATGGCAAACCTTTCCTAGCGTTGGGCTTCATGCCATTTGGCTTTGGCTTGGTGCCTGACTAGCTGGCACTTTCAGGAAGCACCATGACAGTGCCGGTCTGTATACATCAAGGTGCTGTACTGTACGGCACTTCGCATCCATCCTGCTTTGGCCGAATCTCAGCCTTATCATCACCCAGTATGTACTGTACAGTGCTGTACTCCTTTCTTATCAACCTCCCCTTCTCCTAACCCATGCCCCTGTTCACCCTGTCCCTGGGCATGGGTCTGCCGCTGTGGGTATTGATCTCCAGCTTCTTCTTCCTTTTGACAGAAGGAAAACCACGCCTCCTTCTTTTGTTCAATGGCCTGTCTTGCACTAGGTAATCAGACCATCTGCTCTAATGCTCTCCACCTTGTGGCTCGAGCCTTTCCCTGGTCGATTCCATGACTTTACATTATACAGTACCTCCGTGAATGCCGAGGTGATCATGACCCTGCCTGCTCTTGTAGTGTTGCCATCCCTCGAGAGGTAGCTAAGTAGATCTGCTGGATCGCAGCCAGACTTCATCTGCATTGCATTGCTGATCTATCACGACATTTGCTAATCAACAAGGGTTCGGAACTTGTCATTCTAGCTCTGAGTTGGTAGTTGCGCCAACGCCATGGCGGTCATGAACATCTGTGGGTGCAATCGTGCTAGTGAATTCCGCAGAAGCCGCCCTTACCAAGACACCCGAGGCTACCGTATGTCAGGTCACCTGTCTGATATTGTGCGCAATGCTCAGCTCTGTTTCCGTCGCCCTCCGTTCTCAAGGGTCCCTCGCGTGTATCTCATTTACAGGGTTGTGTGAGTCGTTGTATCATGCCGGACGCGATCGTGGTCGCTTGTCGCACAGTGCCTGTTCATATGGAGCTAAAGACAGCAAAAAGTACGCACTCTTTTCGTATGTAGCCTCTGCACTGTCCAAGAAATCGTGTCGCATTCGTGTGGGCGTTAGCGAGCCCTCTGGCATAGCATGGGGAAGGCATCTCTTCCTTGTGTTTGAGCGGTCGCTCTGAGAGCCGACGCCCTTCACGCCGCTGCTATACCCCTCATCTGGCCTCGAATTGAATCATCCTGGGTCGTGTCAGGCTTGGTTCACCAAATAACACAGAAATGTCGCCTGGAGGCTTACCTAGTAGTGCGTTCTTTGTAGAGCACACGATATCCGCATTCCTTGCACCTGATGGCCTCTCCTTTCTTGAGCGAGATCCTGGCATCGCATTCACCACAGAGATAGTGTACAGGCCTGCTTGAGTCGTCGATGACAGGCTGGCCTGTGATCTGGAATGCGCCCGAACTCGTGAGCTGTCCCGGGTTGGTCTGGCCGGACGAGCCTCCTGAGAGGTTTGGTGGGTTGTACTGTTCGCGCGACATTGTGCTATGGCGTTGCAAAAGGTTAAGGATGTGGGTAGGTTGCGTCTTGGGTTGTAGGGCGCATTTGATGTCGGCGAAGCACACTTTTCGCGTACGCCCGCAAGTTCCTCGCGGGACCAGGTAGACTTGGCGTCGCAGTCACGTGCTCCGGAAATGCAATACTGTACTGCGGCGCCCCCTCCATTAAAAATTCCGCCTTTATCGATTAGGGTACTATGACCTTATCGCCCGTGATTTTTGGATATGACGAAGGCCGCTGTCGCAGCAAATCGTGGCGGACTTCATTATTAATGATTACCACCTAACACACCTACCCACTCTGGTTCCTCAATGTCGAATCCAGAGTGTTCGCTTTCCGTAATACACTGCTCAATGATCTGCTTTGGCGTCGCACCCAAATCATGTCTGCAATACTGTCCGCCGACGACCTGAACGACTTCATCTCGCCCGGTGTAGCTTGCATCAAGCCCGTCGAGACCCTTCCCGGTCCACAACCCGACGAGCAGAGTCACGATCCAGATGAATCACGCCTCGAGGTCACCACGGAGGACAAAATCAAACCAGCTGCCGGCGCGCCACCTGCCCAGATATCTCTGACCGACTGTCTCGCATGTTCCGGCTGCGTCACCAGTGCCGAGGCAGTGCTCGTCAGTCTTCAGAGCCACAATGAGGTTTTGGAAACATTGGATAGGTTTTCGCCACTCAACATCGAGCGACTGCTCGATAGCGGGACCAGTGCAGAAGCGCTTGGCGATGGCAAGGTATTCGTCGCCAGTGTCTCACCACAGGCGAGAGCAAGCTTGGCCGCGACGTACAACGTAACCGAGCGCGAGGCTGGCAACATGGTTCAACACTTACTCTCTGGAGATCAAGGGCTCAGATCTCATGGCAAACATGGCTCGCACTTCGCCTGGGTTCTTGATACCAGCGTTCTGAGGGATATGTGCCTTGTGGCAGCGTCGGATGAAGTCTGTGCTGATGCTACCTCGCAGGGAGATCTACAAAAACCTATCCTGACTTCTGCTTGCCCTGGTTGGATCTGCTACGCGGAAAAGACGCATCCACACATTCTCCCACATCTCTCCAGTCTGAAAAGCCCACAGGCTCTAGCCGGCACATTGGTTAAAAGTGTACTGTCTCGTCGGCTTGGCATTGACCCGTCCCGGATCTGGCATCTGGCTGTGATGCCTTGTTTTGACAAAAAGCTCGAGGCTTCAAGAGCGGAACTGACGAGTGACACTTGGCATGGAATGGACGGGGACCGAGTGAGAGACGTAGACTGTGTCATTACCGCTCGAGAACTGCTAATGCTGGCGGAGAGTCGCAACATATCGTTCCCATCATTGCCGCGGCAACGCTTAGAGAGAGCACTGCGGCCACCATTCCCGGACCAGAAGCTGGATTCTTTCTTGTTCAGCCACAAACAAGGGACCAAGAGAAAGCGTAACCATGAAGAGACAGTGGAGATTGGCACTAGCGGTGGCTATCTTTACCATGTCATTAAAAAGAAGCAGCATCAACACCCTGGGTCTACCATCCGAGCTCAACGTGGCCGCAATGCGGATGTCAGCGAATACGCTGTAGTCTCGGCAGAGGGCGAAGAGCTATTCAAAGCCGCGAGATACTACGGATTCCGCAACATTCAGAATCTTGTGAGGAGACTCAAACCGGCAAAAGTGTCGCGCGTCACTGGAACTTCGCGTCGAATTGGGCCAAGGGCGGCCGGGGGCAAGAACGTTAAGGACGAATCGCAATACCAGTACGTGGAGGTAATGGCCTGTCCTGGAGGTTGCACCAACGGCGGTGGCCAGATAAAGGTCGGCGATGTACATACTCTACGTCAAGTAGGGAGCAACGAGGTGGAGAATGGTGACTCGGATCAAGGAATATTGCTTCAGTCAAGGCAGTGGTTGGCCTTGGTCGACGAGGCATATTGGTCTGCTGGTGGAAGTAACGATGAAGGGGAAGAGGGAGATGTCATTGCCGAGGATACAGATTCGCCACCAACCATTGGCTCGCAGGAATCAGACCGGCGGGATACGGTTGACGGTATCGACCACGGCTACTTGCATGACATTATGAACCATTGGAGTGCAGTGACGGGGATTGAAATGTCCAAATTGCTCCAGACTACTTATCGGGCCGTGGAGAGCGACGTTGGGGGAAAGAGTAGCAAGTCTGGAGATCTGGAGAGAGTAGCAGGACTGGCAGTCACTGCCGGTGGAGGTTGGTGATGTACAACGACGAAACTCAAGTTCACATATGTACGCATACACATCTACATGCATGCCAGATCGCCCGTCTACCCTAAACAGCTCATTTGTACCACCGAACGAGCCCCTGCACTACGTCGTGTCCTATGGTTCTGCTGTTTCGTATTCAGAAACAACATAGAGGCGCTTAAGGTAGACTATTGGCTTACCATGCATCATACCATAGACCTGAAATGGTCGCATACCTTCCCATCTGAGGTATCTGGTACAATCTATCATATGCAGATGTAAATAATGCTGAAATGGTAATTGAAGAGGTTCAGGAACTGTTCATGCCTGAGGCACGCATAAACAATGCTTGACCACGACCCTGCCCTGACCCTGACCCTGACCGCCCCTCAAGCACCATCGTACCTGACCGGCTACCTACGCACTGTATCTAACCCCTTGGGGCATTGTCTTTGCTGCTGCACAACATCGACATCGACATCAGCACACCTCCTGATCGATGAGGTCTTGTTGTCTCCACCTCATTCAACTTCATTTGAGAACAAACCCACTCATTCCCCTTTACATTTGTGAACGACACTCGCGGGTCACTATTTGCTGCACGTCCAGTGCTCAGTACCTAACGTAAGTGCTGCCACAATGGCGTACAACAACGCAAACCAGCAGCAGCAGCAGCAGCAACAGGCTGGAGGTGACAACCGCAATCGTCTTCACTTGAACTTCGGCTTCAACCAAAACTCGAACTTCAGTGCAGAGCAGGGTCGTGCATATCCCACCACTCCATCGACCTTCCCACAACCTCTAGGTCAACAAGAGGTTTGGGGCACACAGCAACCTTCCAGCGGCATCAGCCAACAGGGTTACTTCTTTCACAACCCAAACGCATACCAGCAGCAGCAGCAGTATCAGCAGCAAGCGCTGACCCCTACCGCATATCGATCGCCGGGCGGACTCCCCAATGATGGAGCCAACAACTTGGCTTCACAGTTGCAGCAGCAGAACCTTGGTGGTGGTACACCTAGGTCTGCCAGCCCATACAGCCGACAGCCATCACCTGCGAATGCACGCCCGAGAACTGCTGGCGACACCCGTGGAACTTACGGCACCTACCTAGGGGGGCCAATGGCTCCTCCACCTTCGGCCACGATTTACGATGATGAGCCTCCAACTAGAAATTCCGAGAAATACTCATCCAGCATCGCGGACAAGGTCAGGATGCAGAAAGAGCTCACTAGCCACTTCTTCAAGGAGAACGTAGAGAGGGCACGTGATAGAAATGGACGGTATGTTTGGCGTCGATTTCAGAGCAGATGAAGCATTTGTAAGTGCTAATAACCTGATAGTGCCGAAGAACTCAAGGCAATCGCTGCAAGCACAGAGCTCAGCGATGCAAGGAAGGAGCAAAAGAGGAGCAACATGCGCAAATCAGAGGCCAATTTCTTACGCTTTCTGAGAACGACTGAGCGGCCACAAAACTATGCCACACTGAAGATCATTGGCAAGGGCGCGTTCGGTGAGGTCAAGCTTGTGCAGAGGAAACATGACGGTCGCATTTATGCCCTCAAGTCTTTGGTCAAGGCAGAGATGGTGAGTGCTACGATCTAGACTGGCAAAATATGACAAAGGTCACTAACTAACTCTTTCCAGCACAAGAAAGATCAGCTTGCCCACGTTCGTGCCGAGCGTGATATCCTTGCAAATGCCGACTCTCCTTGGTTGGTGAAGCTTCATACCTCGTTCCAAGATTCGACCTTCCTTTACATGCTCATGGAGTTCCTCCCTGGTGGTGATCTGATGACGATGTTGATCAAATACGAGATCTTCTCGGAAGACATCACTCGCTTTTACATGGCAGAGCTTACGTTGGCCATCGAGGCTGTCCATAAATTGGGATTCATCCATCGTGACATCAAGCCCGACAACATCCTGCTCGACCGCGGCGGCCATATCAAGCTGACCGATTTTGGCTTGTCGACTGGTTTCAGCAAGGAACACACAGCCTCGTACTATCAGCAACTCATGAATCAGTCTCGCCAAAGACCTGCTGCCCAGAACCGCAACTCTGTCAGCATCGATCAGATCCAGCTGACAGTTTCAAACCGAAACCAGATCAACACCTGGAGGAAGTCTCGTCGTCAACTGGCATACTCTACTGTTGGTACACCAGACTACATTGCGCCAGAGATCTTTTCTGGCAAAGGATATGACTTTGGCTGTGATTGGTGGTCAGTTGGTACCATCATGTTCGAGTGTATGATCGGATGGCCTCCATTCTGTGCCGAGGAGGCGCACGACACGTACAGGAAGATCGTTGACTGGCCTAGGCATCTTCACTTTCCCCCAGACCAGCAGCTGGGCACTGAAGCCGAGCATTTCATTAGATCACTGATCTGTGACCCCAACAACCGCATTGGTCGTACCCTTGGTGCGGAAGAACTGAAGGCGCACCCATTCTTCAAGGGTGTCAAGTGGGATTCACTGAGGAAGATCCGTGCACCGTTCGAGCCTAAACTGTCGTCGAACATCGACACACAGTACTTCCCCATTGACGAGATCCCGCAAGTCGACAACTCTGCACAGCTGAGGGCTCAGGCCGAGGCGAGCGGCATGGCTGACGACCCTACCTCAAGCCTTCCGTTCGTTGGCTATACTTACAAGAGATTTGACGCTTTCAGGGGTAACTAAGCGCAGAGGCTCTGGGGAAATTTTGGAAGACCTGGTACTCATCACGGCTTCATTTGCATTGTTTACGTGCTTGGACCTTCAGCCCATTAAGGGCTATCTGCACTCTTTTGATTATCATCGTGTTTGCGGCGCAATGAAGATGAGCGATGACATGAACGTGCTAGCAGTTTAGGCTTCTCATCTGCTGGCAGAGTAGAAAAGCAAAGGAGGTTATGCTCCCATGAAAAAGCAAGTACAGCGCAGGTCGCAATCTAGATAAAGTTCAAGAAAACCCAGGCAGACGCCAACTTTTACTTTCAGTAATCCATTTGAGTCTCTATACAAGATAATCTTACACATTGTGTGGTCTGACTTGTGGTATGCCTTTCTTTCATCGATGATCCTGGACGATGAAACAGCAAAAGTCCAACACAGATGTTCGGCTTTCGAAGGCATCTGCACAGTCGATGCCACAGCATCTAGACAGCTAAGTATACATCTATCTTCGAACAGGAAAAATAGATATTCCTGGGACTCGACTTGAACTTGGAGATTATCCCGACCGCAACCAGGACAGGAAAATTTAAGATTGTAGCTGCAGATGAGAATACGGGAGTTCCATGGTCGAATCCGGTGAATTGAATGATCTCAATGGCCGCCGAGACTATCGTTTGAACGGTCACACCAACTGTCTAGTGGTCTTCGTTCATGCCACGTTCACTTCCGTTTGGTCTTGGGGAATAGGCTGCTCCTTCAGGTTAGACCTCAAGTACAAGGCGGAAGCCACACCAGTCACAATGCCGCCTACGTGACCGCCATGATCGATGTTGGTGCCTTTTCGACGTTTGACGAGGGAATATACTTCCATCGCGCCAAACAGCGCAACGAAAACCCATGCAGCAATTGGCAGGTCATATCCGGCGATAGAGATGGTGGCATTAGGGTGTAGGGTACATGCAGCACCGACCACTCCCAAAACAGCACCCGAAGAACCATAGATGTAATGCATCCAGCTTCTGGTCGCCACACAATGTAACAAGGATGCATACGCACCTACAACTCCAGATGAGAAGAACACGGCGAGGAATGTCCCACGTCCAACGTCTTCGTGCAGCATGAGGCCTAACAGCCACAAGATAGCGACATTTGGAGCCAGGTGAGCCAGCGTGTTGTGCCGAAACATGACACCGACGAGACTGACAGCGTACGGATAAGCAGGAACTAATGTGAAGTACTTGCTCAAGGTCCTCCAGAAGGGTGGGAACCTACCAGCGACAAATCCGAGACATAACAAACCAGTAAGCGTGGTGAGGGTCGCTACAGCGGGCGGTGTATCGGGAAACATTCTTGCTGAGTTCGGTGGTGGAGTATAGTTGTCGCTGAGGAAGAGGCATACAGAGACGACTGCCAATAGGAAGAGGAATGAAGGCGCCAGACGAGCAAACGCGGACAGATTTGGTATAGATTGGTCCTTGATAATCTGCGCCCGCTCTTCGTAGTATTTCACCCATGGCTTTCGCTCCACCGGTTGCAGCCAAGCTTTGGACTGGGGCTTTTGTAGACCAACAACCTGGTGGCCAGCGACGATGAGATGGCCAGAAGGTTGGACGCCTCCCTGGAGCTCCAGTGGTCCTCGAGTTGCAGCGAGCTCAGCTGAGACTTGCCTCTCGGCATCTCGAGCTTTCTGAGCCTGTTCTGCCTCCCACCTAGATTCGTTCTCCTTGCGGATTGCAATCAGAGCCGAGTCTCCCGACCGACGACGTCCGTCAACAGTACCCTGTTGTTGTTCTTCTTCCTCATAGACGGCATCATCCTCATCAACCTTAGCCTTCTTATAGATGCCGAGGGACTCTGCTCTAGTAATCAATTGGCTCTGCAGTTTACGGGTCTCTTCATCGACCCATTGTTGACCAGCAGCAGTCTCGTCGAAGTGGGGATCAAGAGAGCGAAGGTACTGCAGACCCTTGAGTGCCTGTCCTTGCGTGACGCCTGTTTCTGGTGGAAATGAGATACCGTGATCGATCAGGCTGCCGCTGACCCTTCTATAGTTGAGGACATTCAATATGTAGTTCCCTCTTTCAGCATCCAGCTCTTTAGCATGCGCATCGAAAATGACATCAATCTCCTTCTGGGAGAATTCAGTTGGACCCAGAGGCATGCCGCCTAACGGGTCATAGTCACGCCATGTGAGAGCTTCCTCGCCCTGGCCAACTGTACCCTCTGAATGTTCTGCGGCACTAAGAGGTGGTCCAACGGGGTTATTAGGTGTGGGCGACGATGGTAGAGCCTGGGATTTCTCCTTCCCTTTCCCTCTGCTTCGTTGCGGTCTTGTCGAAGACGAAGCCTGTCGTAGAAACTGAAGACATTGTTGTGGGACGCAAGGAGATTTCGAGATTGGGAAACGACTGGGTAGGCGACTGGCTATGTGGATGGGTCGTTGCGCGAGAGGGCAGAGGTGGTTGAATATAGCGTTTCTTGCGGTACGGGCGGTCGTAAAGGCTGTTGGAACCCACAAGTTCATGGCGGAAGTGGGGGGAGGGGGGACGAGTCGTGCCAAAAGAGCGTAGTTTTACATCACAGCCAGCAGAGTGTGCGAATTCGACTGTCACTTCGATCTACAGAACCCTGATTTACCAATGTCAACAAACCACCTCGGCACAATAAGACATACGCTGTACATGCAGCACCTCGAAGCCAAGCGCACTAGATGTGTTATGTAATGAAGTTCGGAAGTGCTCGATTTCTCCGCAAGAAGTACCTCTGGCTGATCGTGGCGGGAAAGGCGTCCGAGAGGAACCCTTACCCTATCAGAGCTGCCAGCCCAGCCAGGCAGTTGGCAGGCAAAGGCAAAGCAATAAGAGTTTCAACATCCATGATGTTTAATTAAAATAAAATACCTGTACAGCTACCATCCTACACTCTGCACCAGTCACAATGTCCGCAGACGCACAGCCCATAGACCCTGAGCGCTTCCGCGCTGCCATACAGGATTTACCTCTGGATTCTCTACATGCCAAAGCGGCAGAATTGCGAAACAATATTGGCCATTTGAAAGCGTCCAACGAGCAAATGTTGCCGTTCGCTGAGGCCGGAGACCAAGACTGCAAGGACGCCATGTTCGAAAACTTGGGCGTCATTGGCCGGATGAATGAGCGCATCGCCTTGCTGAGGGCAGAAGTCGAGCGGCGTGGCATGCGATGGAGTGAGGGCGAGGAAGAAGAAGCCCTCGCTTTGCAACGTCAAGTCAACGGTAATGGACCAGTGACCCCCAGTCAAACTGCACCCAGTGGCACCTTATCTGATGAAGAGTTACGACGGCAAATGGAAGCTCAGCTGGCCGATAGCGAGGATGGCCAAAATGGTGTACATCTTTAGCTTACGCAATTAGAGAGATTTTGTCGCCTCTCCAAATGCCGAATTACCAGCCTCGGCCTCAGACTCACAGTATGCTTTAGCCCCTTCAGCACTGGAATAGATCCACAACAGCTTGTCGAACTTTTGGACCATCGCGCCCAAAAGCTACATGCCCATATCAAGGCCAATCCCTCGACCCCCTCAACGCCTCAAGAAATTCATCTCAGCAAAATATTTATGGCATTTCCCGGCCCATTCTGCCTCACTATCATATCTGTATTGCTAAGCTATCTCTGCCTTCAACCAATAGGCCTGGAAGTCATGGTTGATATTGGACAGAAAGCTACCTTGCATACGCACTCAAGTGGTGGCGATATAGGTGGCTTTGTGGTATCTTTAAAACCGAGTCGTCTATGCCGTGCCTGAGCTGACACGCCCATGTATTATTGGACAGACTTGTATAGATGCTCCTGGGGATAGTTCTCACATGCTCAGTCTTGTGATTTCCAAGACGATACATGCAATAAGCTTGTACAACGGTCTTGGGAGAACGATCAAGCTATACAAAGTCCAGCGCAATCGGCAACGACCCAGCTTTGCTCTGGCCCGATTGATCAGGATCTATGAATCACGACGGGGAACAAATGCACGGCAAACGTATTCCGATGTCACCCTTCGCCGTCAAATGTACAGTACGCAGGGTGGCGACTGTCGTGCGTCGACGGGCAATCCGAAGTGGCTCACTGAGATATGCCTCCTATTGGTAGAGGGTCCCACAAGCCTGCAAGAGGAAATGCAAAGCCATGTGTTGCAATGCTGTTATCTGCCCTCTACGAAACAGCCACAATCCTGGTGTCATTTTAAACTACGGTGGTAACAGCCGACAGGTAGGAAAAGCACCGAATCTATACACGGCAGAAGATTGCTCGCCGTCTGGATGCCTTCCACTTGTCATCGTAATCCAGAGAAATGATTGCGACATTGAAGGGCTTGCTAGAGATTGAACAGCCTTCCTAAGACAAAAAGATACAGGGAGAAGGCTTGAGCGAAGGCTTGAGCGAAGGCGGTGGGGTCTTGAGCGTAGGTGGGGTAACCAAGTACTGTACGGTATTGTTGGTAATGGACAACAGGCGCTGTAAGGTATTCTAGACTACCACATGTGGGAACTCGCATGGGAGATGCATGGGATAAAGTGCAATGTGCCGAACAGTATCGCGTGGGTAGTGGATCGTCGAAGCCGCGCTAAGGGATTGTCCCATCGAGGCAGCTTCGCACATCATCCGATGTTGGACAGGGTTTGAGGTCCCAGTCAAGGGTCTGAGGTTTGTCAAATGTTATATTAATTGGACCAACTCATTCGCCAGCCTTATAAACTAGATGTGTCTTGTGTGTCTGGTTTGGTTGCACTGCAGATTCGAACATCCCTTCCAGATTGACAATGGCGGTTGAGGCTCTGCTGTCACAAGCCACAGGCTACGGAGTAATCTGTGGCTTGTCGGTACTGTTTTGTCTCATTATCATTGTGGCAGTCAGGACCCAGAAGAAATACCTCTCCGAGGATAGTGAGCAGACTGAAATGGTCAGTCAAATCCAAACTCTCCAGAAATAAAACAAATCTCGTTAACACAATGCTCCGCATAGTTCATGGTTGCCAACCGAACAGTGGGCAGAGGTCTGACATGCTCGGCCGTCTTCTCCAGTTGGATGTGGATCAATGAGAGTGTGTTCTCTGCAGCCTACACCTACAAATGGGGCGTTGCTCTGCCAGTCTGGTGGGCGAGCGGACTTTCATTTCAGATTGCATTGATGGCATTGATGGGCATCATCGCCAAATTACGAGTACCGTGAGTCTGGATCAAGATGAGCTATGAGACTAGACACGACTGACTCACCGGTTCCGTGACAGATATGCTCACACATCGCTTGAATTTTTGCGCAGGCGATACGGACGCCTTGTCCACATCATCTTCATCACACTGAATCTTATCAACAATATCTTCGGATGCGGGAGTATGATCCTTGCTGGTGCTCAGTTGGTAACGGGCATGACTGGAATGCATGTAATCGCTGCCATGATTCTAATCCCTGCCGGGGTTGTCTTGTATACTGCTGTTGGAGGGTTAAAAGCCACGTTCCTTACGGATTTCGTCCACACCACCATAGCACTGATCCTTTTGACCTATTTCTCATTGTCAGTTTTGACACATGAGCAGATCGGTGGGCCCAGAGGTCTGTACGACAAGGTCAAGGCCGCCGATTGGTATATCGATGGGAATTATGAAGGATCTTTGCTATCCTTTAAGTCTCGCCCTGGTACGTTAAGACCCGAACCGTGATCAAAGTGCTGCCCAAGCTAACACGAATATAGCTGTTCTATTCGGTCTGGTCCTGAAGTTTGGCAATCTTGCGTTGGTCATGATGGACACGGCATTTTGGCAGAAGGCGTTTGCTTCCGAGGTCTCAGCAACAGTACCGGGTTACGATCTAGCGTCACTAGCCATCATCGCAGTGCCATGGTGCACCGGAACCATCATTGGCCTGTCTGCGAGAGCAATCGAGAAGACGCCAGTGTGGTATACTTACCCGGAACAACTTACTTTGAAACAAGTCAACCAAGGGCTGGTCATGCCGTACGTGTTGCGGTCGCTACTGGGTACCGGCGCGACATCTGGTTTGTTGGTCCTCATCTTCATGGCCATCACCAGTACCATCTCTTCTTCCATGATTGCAGTCAGCAGTATTATCTCTTTGGACCTGTATCGGACGTACATCAACCCACGGGCCAGCAACCGCAGAACCCTGCAGGTTAGCCACGGTGGTGTCGTGTTCCATGGTGCCTTCATGGCTGGCTTTGCCATCATGTTGCAATACGCTGGGGCCACCAGTAACTGGGCAACGTATTTCCGACCAATCATTGCGTGTCCTGGAATCTTCCCAACCATCCTCAGCATCACTTGGTCGGGGCAAACCAGATTGGCCGCCATACTGTCACCCATTCTTGGGTTATGTAGCGGATTGGCGACATGGTTGACACTATCTTGGCACTGGTCTGGAGCTATCAACATTAACACAACGCAGCAACAACTTCCTGGTCTGTATGGGGCTATCGTCTCCTTCTTCTCCCCATTGATTTACTCTGTGGCGATATCTCTCCTGAAGCCAAGTCGTTTCGACTGGAGAGTGTTCTTGCAGATTGACTTGATCGAAGACAGTCAGAGTGAGATCAACAAACCGTCGCCCTCGGTTTCTGTCACGGCTGTGGCCAACAGCGAGGAAAAGTCAACGGGTATCGTGAATGGTGAGAAGCAAGCCGTAGAAGCAACCGCCGAGTCTGCCAATCTCTCGGAAAGTTCTTCCAGATCAACATGGCCAGATCTTGACCATGTTGTACACCCATTCAGCCCCGCGACGATCGCACACATCAAGCATTGGCGGAAGCTTGCGGCCATCTTCTTCGTCGTGAACGTGCTGACTACGATCGTGTGTTGGCCGCTGCCGCTGTATCGCGATTGGATCTTCACAAAAAGCTTCTTCACTGGTTGGGTGGTTGTGGCTATCATCTGGCAGTGGTTCGCGATCGGTGCTGTGATCGTCTACCCTGTATTTGATGGTCGAGCAGCCATTATGACAGTTGTCAATGGTGTGTTGGGACACCGCCGTGCGCGAGCTCGAGAGAGCAGGATTTAAACTTTAGACACCTAGCCAACGCTTCAATTCACACCCACTGAATGGGACTTGACGAACAGTACCATCCTACCGCGAGTGACATGCAGATTGAGGTATCATTGAAGAGACCTGTAGATCCTTTGACGGGATGATCCTCTGCCATACAACTGGCCTGTAACTTAGATCAAAGACTACCTAGGTACAGAACGGGTACACGTGACGTGTGGTGGCGGAAATACCCGCTGAGCCTATCGGACCCGATATCGCCCGCAATCGCAGCCGGACCGAGGTGCGGGTGCTCCCTTTACTCGGGCTGATAAGGGTCACATCGTCATTACCTCGTTTCCACTCTGGATGAGCGTCTCTCCTCGACACCACATCGGAAGCGATTACCTGCACAGGGCGCCTTCTGTGTATTCAGACGAATCCACCGCTCGTCATGCCGCCCATACCGGGTCATTGGCATAGCTTCATAGCGAGGCATGCCAAAACCTTGAGGTGCGTTCGTCCATGCACATTTGCCACCTCGCCACACTATACCATACTGACTCGCAGGATACAGGACTGCTGCGCGAAGAATATCCAACGTACTGAATGAGCAGTATGCCTCGAAGCCACAGGCACGTCTCGATGCCATACTCGTGCGCAACACTCCAAAGCAGTCACTTCCCACTCTCGCTCGCATTCGACAAAACCAGTCGCGCTGGTATTCCACTGCAAGACGTGCCGTCCGTGAATTCGCCGACGAGGCCGGCTCCGCAGGTAACAATGGCCGCACCGCCTTTCCAAGTTCGAGGATCGCCTCGCGTGTGCACCAATCCACTGGGCGTGCCCCTTTCGCTTCAACCTTGCGACCGAATCTGACCGGCGGCGCTGTACCTCGTACCCAAGGCGGCTACAGCCTCGGAGGCGGTGCTCGCTACTTTTCCCACGTTCCAGCAAGTCAAGCGCAGGTTGTGCACAATGTCTCCCAGGCTATGAGAGCCTTCCTGACTCAGGGGAACAAGAGCCAGTTCAAAGGTGTGTCTCCGCGTGGTGTACCTTATTTCAGGGAGGCTGCCACAAAAGAGCATGCTACAAGCAGGAATGGTCTGAAGACCACGCCTGGATCTTGGGTTGAGTTTCCCATCAACCCCACAATCACGGCTTTGACCCCCCTGTCTGCCGTTGTCGGCTACCAAGATGATGACGCGCAACCTCACCTCAACGCCTCTGGTGTAATGGAAGGTCTGTCGGTCGACTTTTCTCGCGCCCTCAAGGATCTTGCCGCAGTACTGAACGATTTGGGGCGCCTTGCCGCGCTCGGTGACCTTCAAATTACATATGAATGCTCGAAGCTGAAGGTACACTTCCCTGGATGCGATGCAGATACCGTCCATGTCATTTGCGATGACCTGGGAGTGCAACGTGGCAATGTTGTACAAGATCCAGCCTTTGATGCTTTTGCTGGCGTTGAAATGGCCCTGCTGTTCCCTTTTGCACCTGCAAGAAGTCTCACAGCCGCCAATTCAAGTGACAGCTCTGAAGCTGCATATAGACCGCAGCCTGAGGAAGTTTGGTTCAATGATCTACTCTCCAGACCCTCGCATGGCAAATCGTCCTCCATTGCCTCGACGATATCGATGTGCGACGGCTGGGAGGGGGATACGACGCCGCCACCAATATCAATGTCTGGGTTGGAGTCGATTGGGTCCTACGATTCTGCCATCGATCAGAGCGATCCACTTGAGTACCAAGSYTTGAAGGCATCTACAGATTCATCGAGC
>LSHF01000141.1:0-46161 GCA_001660795.1 Leptoxyphium fumago
AGCGATGATAACACGTTATAAACGGCAGACTGATATCTGCCTTTCCAAACGCGGCAAGCCATGACCTCTAATGCAAGGAAAGTCCAATTTCGATCATGATCCTACCAAATGACCATTTATTGGCACGGCACTCGGCATAACCATTGGTGTGATACCCTGATTTGACCCATGCTCAGGATAGACATAAGAGCTACGACCTCGCTGCGCTTAGATGACGCCAGATGGGAATGGTTTCGACACAATGTCCAAAAAACATACTTGGTCCAGCTCAAACTCCACTTTTCAGACAGCAACTATCCTCTTAAGCCGAGCTTCTCGCGAGGTAAATGCATGCAGCCGATACGACTTGTCTACGGCGATACATCTTTTGCCATGCACAATTGCGCGGATGGTGAAGCTCACTTAGGAAGGATTGTTGCTCTACAACTGGTCTTCGAGAGTGCTGTGGATACTTAGGAGACACACTGCATTTTAATCTGGCGTTTCACTGTGCTCCTTGTCTAATGTTGTAGTTGCTTTCTTGGCTGTGGTACGAGTGAGAGAGCTGATACAAGCAATAATTGGTCGTAGCATTCCAAAAGGTGAGCTGGGACCACGTAATGGTCTTGATCGTCTGATTAGATATGCCTACCTCTAATACTTTATCTATAAACAATCCTATAGATATTATGCTTTTATACTATAGCGTTGAATTCTCTATATAATATATAGAAAGGATAAGATTGAATCTAGAATTACGTAATTAAGATGGGTCAACTGATATAAAGAAAACCTTATAATCCCTAGGAAATTCTCTAACTTTATACTATATTAAAGGTATAGAGACATGACTTATAGCTACACGTTGCGCCACGCTTAGGGACTAGTTACGAGATGTAGCTAATCCTATTTTACAGGTCCGACAGTAACAATAGATGCAGAGAGTAGGATCTATAGTTCGCAAAAGAGGATTCGATGACCGCTTGGACAAGACTAGAATGGAAGTCTGGCTCGGTAATTGGGACGAGGAAGATGCATCTTTCGAAGTCTGTTCAGTGACATATACCCATGCTAGACTCTGAGCTCGTTCACATGTTATGACTTCAATGTGTTCTTTTTTGTCGCTATTTCGCGCCTCAGTAAGCGAAAAGTGGTGACTTTCGCTCTGGCTGCATTTACGCTGTAAGCTGCAGCCATGCATGAAATCATGCAGCAACCCCACACCTTTTTTAGACTTGGAACAAGCTTGTGGTAGACATAAATCGCGCAAGTGCCGCCAAAAGGCGCTGACAGTTTTTTGTTAAGACAGCTAAGGACCTCTTAGCTTCCGCGAGAGCTTTTGGAAACGAAGCCAAGCAGAACTAGCTTACTGAAGAAACTATATTGAGTGGGGAGCCTCTGAACTCCCTATCGAAATACTCGAGCAAAACTTTCAGCAAGCCAGCTGAGGGCTGAAGATCAAGCATTGTTGAGTGGTCATTAGTGAGTGAAAGATACCATAATACATTCCACAATCTACCACGTCTCCGATGTCTTGCTTTAGCCCTAAGCATTAGCAGCAGCTGAGTCTTCGGGCGTTCAGTCTATCTGTCAAAAGTATGACGCACTTACAGTGACAACTAGGATAGTGCTTTTTGCTGTCGTAAATTTCAGAGGCGAACATTGATGATAACCCTCCAGAAATCGTACGTGGATGCAACATTTATTGGCTCGGCACCAGAACTGCGCTATTTAGGGAGACCATAACATGGCATGAACGCACAAATGCCATACCATCGCTCTGCGCATGTTAGTGCACATCTTGCTTCAATTGGATGTAAGCAAATGCATCGCATCGCACCCCATCCATCCCAGGACCAAACATGATAGATTGATTTGGAAACGCTTGTGTAACCGGTTACACCTCTAGAAAGTGATATGATGCTGTCTGCAATGCCGAGGTAGAATCCTATTAGGTCACGGCTTCTAAGTATGCTTGTCTATTAAATGAGTGATATATTCGAATTCAACGGATCGAAAGTTTCCCAACTAAAAAAGTACCAAGATCTTATTACTAGAGGAATAAAATCTAGCCTGTTAAACAGAGTATATATTGGAACCCGTACACTTGCCTATTCCATTTGGTAATGCTATCTTTTCCAATCAAATCAAGGTCAAACCAACTCAGAACAACGTCAGCAAGATGTTACTCACCTTTCTCTCACTTTTACCAATCTCTATTTACTTCATGCTAGCGGACGGATACCGCTGGTACAACTGGCAATTCGGCGTCACTTGCGAAGCTGATGCTTATATCGTGCCTATGAATGAGGCAGAGATTGTCAGATTCCTTCGGCATGAGCATCATACAGGCTCTTATATCAAAGTGGTAGGCCACGGACATGGATTTGGCAATCTGTCGCAATGTGTCGACCGGGACTTGGCCAAGCGGCCGAGCTATATTGTTTCTTTAACCAATCTCAAGCATATCAATATCAATGTGAAAGATCTGACAGTAACCTTTGGTGCCGGATGGGATATTGATGATCTCATGCAGGTGTTGAAGGCCAACAATCTCTCGTTTAACAATCTCGGTGTTGAACGGGTACAAAACTTTGTGGGAGCTGCTTCTACCGGTACCCATGGCTCCGGATCATCACTTGGAAACATTGCAAGCCAAATTATTGGTCTACGCGTATTGGACGCTCAAGGGAACTTACGCATTGTTGGGGAGCAGGACGAAGATTTAAAAGCTTTTCGCATTAGCCTTGGGGCTCTTGGTCTCATCACCGAGGTCACTATTAAGGTCCAGCCAACCTACCTACTCAAGCGAACTACTAAAGTCTTGAATGCTACGTCCGATTATGCGGAGATGTACGCCCAACTTGCTAATCTAATCCGAGAACATGACCGCATGACTATTTGGGGACCTCATTTTGATTGGAACAACGCAACTGGAACATGGGATCTAGAAGACACATACTTCCTGTCTTATTGGGAACCCACCAACTACACCGGCACGCGGAATTGCACTCTAGACTACTGCGCTAATGGTTGTGGCAATTGTAAGAAGGAATACTTTTGTTACGATGAAGTGATCAATTCTATCTCTTGCCCTCCCCAAGGCGTCTGTGACCGTGAATTCTATGCCGAGATTGAGCATTTTCTCCCTATTGAGCATTACGTCGAGGCCGCCATCGACTATATTTTGTTTCAGCGCGCCCAGATATCGCGAATGACAGCTCCAGCCAACCAGCAAATTGTCGTACAGCACCGTACCCTCAAAGGCGATGATGCGTACTTGTCACCGGTTAATACCTACAATCTCGGTCCTGAATACAGCGGCGTATTTGCTGTCTTTGAAATCGATTGGATTCAACAATATAATGACTTCACAACTCTTTGGCAAAATCAGGCCTTAGCTTACGAATTTCTACCTCGTTTTGGTGAAAGGTTCCATGTACGACCACATTGGAACAAAATGAATCCGCCAAACGCAACTTATGCTCTTACGCAATTTCCGAAGCTACCTCAATTCTTGAGTCTACAGGAGCGGCAAGATCCTAAGTGCCAATTCGTAAATCAATTCTTAACACAGCAGCTGAACATCTCTCGCTGTGCAGCTTACGCATAGAATACGATTAGGGCATGGCCGATGTTTCAAGATTTCTAAGTCTCCGAAAGATGGCATCATAAACGCAATCGGCGGAGTGGTTGGTTAGGCGGGGAAGCTGGTCATAACAAAGTCTTATGTCTAACACTGAATTTACTCACTAACTAGAAGAGCCCAGCCGATTAGATATGTCCGAATTAACATACTCTTATTTTTAAGGGAGGGAGAGGGGGGCGTGTAGAGTAACATTAGGTGCCAGCTATAGGGAGTAGGACAGCTATCAGTGTAGGCAAGTAACAGAGCATACGAGTAGCTATATCTAGTAGATAATGTACTACTTGAAACTCGTTTTAGTATCCATTTAGTGTTACTAAGTGATTATGAGTCGCATTTTAAGAAGGTTTAGTAGTAAGTAGCGAGGGCTATTTATTAAAAGGCGATACTATAACTGTAGTTGTCGAGGAGTGTCACTAGAAGAGTTATAGTAAAGTTGCGAACATAAGAGCAAGTTGAAGCGAGCGCGAGAGGCGGCGCGCTTTTATGAAAGCTGTATAAAGCTCAGGCTACTAGCCGTTCTGGGCAGTCTACCATTTCCCGACGCAGATGCGTCGATTTCCTGTAGCGGAAAACCCATCAGGCAAACAATGGGAATAGGCCTATTTCGACAAGCCGCCATAAAAACCCCTTTGAGATGGATACATGCCGCTGGCTGCTGATGGAGATTCTGACAGGATGGCGTGGATCAGTAGCATCAGCATGCTCGATGCTCTAATGGGATGCATTATCCGTAATCCCTCAGCCATGTAGGTGGCCAGGTAGCTGGCATAATTTAGGTGGGTCAACAGTATGCATAACGTCGCTGCTTGGTCCGGAGCAGGGGCCTTGCAAAAGTGTATTACTCCTACATCTTATAAGTATATGGAAATAATAAAGCATTAATATTCACACAGCATACAGCTATTAAGTTATGGTGTCATTTAAGGAACAATTACGCAATAAGTAATAAGTTGATTGGTCATCATGTACTCCCAATACCTGTCCTTGGTACTATTCGCTATACAGCGTATATAACTTCAGTAGGCCAGTACCTAGAAAATACTTTCGAATCACAAAGCTTTGCTTATCACCCACGCTGCATTCGATCGTAGCCTGGTAGATTTAAACACAAACTCTCCAAAATCTGCTGCCATGGTCTCATCTTTCCGCCAATTGATTGGCGTCACACCATCGACTGCCGCAGTGCAAGATAGCACGTTAGTCATCATTGATGCGCAAAATGAATATGCTGAANGGCTATTGAAGGTCACTAACGCCACTGAAACCCGGAAGACTATCTCTACGTTACTAGAGAAGTATCGAAGGAATGGTGGAAAAATTGTCCATGTCGTACACGAGACGTCGGAAGGCGCGCCTGTGTTTACTCCCAATACAAGACTATCGCAAGAGTACGACGAACTGAAGCCACAAGGCGATGAGAAGGTCGTTCGAAAAGCACATCCATCTTCATTTGCAGATACATCACTGGATGAGCTGCTTCGGTCGGAAGGCGTGAAAAAGGTTGTGTTGGTAGGCTATATGGTAAGTTCAGTCTCGACCGTTGTCCCTAGCTTCCTACATCTTCACTAACTGGACGGTGAAGGCTCATGTATGTGTTTCTACTACTGCCCGTGATGCGGCAAGACTTGGCTACGATGTTCTTGTGGTAGAGGACTGTGTAGGCGATAGGGATATTCCCGGTGCAAGCGGTGCTGAGGTTACTCGGATGGTGATACATGAGCTGGCAGATGCATTCGCGACAGTGATCCGGAGCGACGAAGTCGAGTAGTCTATTCTGTAGGGTCTTCGTGCTGTAGCATACGCTACCGTGTTACTAGACCCGTTAAACATACTTGGACCCTTTTCGAATATTAGCAACTAGTATGACCCGTAGTCATCATCCTAGTCTAATGATATCGGCGTGCCGATGTGCAGCTCAGGATCTGCGAATATGACTGGGGGCACCTCCTAGTAGGAGCATGACCTCTGCGAGCGCTTATTGACACGAGTGGCCGAGTCGCAGAAGTTGGCGTATGATACAATATTCACATCTCAGGTAGGCGCTTGTATTATTGCGAGCTGTCAAATCAAGTGTCAAAATTCTAATTTTGACACTGGACTTGCAAACTCGGCTGCAGGCGACTACGGACATATCTTGCACGTACGTGGTCCTGATTCAATTTTGAGTCTTCGGGGGCATTAGCTATTGCTGTTTTCAGTCACGTTGTCGCTGGCGCGGAGGTAAAAAAAGATACCCAAGCTTTTGTAGACAACAAAACTAGATAACTTACATCCCGGCTCAGAGAGTGAGGAGTCTTTTCTCTGCTAAGCGCAATATGAAGACATCCTATTCTCATTGGGGTGGCATGTTGTCCGGAACACGACTCGAATGAATCAATGTGGAGCGACCGTGATGACATTGAGTACGATTTCTTCAAGCACTCACGTTTAAACATTTACGCGGGGTGACGCACGCCACGGGGCAACGCATGCTCGCGACCTGACCCAACAGCCTTTCAATCGACATTACCTGTCGCAACCACTATACAGTCCAATTCAAAGTCACTAGATGCATTCTCCAGTATATCGAGCTCATCCTCAGATATTTTAATGCTGATTGACCGAAGACCTGGCCGTAGACGACCCAAACCCTTCGCTGTACTTGCCTCTGCCTCCTTCGCGATTTTCAACAGTTCAACTCGTGCTGAGCACAAATTCACCTTTCAATGCTATTCGCTTGCCCATGTGAAGATCCTGTCTAGTACGGAATAGCTGCTTGCGAAGCGTTACATTTTCGCTTTGGGCCATCTCAAGTGCTCGGGTCAGCCGCTCGATATAGCGCTTCGTCGTAGATGAAAGCTCGCCTGGCTTAGCCAAATCACTGCGGAGCACTGTGTTTGCGCGACGGAGCTCGGTACCCAGGAGAGCTGCATAATAGCGCGGTGTCAAGGTCCGACGTTTTGATCAGTGTACGTGGCGTACTTGTTGTGCGACGAGGCGTTTCTGGCTTCTTGCTTAGTACTTCAAACAGGCTTAGAGGCTCCAAAGCAGTAGCCCTCCAGCCACTGACGATATTACTCAATGTAAAAGCCTTCTGTCTTGCTTATATATACATTTGAGTCCGCTCTGTGCGTGCGATGCGGCCAGGATCGAGTCTGGTGACGGCGTCGGCCTCGACAGCTAAGGTCCGCTTGAGCGGCGCAAAGACGCTCACATCAAGTGGTTGAAGCACATGAGAGCGATGAGGCGGCAGAACGAGTAAATCCATTTCATTCTCCATGCAGAACGCTATCATGTGGGCCGTCAAGTGGCGTCCATGGCCGTCCAACATGAGCAGTCGCGAGGATGGCCGCACTGATGTCGACGGGCGCTTAGCTTCAACAGCTGATGCTAATTCGCCACTCCGTCGCCCTGTCACACCCTTTGCACGTGATGCATTTTTCTAGATTATATGACTAGACGAATCTTGCTCAACAAGAGCACTACCTTCCCGTCCCCTAAGCGTGTAGACCTGTAATAGTCTCCTTCTACTGTGAGCAGTCTCGATCATTTATATATGAGTTTAAACGCTTCTACTATTCTTCAAACACAGAATTATCTGCCTCCGCATGTAACGGTGCTAAGGAATGCTGAGAACAAGGTAGAAGCCATCAATACAATAACAAGGCCTTGTCTTTTCCCACTTTCACTGCTTCCTGGCACTCGCCACGCCAGTATTCTCCTCGGATATAGCCGGTCAGAAGGCCAAGTGATGGCGCCGTTAGTTGTTCAATTGTAGTGGAATTGTGCAGCTTGTTTCTCAGCATGTCAGCCATAGACCGTTCGCGGGATGCGCCAAAACAATGAGTCATTCCTTACGGCTCCTGTGCTCAGCTGCAAGCTTGGAGAGGTCGTATTCGGTAGGAAATCGTAGGATCCTTCTTCATGTAACTCAAAGAAGTGCTCTAGCGATCAGATATCAGTCTGATAAATGGACAGAAGCATTTCTAGGAGGCAACAATCGATAGAGCCTATCTATAGACCAAGGACATTTCTAATGCCAAAGAGAGTGCGGAGTAGAATTGATATGCGTTATAAAGACAGGCCCTTTATGCCTGCCTCCATGGAGCAAGTGAACGACATGACATTGACTGCCCCAGAATTATATAGCTAACATGGCTTAGCGCTAGGTACCTCCACTGCTTATTCAGATGAATGAAGTCACGTTGAGGGGCCGCTTGGTGTCAGAGAACTCCTGCTTCAATAGATTAGAGGGTCTTCTTATCTTTGAGCTGCGCTTCTTGACTGAGCTAATCTCTCTTCTAAGTAGTGAAGTATACAGACCCAATTAGGTTATCTAGCTAGAGTAGTTAATATCAGATAAGAGTTGCCCTTTTAAAATTGGCTTTTATGGGGGTCATAGCCTACTACTTCAGATATGTGTACAATTGTAGCTGACAAATCTAGCTAGAGAATTCTTCTACCACTTATAGATTCTGCAGTATTCAACTACCGAACGGCCCTCGGACCGGACACGCGCTTGGCCTTCCTGTGCATTGCGGTAAGCCGATATCTCGGGAGGTTCAAAGATGTTGTACCCACCGACAACAATGTGACTAGCTGCAGAAGGAGCAAGATAAGTATCAAAGATTGAGATAAGTATCTCTACTGCCATAATACTTGCCCTGGTACCGTTCCTATACTGTCACACGTTTCTTCTAGCTATCTTCTAGCAAGAAATAATCGGCGATTGTCAAAATGGCGACGAAAGACGAAGACCTCAAGCTACAAAGCGAATATCTACCTAGCTACCATACGGTAGAGCAGGTGCCATACATTCTCCCAAATGAGTCAGCAGCTCCTCTCATTCGCAATTGCTGGAACGAATGACCGCTAATATATCTCTCAGTGCACCTGAACACGTTCGGCTCGAGACACAAGCACGCCATTTATCAGCCTTGATGCAAGGAAAACTTGTGCATGCAAAGATTGTATCACCCAAGCGAGTCCTCGATGTGGGCTGTGGGACTGGGATTGTCACAGGACACCTAGGCGAGCAGTTTCCTGGCGCTCAAGTTCTTGGCATTGATCTATCTCCAGTCCCAAACCTCCGGCAGGCACCAAGCAACGTCGAGTTCTTTCAGGGTGACTTCCTCAACAAGAAGTCTAGACAGTGGACGACAAGTGGCTCGCTCGAGGAACCGACCGGCTTCGATCTCATATTCAGCCGTCTTTTAGTATGTGGCATGAACAAGTGGCCAGAATTTGTGCAAACGGAATTTGATCTTCTCAAACCTGGCTGCTATGCTGAAATCCACGACATTGACTGGGTGTGGTACGATGACGATAAGCGTATTATTAGTGATACATGGCCCTGGTGGCAGAAGTTACGCAAGGCTGGCGAGCAGTTGGGCCTTGACTTCCAGTGTGGCAGCAGAGCCGCAAATTGGCTGCGTGATGTCGGATTCGTCGATGTCCAAGTGACAGAGTACCGCTGGCCATTTGGTGGAGCCTCGGAGACCACATTAGAGATGCAGGAGATGGGTGATTATGTGGCGACCGCCATGCCAGAGATGGTATGGCACATGATTGCGAAGCTTATGGGCAGCAAAGCGTCGGCACTTGAAATTCAGCAAATGAGGGAAGAGATGAAGGGAGATCTGGCCCCTCAGCAAGGAAAACATTGGATGTTTTACGTGACCGTTGGGATGAAACCTAGAGATGCAAAGCCGCGTGGCAGAGACTAGACCAATCATGCAAGCTCCCCAACCCGCAATGCAGCAATGGAATCGTTGAAGTCAGGCAAGCGCTGAAGCTATCGTGAGCTTAAACTTTTGATATACATAGATAGCGTTTGTCGGCCCGCATCTCCTGAATTGCGGCCCGTACATTGTTTGACAGCCACGGGCCGAATCATCCTGAATGTCAGAACAGTAGTAATAAATTACATAGTTGCGTTGCTTGGGCGGCGGATTGGCTAAGCCAGGCGGGGGCGTTCCGGTCCTACGCCCCCACACTTGGATGCCTTAAGGCATTATGAGCAGCTCAACTTACTGTATGTTTCAGAAGCAATAGTAACATTTGCTTAACTACCTTCCCAATTACTTATCTAGACTCCCTGATACCGTTACCTCCCAATTGTTGGGTCTGAGATTCAAATTCCCGCCTCCCCAGTCTCCCTTGTCTTTAGAGCATCATGAATGCCGTTATATGCACTGTGGAACTCCATATTCTCCACTGCGCGCTCTGCTACGCCCTTCGTCGTATGCGACTTCCTCGTCTCAGTAAGAACCCGTGTCGCCCGGGGCCTCCTTACGCTTTCCACCAACTTCAGAATGTCAGCTACGTCCTCGCTGCGAGTTCCTGGTGCGAGCAATCGTAGGCTTTCTGCATCCTCTATCGACATGTTGGCTCCCTGCCCTTGCATCGGTGTCATTGCATGCGCTGCATCGCCGATGAGTATTGCACGACCGCGCGTCCATGTCGGTAAGGGCTCAAGATCTTGCAATTCCCAGACCTTAACTTCGGCGGCGGCACTTTATCCATCAGTTGATATGATGCCGCTCAGGATACTAACAGGACGCAGCTTACCTTATGATCCTCTTGAGATCTTCTCCAAAATCCCCAAAGGCTTCGATCATCTTGTTGCGGTCGGCGTCCACATGCCAGGATTCGGTCGTTTCCTTAGTCGAATTTTGAGTGCGTAGGATCAATGAGATGTTGAAGTATGTCTCGTCACGGACAGGATACACAGTCACAACGCGAGGTGTACCATCCGCGGCGGAGATGACTGAAGTACGATTACGACAGGTCCTTGAATCCCACCAGTGAGGAAGGGGGAGTTCTTTGAGCGCCGCTTTGGCATCCTCGGTCGATATGATCAAGCGGTAGCACGTCATGCCCGTTTTCCTTGCAGTGCGTTCCTCACCTAAGACACTCGAGCGGAGGCGCGAGTGGATTCCGTCCGCAACTGCCTGGGCGTTAGTATGTGCATCATACACGGAAGAAACCACGCTTGGCGTACCGACCACAACATCGGCAGTAACGGTTGAACCATCTTCGAGAGTAACAACGCCCTTTTCAGGGTCCAAAGCAACAGCAGCATTGTCATATATCATTTTGGTAGGCTTGACATCGATCCCAAGATCCTTGGAATTGGCTGTCGCCAGCCTCATCAACTCGTCTCGAAAATCAGACCGTTTGAGCGCTATGCAGTCGCCGCCAAAACGTTCCCTCGGATCCATTTCGACGTCCTGAGCAATCGTGAGATCTTGGTTGTACATTCGAATACCGAGGATCGATACGGCACCAGTACGTTTGCGATCATACCCCACCGAATCGAGCACTTTAGTGGCGTTCGGCCCGAGGATGATACCCTGCCCTCCTGTTGCAACAGCGAGGTTGCCGCGTTCGTATACGGTGACATTGTGATGTTTGCGAAGAATACGAGCCGCGGTCAGGCCCGCGAGGCCAGAGCCAACGATGATGGCGTTGAGCACCATAGTATAGAAACTTTTCAACAAGCTGTGAGGTGCCGTGGGCAATGAGTGTGCATGCAGTCAGATTAACAAAGCCTTTGATTGTAATTGGGTGAATGCTCGCAGATCATATCAGATTCTGAGATAACCCTTTGTGTACTCACATCATGTCTTATATATCCCGTATGTCCGAGGTTCTACATGGCCGATGGCTAATATATCCGGTCGGCCGAGCCAAGTAACTTTAACCCCGTGTTATCGTACCATTTAATTCCGCTACCTGGGTACCAAGTAGCCTCAGGTCTTCTCTTCCAGGATTTAACGGGAACAGGCGGAATTAAGCAGTATGAGAGCCACGATCCTCTTCTTGAGTCTAGCCTCGAAAAACACATGTTGAGAGAAAGTGTGCGAGGAGATTTGAACTCGAGAGGTACAACCAGAAATGCTATACGGTGCTCTCACAACGATCTGTACGTTCAGGTAGAGTCCAGAAGTCATTCAAGCTCACGTACGGATCTCCGTTGTACCTAGATGGGGAACGTCTATATTCATGAAGCGACACTGACGGATGAAGAGCTGTACGATCGATCGATAATTCCTAGAAACTCGCTATCTCAATCCTACCGATGGATGTACCCTGCTCATACTTGACCAAGTTGGCTGTTGTAGAGCGTTAATGCTCAGCTCAGCCATCTTTCTACCACAAACTTCATCGCCGCCTCCCTATACGGCTCCCAGAGCGTGGGCTCGATGTCGAAAGCGTGGTCTTGTCCCTTCGCAACATCAAAGCGTATGTCGGTCGCTGGGAGCTTCGTTCTGATTTGTTCTACAAAAGCCTCGGACTGGCGCAGATATACGACGGTATCGTCGTCGCCGTGAATGATCCAACTGCCAAATCTGAGCATTGATCGCATCATTTGCTTGAGGGAAGACTTACACGTTTCTAGGTAGCCGAGCGCCATTTCGCACTCTCTCCGTCGGTAGATGCTCAGATGTCACATGCGCATCCCCATAGTGAAGCATCTGCGCGTAAAACTCGCCGTGCTGGGCGAGAGAGACGCAGAATGGCGTAATCTCAAACCCTCCTTTCGACGCAATGACGCCTCGTCGCTCCCGGACCCATTCGAGAGCGGTTTCCTTAGGCAGTATTTGATCGGCTGGGAATCGCATTACTGTTGGCTGCCCCGGCTTCGGTCCGTTGAGAAAGATCTCGTCTTTCAAGTCGAGACCAGGATATGCCATCCCAAGCACAGACACTTCTTCAGGATGCGATATTGCCAGCTGTGAGGTGTAATATCCGCCAGCTGATGCACCGGTGAGCAAAAGCCGGTCGAAGTCAATAGAGAAGCCTGGGGCACGTTGTTCCAGCACCATGGGCAGATCTTTGCGAGTCCAATGCCAAAAGTCTTCTAGATCTTCCAGCTGATCGGCCACGCCGTTTGGCGTCGGGAGCAGGCGATAATCTGCTGAGACGATGATAGCGCCATGGTCAAGAGCAAGGCTGATAATCCAAGGCGCGAAGAATGGCGCAAACAGGGAGTGTGCAGTGGCGTAGAAGCCGCCGTGGACATTAACGATGACTGGTCGAGGCCCAGGCTCCAGCTTTTTCGGAATGATAATTGCGCTCTTGATGTTGTGCGACAAGACAGTTTTGTACCTGAAATCGTTAGGGCGTCTCTCTGTGGCTGAGTCATAGATACTTACGTCTCTTCGAAGATGTCAAAGGGCTCGAAGATAGAGTCGTCGGGCCAATTGATGTTAGACATTTCGTTTATGTACGGTGCTTGTGCGGTGAGGTATGTAGCGTTTGGGGTGCCAATGCTGTTGATCCAGCAAAATCGATACTTGACCACTGTTCATATGAATATGTGACCATTTTATCTCTCAGCAATGCCTTGCTGTTTATCAGACTCAACGGAAAGTGACATTCCGTGTATTGGTCAGCCTCTAGCTTTTGACGGATGGCCCCGTTCCGTCTGCTTACGAAATATGCCTCAAGCGTCGGTATCACCTTTCCGCATGGAACCTTCAACAATCGAGTTGACAAGACGTTCTAAAGTGAATTCGACACGTATATAAGCGTGTCCTGGGCTCAATACCATGCGTTCAGCCGTGCGATATCTTAACAAATTTGATACTCAACATCGTTGCCTATTCGATCGCATCGACTCAACATGCATCTTTCCGCACATACCTGGATGCGACCAGAGTCTTTACGGACGACGCTGGCTCGCTTGAAGCCACTGGGTTACTCGAGCATCGAATTGGCCGGTGAGCCAATGCAGTATCCCGTACCTGAAACACTGGCCCTGCTCAAAGAGTATGACATTCGGTGCTGGGGAACCGTAACCATACAGACTGGAGCCCGAGATCTGACCGCTCCATCCGCTCAACAACGTCGCGAAACGGTGGCGTACATGAAGTCTGTTGTTGAGATGTCCGCTCAGCTTGGCGGTAAGATTGTGACTGTCGTGCCTGGACGGGTCGGAAAAACAATCGCAGAGGCATCACCACAGGACGAATGGAGGTGGGCTGTTGAAGGCTTGCGTGAGGTCGCTGTTTTGGCTCAACAAAAGAACGTTTTGATCGCGCTGGAGCCTTTGAATCGTTTCGAAACGCACTTTCTTAACCGATCGGATCAAGTGCTCGCCCTCGCAGACGAGGTCGGGTACAATTGCGGCATCGCATTCGATACTTTCCACATGGGGTTGGAAGAGAGAGATATATTTGCAGCGATTCGCGCTTGCGGGTCCCGTATCTTTGACGTTCATACTGGAGACAGCAACCGGATGGCAGCTGGAGACGGGTCTCTCGACTGGGCGAAGATAATAGGTGCGCTACGCGAGGTTGGCTATGAAGGGGCTCTCGCATTCGAGTCTATGCCACCCATAGACCGCACGCCGTTGGGCAAGTTCGGAGCCACGCAAGTCGAGACAGACCTTAGTGATGTCCCTTCCGGCCAGCTGCAGTTCATCATCGATCATGGGTCGGGTTTATTGTCAAATGGTTATTACACAGGTTTAGTGGAAAGGAACGCAGAAACTCTTCGCCCACTATTGAGCTGAAAGACAGATAACGAGCTGCTATGGGGCTAAAACTTTGGGCCGAAGAGCAGGGATGGACTGAGTAGTGGCACGCAAGCGGAGTAGCGCCAGATAGATTATCGTACTCGAATCGATATGCTTTCGCTGACCAATCTGTGTAGTTCCGTTCTTGGCGCTGTGGCGGAGGACACCTTCCGTCTTGATCATTCTCTGAGGCTCCTGGTGAATTGCCACCTCCTTTCCAACATCATTGATTCGGCTTTTTGTGGCATTACGTAGTTTAATGGAGGTACGAAAATCCGAACATATGTAAATTTGTAGCCTCATCACCATGCAGTCCGAAGCTCAAAGTGCGGTCGCACCTCGTTTGAAGAAGCGAAAGGTTGTTACTGCCTGCGACTTCTGCGTGCGTAGGAAGGTAAGGACACCATATGCTGTGTGTATACAATGAGAGATAGATCGCTCATTATATCTAGCTAGGCTGCGACAATGCCAAGCCTAAGTGCAATAGGTGCGCACAGCATGGCAGAGACTGCACCTATGCGGAACGGCAGCACAAAGAGAGGTTCGATCATCCTATTGTGGACCTCCAACGTGCGACTGACGAACTTTCAGACCTTCCAAACTTCGCATAGCGCAGCTGGAGGAAGAGAATGGCCGACTGCGCAAGTTAGCCGCGTTCGCACAACCTCATGGAACGTCGCCAGACCACAGCCAGCGATCGACGCTGCAGCCAGACGATGAGACAAACAGTATAGGTCCCACAGTGCCGGGAAACTGTTTCCCTTCAACCAGTGACGGTCAGCCTTCGTCCAAAATGTTCACGGCCAATACAATCCCGACGTTGCACATCTCTGCAGCAAGAGAGAGCCACCTTTTCGAGAAGACGGCGAGGCAAAGTTAGTCTGCTTATTTTGAGTACATCTGAGTAATGCTGAAGCAAAGTAGGACAGCTCGAGGCGATCGAAGATAAGACTGAAACATTTCGATCACTCAAAATTGACCCCGAGTTCGGTGGGCAACTCCTGTCTGCCTTCTGGAATCGACAGCACGCTTCTGCCCCGACGGTTTACCGAACAGCATTCATGCGGGATATGATCAGTGGAGGTCCATATTTCACGACCCTGTTGTTGAATGCTATACTCTTTGTTGCAACGAAGAATTTGCCTTCGCTGGTAGGTCAATGCTCGACGGCAGATTCTTGCAATGAGGGTTTGCCTTTTCGTGATAATGCCGAAACCGAGCTCTTCGGCGGCAACCGTCAACTCATCTGTGGAAGCGATATAACCACAGTGCAGGCGCTTCTGCTCATGTCAGATGCTTTATACTCTTGGTGTGACGAGAAAAGCCTCTCGTGGCACTACTTGGGTATAGCGATCAACACTATCATGGACCTGGGACTGCATACTATTCGCTCGAAATTCTATTGTAACGGGTCAGCAGAGGATCATGAAGTCGGCAGGAGGGTATTCTGGGCAGCATATGGTAAGAGTCGCAATAACGATGACCAGCTGTGCCTAACTGATGGTTGTAACAGTTCGCGACAAACAGCAAAGCATCTACCAGGGACGTCCTGCACGGCTCCGGTACAGCAACAGCAATGTTCCGATATCCTTTCTGGACGACTATGACGAGCTCCAAGCTTTCGACACTTTCACGTACTCAGAGAGCCCACGACAAACTGACATTCCCACACGGAGTATCTCTTGCTTCGAACAACTTTGTAGACTGAGCATCATTGCCGAGTCGATCTTGGACAGCATGTATTCCGAAAAAAGCTATACGAAAGATGCAGGGGCTCTACTGCGCTCTTCAGTCAGTCTCCAGGCCGAGCTTGATCAATGGCACAAGATGCTTCCGCCTTATCTTCGTGTGCAGGAAGGTGATTCGAAAAGTTGTGACATTCTGCCACACACGCTGTCGCTCACGTAAGTCCGCTTCTGGATTACTCGTACTGTTACAGAGCTGACTATGATTCAGGACTACTTTCCATACTCTGATCATACTTCTCCACCGACCATTTGTGTCTGATGGTCACCTTCAAAGCATCGTCAGATCCAACACAGCCGCAGCATTCAAGCTCTGTGTGAAAGCCGCGAACGGAATTGATGGGGTGCTTCAAATATACCAGCAGCGCTTTTGCTCTAAAAGCTGCCCGTACTTCCTCTCGTATGCGACATACGTCAGCGGAACAATCCATGTCCGTGTGGCTGCGCAAAGTCACACCGGCTCAGAAGCGCATCTCGCACTGTGGAACTGTCTCGCGATACTTGAAGAACAACAGACCTTGTGTCATGCACCACGTCAATCCATGAAAATTCTCATAGGCCTCGTTAAGCGACTTGCCGTTGATCCTGGGCGACACTATAGGGTGGAAGTATCGCGCTCGGACCAGTCAGAACAAAATCAGGGGGACAATGAGCCACGTCAATCATCGGGCGAGGTGCTGGCTCGCAACTTATTGGCTCATTCGCCCAGTGCATCTATAGATTTAGGGTTCGAGCCTGGCGATTTTGACATCAACGCCGTGATGGACAGCTTTGACTTCGACCATTCTATTTCATCGGCACAAACATACCCGAATGGTATGTCTGTTACAGGTATGCTTAACAACACGGAATCTGGCGTGCCTGTCACTATAGGACAGGCAGACACGAATTTCGAAGACCCACTACTGATAGACTATTCTACACTCTTTGATCCAGTGGTTGGCATTGATGCATTATGTACGGACACGATGTGGTCATTTACAGGTGCCGGGTAGGGTTACACGTTTACCCCCTGAACTGATGTCAAATCTAAATTACCTCGAAACAGTTTTAAACGGTCAATACTGCTCTCTGATATGCTAGTAGTTGACGTTTGTAACTAACCGCGTATTTGTCCAGTCATTTCCTGACCTAGTCGCAGCAGTACTCGAGTTGCTGGAAGCTTGCTATTGCTGCAATTTTAGACATTAGGACTTTGCCAATAGTGAGTAGGATTATCGTCTGTTTGAAAAGCTCAGTTGCTCTCTCCTGTCTGTTTCGAAGTTGCCCCTGTATCGCCCCACACTCTTATAGATAGGCTTCCCAAGACAGATGTATGAAGCGGTGTCGAATTGCTTGGCCGCAACGTGTGGACCGGTGCGGACCATCTTCACGGCTTAGTACGTATGAGATGTTATGCGTCTGACCTGATTGTTCTGCCAAATTAGGTCTGGAGACAGTCGAAGATCGTCAAAACTCGGTGGCACGGCTTACGGCGATCTAAGCCATAGGACGTTTTTGATTCCCCCTGTTCAGCGTCACAGATGTGAACGGCCAAACCTCTTTATTTGCTACCAGAGCAAAGCACAGATGGTAAAATGAGATGTGCTTTCACCATCTTCCAAAGTGCAACCATGTTTTACGCATGCGGCTTTCTCACAGATGATCATGATTCTACACTCAAGACAATAAACTAATTTGAAGATCGTCAACTGCAGTGTATATCATCAGTTCATGCGGAGCTGAATGCTTGCGCGGGAAACGAGATACGGAGTCTTGTATTTGGATTCCCCAAAAGACAGTAAATGTATCCGGTGGGTTGGCTCAACTGCTAGACTCTGCATACCAATTGCCCGTTGTCGTAGGTGCTCAGGTAGCGTTATCCTACATTCGCCGCTGATGTAACGACTGTGTGGATCATTCCTGGGAAGGAGCATCCCCAAAGTGAGAGATTGTCTAAGAACTCCACACTATCAGCAACTTCCAAATTACTCTCGTCGCAGAAGAGATTGCTTACTCCGATATTAACGTTTCTTTCCTCGCCGTCCTTAGATTTACCGCTCGTAGTAAGGAGAAGGAAGGACACAGATTTACACGTAACGATACAAGGGTATGGGTTTCAGTCTCACTCCTGAGAAGATATGTGCTTATGTGACTACTTCCAACATATTTTAAACCCAACTCTTTTAGTAGATTATGAGTAGCCTTATACTATTACGCTACTAATAAGTTTGAACAAATCAAGTCGGCTCGTTCGATTATACTAGTAGGAATTGCCAGTATCCGGCTTCCTAGCAGGAACTAGGACCTATTAGCTATATTAGCGCAGTCTCGTAGTGGCGTTGTAAAATTATTCATGCGCGAGGGACCGTAGCGGCACAGCTAGTAAGATGCCTCTGGAAAGAAAAGAGAAGCTGTGGGATCGGATGCTTTATCTCAATTTGAAATATCAAATAGTATCGAGAAGTATCCTGCTAGAGACGTGAGGCGTGCTAGAGAGGTTACATTTTCGGTCACCGCACCCTTGATTCCCGTAGTGCCGTTCCAAGAATATCTACCCAGGGATTCAGTCGCAATAGTAGCGCAGCGCGGGCGGTGATGTCTTGGACAACGATGGGCACGCCTCAATCTGTGCTTCTCTCAAAGACACTCTGCCAATAGAGCGTCCCTACTTCACAAGCTTCATGGCTAAATAACTGATTGTATTGACAAGCCATATCCCTCATTTCCTCCCACAGCCACTGCTCTGCATCAAAGCCATCGCCGAAATATTTTCTCGCTTCTGGAGCACTTTCATGCCATATCCGACGCATACTACCATTGCTGTCAACGATCGTAGTGTTGTGTTTGGTGGAAAACATCCATTCTGGATCCAGCTTAGGATTGTGGGCATGCATGAAGAATGCTCTTGGTCGGTGGATGTCACTGGAGGCCTTTGTGCTAGCAAAGTCGGCAATGGGATCGAATTGCGCCATGGTGTTTTTTCTTTCTTCGCCATCTTTGGTTGTATAACCGAGATGCTCTACATGCATCTTCACTTGGTAGAAGGAGCTGTTGGTTGCGATAGCGGACCAGCGGAAAGTCTCTTTGTCCCCTTCCCCTAAGGCGCCCTGTGAGTGAAGTTTATAGTAGAAGTCAGGACCGTAAAAGTTGTAATACGCAGCTAGTAACAATGCATTTCCGTGGCTGCGCTTCGAGTAGACAATCTCCCCAGCTTCTGATGCCGCTTGTCGTTCATCCATAGCTGGCATTGGGATGTTTGCGATGTCGAAGAAGAGGGGTGATTCTGTTGGATACCAGAAGTCAGGCCATAATATCAGGCCATGAGTCGTGAAAGGTGGACTCTCGAACAGAACATCTGGATTATAGATAGGGAAGCAGTCGGCATCAAGGTAGAGGAAATCCTCAAAAGATGACAGCAGCATAGCTATCATTTTGTACTGATACTTCCCGATCCTAGCTATATCCTCGCCAAGGGTATCGCTTAGAGAGATGCATTTCGCGTTGAGCACAGAAAAGATATCTTGGCACACCCTAGGATCTCCCTCGGAAGGGTCTCTTAAGAAGACCTCGATAGGTAAGTTGTTTCCCGTTCGGCGTATCATGCGGACTGAAACCAGCGCATGTAGAAGATAGCTACCGCCCGCCGTCATCACGATACCTCTCGTGGACGTCACATACGGGAGCCTGTGCTCTCCGGTCTGGAGCCTTCCCAAAAATGCTGCATGAGCTTGTTTAAGAGNCCGGTGCTGCTGGTCGTTAAGGATCACTCTATTTGGTCTTGGTGGAGGTGACTCTTGTAGGCTAACCACGTCGAGGCTTTGGTCATGAGCGATCCGAGAGCAGTTGGGGCGACATTCGGTCAAGTCGCGGTACAGCTCGTGCCAAAACTCCTTCTGGCGGATGGGGAGAAGCTGATACTCATCGGTTTGTTGAGCTCTTAACAAGCGATCCTGCTGAAACAGATGCTTTAACAGAAAAAGCAAAGTCGCGATCACCAGTAGCGAACATGCAATCACGCGAAAATTGCGTGTCTGCCCCCGCATTTTCCAGTCGCTCCAACCTGAAGATGGTTTTGGAATTGATGTGGATCTCTCAGCCTTGACTACTTTTGATCTTTATCTACCCCGGACTATAAGACTGTCAGTCCTGTACACTACGAAGTTACCCAGTTACGAGGGCGCAGCTTCTCCTGCCTTTGCTGCATTGTTTGCCAAATTGCAAAATATGTTGTCATACTNGGCTCGTGCCTGTGTAGTTGGCCAGGCAACCGCCGCACAATTGAATTCTTCGCTGAGGGCTGCGAGGTTTTTCATACGCTACCCAGAGATTTTCGTGGAATTGCCGCCTCTGATTCCCCAGAGCTTTCTCTATTCTATAGTAAAACAGCAGTAGCTTCTTGGATCTAATTGCAGTCGCCTAGACCCAGTTACAGAGAGTAGAGAACGACTGAATCTGGCTGACGTCTGTGTCACAACACCGATAAGTAAGGGATAGCACAGACCAAGACACTATATAAGCTTGAAATGCGCCGCATTCCAAACCGTTCCCCCGCAAATGCCACAGATACACCTCGGAAACGTGTCGCGTTTCGAAGCACCATCCAGAGACCCCAGCTGAGTCGAGCTGCATTGCAAGAGCTTAGAGATATGGTTTGCGTCATAAAAGCGAGAAAAAGTAGATCAGCGGAATGCCCTGCTCCAGCAAGGACGGTTTCTTACTCATAATGCCTCATAGGGAGTTCTCAAGGGAAAACCCTCGAGGTTTTTCAGAACAAATCCTTATAGATGACTCCATACAGACTCTCGATGATTCCTCACGAAGTCTTCCTTATGCGGGGATCCTCGTAGGAAGATTCCCTCCTCCAGTATCAACAGCAACGATGGTTGTACAGTGAACTCTCTTCATTTCCACGTCTTGGCTGCCTATTTGGCTGATAGAGGGTTCAGAAAATACTGCTAACAGCACAGATGCCTTATTGTACACATCCAGATTAACACTATCTGAGGCTACGAAGAGAAGAAGGCAATAGCTATATTATAGCTGCCCAGATAAGGCTAGGGCTTGCCACGTCTAAGCCAGGAAAGATAACTAGATTTTTGGCACCACTAGGTTCCACGCCGTGAGTGTGGAGGGCAATAGAATGAGTGCTAATGTGAATAAAGTTAGGGTTCAAAGGGAAGTAGAAGAGGACATCATATGGCGGTAAAGCCTCGTAAGCTACCGAGGCTTTTGCAGCTTTAATGTGTTTTGTGGGACTCCAGTTGGACGAGGATGTGACTCTTTAAACAATAGCTGGCCGCATTTTGTATGCCACCTGGGTGGTGTTCTGGAGGCGTGATCAAGCTGTATCACATACTCTAGTGAAAGGCGACATACATTGCGATAACGTAGTACGGTCTTGGGGGAAACCAATGGCCCTCCTCTATACCCCCGCATGCATGTGTAGTATTCACGCTGAAGCGTATAGAAAGTCTAACGCTACCTTTATTTATAGATGCATCTTTGGAATGACCTTGGCAGGGAGTAGCAGGCGACAACGCTAAGGGCGTGCGGCGAAACGCTAAGTCGCCATTTTCTATAGCAGACCCAAGAAATATCTGGTGCCTCGTATAGCTAGGCTAACGAGGGCCGAAGTAAAGCTGAGGGAGGTTCCGGGGCTCGGCATTGCTTTCATAATAGTGAGTGGCGACATATCACGTGCACCCCGCAGTGACACTTCGGACAAATTGCTAATCCGCACTAATGCAAGCAGCCGTGAATGTGAACAAATTCGAATTAAGAAGTGGACATGAGTTGTGAGACACGTATCATTTTTACACCCTAAGAGCAATATACCAGAAGTGGGACCTATCATCATTCAAAACAAAAAGTCTAGATCTGAATCTTTCTACACGCCCTTCCGCCATAACAAAAAGGTTAGAAAAGTTAGCAAGATGGATTATCTCAGCACACTCTCACCTGAGCTTCTTCAATCAGTTGCTGCGTTCTTATCCCGTAACGAACTGCTCGCTCTGCGCTTGGTTTCCAAGCAGGTATCCGCACATGTGCATCGGGAAGTTCTCTGGCGTTTCTTCACCCACAGACGGCATCTAGACATTACTAGAAGCCTTCTAGTACTTGAACAGATCTCACGGGCGCCGCATTTACGCAAGCAAATGCGCAGCATTACGATAGAGGTCGTTGGCTCAGAAGCCCAAGCTGTGGTAGCCCAACGGGACCCAGGTGAGGCAGCCGCTATTACAGGCAACATTAAAGAGTGGCTTTCATACTCTGATCATGTCGAGTTTCGCATATCGGATGAAGGGGACGCGCAAGCGCGTAGTCAGCATCCCAATGTAAAGCTGCTAGCAGCAGCATTTGCGAATTTATCCTGGGCCAAGATCTATCCAGCTCTCATTATTCGCTCATTTTCAACATACGGACATCACCAGGAAGATGTAGTGGCCTATGGCACCCTGAGCGCAAAGCGTGCTTCACTCCGTCACGGAACGTTAGATATTCGCCGAAGCCCAAGTCCACGCGAAGCGACTGCGCTCGGCCTTCTGGCCCTCATAGATGTAGAACAATACTGTGTGCCGGAATTGACGCTGGACTGTGGAGGTCGCTCGTTCGGTCCCCAAACCCTCCAGCTCCTTGATCGCTTGAGTCCGACTTTATGGGCGCATCTGAAGAGATTGTCTGTCGCATTGGAAGTCGACACGACAATGCCGGAACAGCGGAAGCAAATCTGCCGCTGGTTTGAAAGTATGCCTATGCTAAAAACGCTACAACTTAGCCTCTCGCAAAGCGCCAACGTTCCTTTGGGAATGCAGTGTTGTAAGCAGATCACTGACTGGCTCCAACACTCAAGTCTAGCAGAACTTCATCTGCTCCAAGGCGTGTTTACCATTGAAGGTTTGACCGCTCTTCTCCAGTCTCAGAGTGAGCACCTCCGCGGACTACGGATGCAAGGTCTTGGCCTAAAGGCGCCAGAGTGTTGGGCCACTATCTTCAGCACAATTGCCGCCAGGATGAAGCTCGACTGGGTGCGCATAAGTGAACTAAGTCAAGGTGGATCTGTTCTTGAGGAGGGGCCATGGGAGCATGGTGGCGCATTCTTATTTAACGGTGCAACAGAAGTCAGAGAGAGCCTAGAGCAATTTGCAACAAATGCGAGCTTCTTTGAGACTAGCGATGTAGAGGATTGACTTTTCCGCTAGAAGTAGGGTGCGTTCGGTAGCTCCATTTGATCGTTCTAGTCGACCTCCAATCAGGTAGATCTAGTGAGAAATATTAATTTTCTAATTGTAAGGATCTCATATTACGCTGTTTTAAAAGAGAGGACTAGAAATGGCGGTTACATTTTGTGTCTATAGTTCTAGTTCTGGTTAGTGACAACTACATTCCACTATTTTTACCTGACAAGAGGCTCGCCTGGAGTCAGCCTAACCCCAGATTTCTTCTATATATATTTATATTCCCAGTTAAAGTATATATATATCTAGGATAGATCTTAGATACTAAGACCCTACTTATTTTTGAATCTATCCTAGAATCTAATATAAATAATAGTTAGAATCTACCCTATTACTTTGCAGGAACGCGCTAGATGTAGCGTTAAAGAAAAATTGGGAGATGCGATCAAAGACAATGAATACCGGACGGGTTCTGTATCTGGCTTCGCTTGGGATGTCGTGCCCGGTCTGATTAAGATTGGCTATGCGAAAGACACTCCGAGTGACCGAGTAAGGCAATGGCACAAATGCCATCCTGGAGCCACTCAGGTTTCTAACATAACTTTCGATTTCCTTCACAGAATGGAAGGGCTGATTCATACACAAATGGCTGACAAACGACAAGAGCTGAAGTGCCGTCTGGATGTATGCCCCTTCAAATACCACAATGATTGGTTTGAAAGCTCAGTTGAAGAGACCAAGATTATCGTACGGCAATGGAAATCAATCTCATGGATAGAGCATCTTTACGACCTAGAACAACGGAAGCTGACTGAGTATTGGGAAAGCGCCCTGCAAGATCTCCTGACAGGTTTGGATATGACCACAAGGACTCTGCTTGGACTCGCGAAAAAGCAGCCGACGGTAATGGATCCGCTGTTCGAGGATCATGTTGCACAAATGTTTTGACATGACGACAAACACGCTGAGGCACCCAACCGGCTTCGCTAAAACGTGTCAAGATAGGTTTAGCAGCACCTCTTTCGAAATTCTTGCGGCCCCTCCCAGTGCGATGCGCGTCTCCTTAGCCATATCATGATGGAAGACACTATCATCGTGCACATAATCTCAGTACCGTGTCTAAGCATTGCATGACATCGCTTGAGTGTGGTTGCGGCACTTATAAGGCGATCATGCACCATGTCACGCGCGAAAGCCTTCGCTCAAAGCAGAATACAAAGAGATCAGGGAAGTTTTTGGTTGGGTGCAAATGCTTCATGTGTGGAGTCATTGCTCAAGGTGCTTGCCAGAATGTGTGGTAATATATGACTAACCAACAACAAAGGAGATAGAGCAACTGGCCTGTCTGATGTACTCTAGTCGATTTGATACCTTTCCCGCTCATTTTGCCAGGAAGCACAGGCAGAGCTGGCATCTCGTCCCAATATAACCTGACGAAAATTTTGACATGGCGCATGTACGCGATGTCGATGTGGCCACCAGGCTGTAGGGACACGAATTGTCGGATACTGGTAAGCGGCTCGTTGGTGTACAGGTTCTCCCAATCAGGAGTGTCAACAGTTTGACTGATTTCCATGATCACTTGATCACTATCTTTCCGGTGACGAACACGCTCGAAGTACGATTTGCTGTTAACCGTGATGCTTTGGTGGCGCTACGGTGCATGAGAAGAGCGAGACTTGTACCCCAGGCTGGACAAAGAATGTGAAGAACAATCAAAACTTTGCTGCGTTTTAACTGGCTTTACCATACCGTGTATGATATATGTCACGCCCAACACAAGCTAGCTACACCGGTCAAGCAAGCGACGAACCACACGCTGCCACACCTGTACGGCTGCATGAGCCGAGTCAGCCCCGCGTAGCAAGCTAATGATTTGTTTGACCAATCAGCGCTTGCCACGCCACCACTCACGCAGTGTGTGCATTGCCAACGATTGACGATCCGACCCTGATAGCGTGCCACCAGCAACAAGGACTCGCTCAGTCCAATCTTGACGCTCATCTGACTAGAGCTCGCGAGAAGCTCTCAAGACTTTCGACTTGTGTCTTAAAGCTTCAACCAACCTGACTTCCAAGAAGACATTGTCTCTATCAATCGATATCACACAATCAAAATCATGGATGTCGCAGAGACTTGTCTAAATGTTGCCATAGACCATCGAATTAAGGAACTATTTGGCCCTGTGACGCTGCCTGTCGGAAGTTCCGTTCCATCTGCACAATCCAACCCTCAGGGCTTCTGTAGCATCACCGCCTATATCGACAGTCTCCGCAAACTAGACATAAAAGAGGTGGATGTCACACAAAGACTTGCCGGTCCATATGGAGTCACGAGAGGTATTACTGTGCTCTTGAAGCAACCCAGAGACAGGCACGCATTCGATCGCGGCATGGCTGCTACAGTGAGAGATTGCGGAACACTGCAAGCACTACACGACATGTTTCAAGCGGCAACGTTCCGTACCGTTGGTATCTCTGACATAAACGTCATCGACGCCCTACCGTTTGTACGCCCAGCCGACGAGAAGTCTCCATTTTCGAGCGAAACCAAAAAGAATGTGCGTTCCAAAGTCCGACAATTCCTGGAACAAATCGCTCCGAGTGTTGTTATGTGTGCATCTCAGGAGGAAGTTTCAAGCGACCCTCTCGCAGACCTGATCAGCTGCGGAATTGGCAAAAGCTTCACCAGAAACCCTAACATAGACATGGGAGGGCACACATGCTGTAGGGTCAATAGCTTCCACCCGTCTTCGGCGTTGAACTATCACAAGCTTGAGCCAAAACTCCGGCAGTTGCTGCTATTAGAAACTGTGCAAACTTGCCGACAGATCAAAGGGACTTGGGAAACGCATAAGTGGATGTGTGAGCTTAGACTCTCATGTCGGCAAATCTACTCAGGTATGCCTCGGGCTCACTGTTTACAGTTGATCAGAAGCTGAGCATATCTAAGTTAAGAAGATCCAACCAACCAATCTAAGAGAGAGCGTCCAGTTTGTAAGTGATACTCTCACAAAGAGTGTAAGTGCTCTGTCCGACATAATCGACGACGCCTTCTGTGATGATCATTCCACGCTCAGTCTAGTGCAATGGTATGAGAAGCTATTGGGAAGCGAGGCCAGCATGTATTGCAACACAGTTTCTCTTTGTCTTAGGGAATTTGTGCGCTTGAATTCGATTATCTCCCGACAATGGAGTAACAAATACTGGACTACCAAGAAAGAAACAGCACTAGACTCCTGTGTTAAGATTACTAGAGGGCTTGATACAAAGAACGAAGTATCAGGCGATGCTGCGAATGGTACGTCTCGACTTAAGTCTGCTATTGGTGAAGAGCCTTACTAAAAGCAACCACAAGACCTACGTAGCTCTTATACTGCACGTGTGCGGAACATGTTCAAGATGGCGTTTGCGACTATTAATCGGACGTACGATGATGAGGTTGATAAGAGTATGATGGTGCAGTTTCAGTTTTTAACAAACGTCTATCTCGAAGCTGCGGTAATGGTGGAAGTGTTGTTGAGGGATCTGAGCCGAGAAAGCTTTAGGCTATGATCTGTCTCTGTATGTAAAAGGTGAGGGAAGAATTTAGGTAGCTTACGCGAATGATTCGAAGTTCGGAATAATGCTTGCGGAAGACATTCCTCCTGCGACACCTGCACTACTTCCCAATCAGGCGCTTCTAGGAGAAGGCACCAGCTCAGGATTAGACCGGTTCGGCATCTTTAGAAAGTAAATTCTAAAGTAAAAATTACATTATTCGACTTGCTAGGTAATTCTAACTATAAATCTTCTCTTATTATTACTATAGCTATACTATAGCATTTAAGATTTATAATATAAAAGAGGGTATCCTATTGTTAAGGCCAGGCCTGTAGTACTTTGTATCAGAGGCCCTTAGGGGAGGTGATGTATAGGGCGTCATCTGACCTTGTTACGGGTACGACCGTAACAGAAGGTCTACCTGACTGTCTCTATCTTTGCGTCTATTCCAGTAGCCTCCTGGGGGTCGACCTGGTCTTGGATTCTAAGTGGGGCGATCCTGTTCCTGGCCCCATTGGCCAATCTCTAAAGTGCCGGGGGGGCTCTGCCGCTTGTTCTCCTTGAGATTATTGGTCTCCAGATTGGCGCTCCGTTCCTGCCTAAATGCACTACAATCTCAATACCTCCTACCAATAGAAAGTTACGGAAGGGTTCTAACATCATATGCAAGTAAGGGAATAAGAAAAATATAGCAGAAGGTATAAATAAAGCTGAAATACCGCGGGAGTCAGTACTATCGTTTTGGAGGGCAATTATTTCACCAACTCATCGAAAACTAACGCCGGTATAGGTATTTAGAAAGAGGTTAGGCAATAGCCGGGTACTAATAGTTTGAGACTGGTAATTATGTACAACGCGGTAGTCATTCTATCTTCTCAATCACCATCACCAATTTTTAGGTGAGGTATAGAGAGCCAGACCGGCATAGCCAGCCCTGTCGCCATAAGCACCAAGGTCGAGGAACTGAAGCTGCTCCTCTGTCTCAAGGTCAACAACGACAACACCTGGCTGCACACTAAGAGTGTAGAGCTTGTTGTTGTAGACGAAGGCGTCGTGGAGACCAGGGCCATCGAGGGTTGCGTTGGAAGTAGTGACATTGATGGCACCCTCGAAAGCGTAGGTAGATAGGTTTATCTTATTAATAACATTCTTACCGGCGTCGGGAAGATAGCCAGTATTAAGCTCTTCGGAGTAAGCGTTCCAGCAGATAGCAGCCTCACCCTCGATAATAATTTGCTCCTCGATAGTAACGGTAAGATCCTTCTGAAGCTTGAGAATAGCACCGCCGTTAACGACATCGGAGGCAAAGATGGTCTCGCCATCAAGGAAAAGAGATCCGAAAAGGAGTGGAACTGTCTCTAGGGAGGTGTAGACTGGGGTGGTGGAGACGGAGCCGGCCTCAATGCTGTAGGCAACAACCCAGCTAGGGGCAGCTCCTGGAGCACCCTTGGTCAATGCAAGAACAGCGCTTGAGTCTGGAGTGAAGAGAATCTGAGTAGCAGTGAGCTGAGGGCTGAATGGTGGAGTTGTCTGGTTGAGAGCCTTGCCGAGGGGGCGAAGACCGCCCGCTGGCTTGAGACCCTCGAACATGTCGACCTTAAAGCAGGTGACACCAGCGACCTTGCCACCGTTTAGGACGCAAGCGGTCTTAAGAGTGCTAGAGTAGTCGATGCTGACCGGGAATTCACCCTGGGTGCTAACTGGTGATCCGAGAAGGTGGAGACGGGTTGGGTCTTCTGGGTCAATGCGAAAGACAACAGCAGTGTTGTCACCGGTATTGAATGTGAAGAGGAGCTGGAAAATGTCAGTACAGAGCGATCGTCCCGATTTGAGTATGGTCATAAACTTACACCATCACTAACAACGACGGCGGACTGAGAGAGAAGAGGATCAAATTGGTTGGTAGCACCAGTAGTGTCAACAGCAATTGAACCCTTTCCGCCTGTGGGAGTGATGACTGGTTCGTAGAGTTTGCCATCGGCATCAATGCTCATAGCGTAGATGGAAACGCCATTAGGAGAGTCGTTGAGAAAGTAAGTAGTTGGCTTGTCCTCGACGCCAGGAGGAAAATGAAAGCTGGGACGACCACCGAAGCCGCCTGGGCGGCCCCAAGATGTGGCAGCAGCCGCGGTAACGAAAGCAGCGGTTGTGAGAAAGTGCATTTTGATGGCAACAAGCTTGTCGTTTGATCTGTACTATTAGGCGAGTTCAAAACAGTTCAGTGTAGTGCTCTGGTATGTTATTGGCACAGTCGCAAATGGAGATGGTGCCTGCCTCGAAAAGGATGTGGACGACGAAGTTTATAGCCATTGAGGGAATGCAACGTCTAGAACGAACCTTGGAATCCAGTTCGCTCAATCCCAGTGCAGTACTGTAATCTAGGAGTCCCAGGATTTCGCTAACTTGGTCACTTGTTGTCATCTAGATCCCGTCGCAAGCTGGGAATCCTTCAATTCAGAAACGCCTCACGGCCTTTCCGCTTCCCCTACCGCTGTTGACTGATTGACAAATCAGGATAAATGAGTCCCGTCATCGCTTACTTTAACGTCCAAGCGCCTATTGCGACGTCATTACCCTACTCGAGCTTGGTGGCTTTGAACCTTGACAAGTTGGTCGCCAATCCTAACTTCAATCTTCGAAGACTCCAATAAAGATTTCTTAATGATGTGGAAAATGCACTCATTTGACGATTTATAACCTACACTTAGCGGCCGAGCATTTTGATCTAGCTGCTCCCTTTACTGTCATGGCCTTGACTCTGGGCCTTTGGCATTGAACTCCAACTGCCATAGCCAAAAATTCAAATCTGATAGTTGCATGACAACACATGTTCCCCATCTCGACTTTGCTTATCCCCAAGAAAAGTGCTCCTGGAATACAGTGTGCATTTATTTGGAATAATATCGACCAATCCTCCTCATTACTTAGGTGGCTGGTATTAACGAACCGCGCCTGATCCTCTCCAACCGTCTAAGCACGTGGCCCACGCACCTCCATATTATTGTTGAGTGATCTGCCCCAGATTCTTCGTAAAGTTGTGGGTCAGTGGTCGTTTAGTAGCACGAAAGGTTAGCGCAATTCTTGATGACAAAGAGTTGACGCGATAAGCATCGGCTCGGTTTTGATATGGTGCTGTAGATGTTCGAAAGTGATAGTGGACTAACCTAAACAAGCACTGAATTGATCCACACCTACATGTAGCAAGATTGTGCGTCTTCACAACGTCGACTGTGCATAGATTCAACGATAACAGGTTTTACATCTAGTCGCATTCCAAAAGACCGATATTTGCACCTAGTAAATCCTTTGGATCCTACATGGCAAGTCTCGTTGTCAAGTTTTGTCAGGCTTTTTACCCTTATAAGACTCCGACTAGAGCTAGGTAAAATTAAGCAGGATGCTACGAACGCTTTCGAGATAGACATCCAATTTCCCACTGACTTTCTCTTTATAAAAACAGGAAATCCAACACGGCTCAGCCTAGACTGCGTTCAAATAGAAACCCGATGATAGTTTGGAATGCCTCGAGCATCATGGATGGAGCGCCACCCAATAGATAGGGGCGCTAATCAGGATAGATTCGATGTTCGCAACGGTATTTCCGAAAAAGGCCCGTGTAGGATCGAGAAGAGGCATAGGCATAATCTGAAGAGCCTTAAGAGGATATGCGCATCTTGTTTACAGCCAATTGAAACCTCTCGGCTTCCTCCGAGGATAGGCTATCAAATTGCGCCGCCGCTTATGCGCCCCTAGCCGCTCACCCGCGATTCTAGTCGCTTATGTGGCTTTTTTAGATCCCTTCAGACCTCCCACAATACCGGGCAAGGTCGGGGAGTGGCGATATGAGCTCTTCGAGAGGAACAGGAAATAGAAGTCTCTACACCAGTTCATCGTTAATAATATGGCCACTGTCTCAACCATAACCAAGTATGACATCATTTGGACCAGTCCTAATTACCTCGTTGATAATCAAGATCTTCCCGTAGCAGGTTTACGCACTACTTACGCATACGTCTGCCATTACTACCGTAGAAGCCCATCCTTCTCATGGCGTATCTAACTGTGCGGCATTACGATACAGCCTGCCTCATTCGGCTTCACACCACTTCCAACAGGCTGTCTCGAACCCAAGATCGAGCAAGGAGTCTTGCAGTGCTGTTGTTGTTGCTGTCGCTGTGGTGGTTGAACCCTTGTATGCAATTGTATAGAGCCCTGGGGGCAGACTCCAGGACAGATTTTGGAGTCTAGGGTTGACTCCGAGCGACAGGGGTAGACTCCAAGTATTAGTCATACTGGATTTGTAGGCAGACTCTAAGCTTGGCATGCCGGGTTTGCCCTAGACGTACATATACTTCAAGCAGGACTATATATTCACACAGAAAAATCCGGGGTCAGGCTGACTCCAGGCGAGCCTCTTGTCAGACTCCAAAATCTGTCCTGATAAATGAGTGTGCTATCGTATTCATTCCCTAATTCTGTTCTCTCCTATATATCGTACAAATGAAAGTCTTCTTTAGTAGCATTTTGTTGTAGCTCTGACGGTACGCCAGCACCGATGCCTACGATAGTATACCTGGACCCTCTAGTACTAGCTTCGTCTATTTCGATAGATCCTACCCTTTCTCCCTCGGGCTCCTTTTACGCTCTAATTCGCGTTTTACTATATGTTGTGTTTACCTCCCACTAGGTTGATATAGCTTTATATTATACAACGTTACCTTTTATCGACGCTAGCTTTAGCTACGTTTGCCGTTGTCCATCTTTTTAAATGTAATATTCCCCTTATACGAACTATTAAATTACTAGGTATAAGAGCTCCGCTACGAATTTCCTTAGGCTTTATCGGTTGTAAAGAANGGTAGGTAGTCCTCCTTTACGAACTAGAGGGGACGATAGTGGACGAGGCTATCTAATAACTATAGTATTTTTATGGCACCTATCGTTACGTGCCTAATGCCTAGTGCTCGATTCGTATAGGAGGTGATGCGGTTCTGTTTAAGGGCTCGTCGTTACGGGACGTTATAGACGTTGTCGGGTAGGTATAATAGGCGGGCGGCGACCTATCGGTAACTATATCTAAGTATTAGCTATAATATTATAGGTGCCTAGGCTCGGTCGTCGTATTCGAGTCGATATATCGTAGCTAGACTACTATGCTTAGGGTTAACTAGGACAAACGCGTCGTTTTTCGCGGCTTAGTTATACATTATGTAGTCTCTATCTTCCCTAGCTGTTATAGAGGCTCGATAGGGGCGCGTTAGCACGGAGGGAGCGCGTGACGGCGTGTGAAGACCGGTGTAGAGCTAGGTTAGATAGTTTTAGTAGCCGCCTATATATACTTCCCTCTACTCTTTCGAACTCGCTATATACTCTACTTTTCACTATTGATTTAAGGTCTCTTAGCTCTGCCGACTATATAGCAGCGACAGGTTCGTAGCCGGCACCACGTACAGGTAGACCTCGTCGCCGACCCACTTGCTCTATAGGGGAGCGGGAGATCCTTTGGTAGTGATCTATAGTCACGTGATATTTAGCTGCGGGGTACAAAAGCTTTGGATCACTAGCTCAAAACTTCAAGAACCCCGCACCGAGCGGCTTCACTTCTTAACCGAACCCTCAGCCTTAACATAAGACGGCCGTTGTGACTATTTTTTCATGCATATTCACTGAGAGGGCGCAGGGTGCCTTGAACCTATCAGCGAGATGAAGAAGATATCTAGTGTATGTCTTGCGCTGCTTACAGCGGGGGTTTTCAGGGTGGCCGCGAGAGGTATTCACCCCCCAAAACTGAAATGTCTTCAACACTAACGTTGGTGCCATAGAAGCGCTCCAGATTACCTCCGTTACTTCTCATGGGAAGGGAACCACCTTGGCCCCTGAAAACTATTATGACGGCTGGGTCAACCCTGATGATTTGACTCCTATGCCACAATGCATAGCTCAGCAGGACCCTTCTGCTTGGCTGAGTGTCATGACGAAATGTACCGGCAAACGATGCACTTCGCACTTCGGTATAATCTGCACACACCAGCAATGGCTGACGCATCTCAGCTGTCTCAGCATTGAATTTTCACCCAACATTATTGAAGGCTATCTTCCATACTGCAGCAGATCCGTTCTCGCAAAAGCCCAATTGTATCAATGGGTGCATCGCATCACTGGTCGGACATGGCTTGTAGATGTCGGTGACACGATCGACCTACAAAATCTCTCACCGGTCTCCCTTGCTAAAGGCTATGCTTCAGTTGATGTGATACACAGTGCACCAATATGCCTAACCCACTCAAGTTCTGCCCTGTCAGCGGAACCGTTCGAGCACATCGTAGCCTCTTGTGGTTTTACAAGCACTACTCAACATACAGGCAATGTTGCTCGTCCTTGGGAATATAGTGAATCCCTAAGGTCCATAGTGGCCCTAGATTTCGAAACTGTTGGTTACAATCTCACTCATGGCAGCATCACATATGGCGACTATTTTGACAAAGATTGCTTCTGTAGCACATTCGCTATGAATCTGGAGAAAGAACCTTGTTCAGGCCAAGGCCGAGTAGACGTGATGAAGGAGCGGCTATGGATCAATGCCACTTGTGGGTCGACGTCTTTACCTGATGACTGGACGGACGTTCTTGAAACAACGGAATTCACTTGCATTCCTATCGGAGACTGGCACTGGCCAATTTGCGTTGTGGATATGCCGAAGCAGGTGATTGATCTTCCTGCTCAATGTACAACAGATGCGTGTGAGCTCGACTCTTCTGGTTATTGCAAAGTCAAACGCGCAGTTGACAGGAAATGCTTCTGCCACGGCATCAGCTATGATTCCTGTGGAGGCTCATGCCAGATCTTCGAGACCAGGATAGATTATATCAAATGGCTTTATAATCTTTGTGGTAATGTGCAGGACTGGAAAGGTCTCCCTGAAAATTGGCACCAATTAGCCGCCCCTACCCCTCTCGACATGATTCCATGGCGATGGACGCTCACACCGTCTACCTGCTCGAAAATTGCTTTTTCCGCCCGTTCGAGACCTGTCAACTTAACAGAAACATGTGTGTCGCATGAGTGGAAACTCGGGAGTATTGCTGTAGTCAACATAGCGACTTTGGCTGCTGCACTTTTTGGCCAGAGAACAATGAGTGCAAGTGTCTTTGTGTGGTACCAACACTCATGGAGTTGGCTTTATAAGGGAATACTGATTGTCGCTCTTCAGCTTCTTGCAAATTGGTTCAATATACTTCTTATCCAGGAGACCGCTGGTTACAAGGACGTTCCTACTATCCAGCTGATGCTGCTCTGGTGCACAATGCCTCGGCTTACTTGGCTCATTACTTTATTGGCCAGTGTACAACCTTTGGAAGCGATAAATATCTCTACAGCAGCATCTTCTCTCTTTGCGGAAACGGTTCTCCAATTGTTCTCATCATATTACATGCTTTTAACTATCAATTATGGTTTAGAACACAGCTTCTATCTGGGAAGGCTGGAAAATGTTGAGAGAGGGACATCGGCAGAGATCATGTATGCTGGAGCGCTTATGTGGTTTATTATTTTCAGCCTGGCTCTTGTTTGCTTACTGCAAACTGCAAGTGAATGGAGGAGTTCTAACGAGACTCTGTTGAAGAGTAACAGCAGAGAAAACGGCACATCGTATGGCACTTTCCATTCGAAAGAACATAGCGACTGCGTTTCTCAGAAAGCAGCTGTGAAGCTTCATGGAGCTGCTGTTATTTGTTTGCTCTTTTGGATTGCACAATGGCTTTTCTGGGGGGGACTTATTGGGCTTAGTGCAAAAGAGTGAGTAATATTCATACATACTGTTAGGCCAGGCTCGCTGACTAAACTTAGGTTCTGCCCCCCTAAACTTATGATTCTCACAGCTGTTTGGATTTCCTCTTTGTTCGCGAGTGCTCTAATCGGGGCTAGCTAATGAATAGTACCTACGATCCTACAGACCATAGGCCACGATACATGAACCAAGCGCAGCCCGGAGAACATACTGTTAATATATGTTGAACAGAGATCACCCAGCACCTCCCAACCTTTGAGAGGGCATAAATTGAACGCATAACATTGTAAGGGACTGAATCTTGTGGCGATGGATTTTCTTGAGTACATTTGGGCCGTAATCATGTTGTAGCTGCTTTATTATCCACGTTATTTATCCTCGTAGGCCAAATTGCTAGTCCTTTTGTTCGTGCCATTAATAACACCACCTACAGCTGGTGAGCTAGTCGAAGATATAAAGGTCTTTTGAGCATACCTAATGCTATAATGGAACGCTCAACAGTACCGACTTAGAAACTGACGTTCATAGTAGTTACACTCTAGAGGGACTTTTCTTCTAAGGCGAGTACGCTCATGTAATTGTCAAGAGCAACGGATTCTTCGTTTTATTTGTTAAGAAGATACAATTTAAAGTCCTTGCTAGTGGTCTTGTTCTAATGTAAGCTCTCAGTAGTATAGCAAAAAGATTCATGTTGCTGTTCCTTATACCAATAAGCACTCCTACCTCGAAGTGACTCTATCTATGGGGGCTAAGCGTTCTATATCAAAGTTTTTGATTCGGTGTCACCTTGAGGCAATACGTCGGTTACATAGAAGTTTCTATAAAATCACTTGAAAGCTAGATATCTTAATGGCTAAAGCTAGACCTTCATGTAATACTAAATTCCTTAGATGAAGGGCAACCGCGCCATCGTCGTAGTTAGACCAGCCTACGAAGATGCTTAATGTATAGGTCGCGATTGACTACATTCTTCCTATCAGTAGGCCCTAAATTTAGAAACGCCCTTCAGATGTGAAGAACAGTCATTGTTGGGTAGCTCAGTGAAGTTAGGATATTGACGCAGCTAGTCGACCAAAATGAACGCATCACAAATCGATGATGGTTTTATAGATAAGGCAACTGGCTGGTTCGCGCTTGATCTCCTCTATTCTAGACCACAGTACGATTTCGGGCTTAGTAGACGTCTCAGGATTCTCATCCCGAGGCTGACCTGTCATAGTCAGATGTACAAAGGCAGTAGGATATTTCTCTATGTAACTGAGCGAGACGATGGCTTTACCTATTCTTTCCATTGTTGGCAAAGACTTCCCAAGCGTGCCGCTTCGGTTTACCTTAGCAAAAGCAACTACATAGGCGGTTAGAATATCGCACTAACGTTATAGGCATATGATGGTGTAAGACATACTTTGTTTGCACATAGTAGAGTGGGCCGAACGTTCAGCATGAGTCCACTACCCGCATTGAGCACTAGGCAACTTCGTCCGGATTTTGCGGCCTACCGTCCGCGCATGCTAATCCAAGGGCTACAGATTTCAAATTAGCAGATGAAATGGTAGGAAGGGAGGCTATGCATAGANGGGGGGCAGTAAGGTATACACTGTAGGTTCTTCTAAGGAAATTATAGGTTTGCCTCTAGGGAAACTGTTCCTCATCTAAAACAGCAGCAAAGTCGTCCCATTTCTCACGTTGAACTAATCGTATAGCACCATTGGCAGCTGTGGCCTCGATAATGTCCATCTCGTTTGTTGGGATCAATTCGTGTCTAGTGTGATAATTTTGGCGACCTGTGGGGAGATCTTCAGGTCTGTTCAGCCAGGCAACACGTAGATACACATGCTCGCTGTCGAGGGCACGGATTTTAAGTACAATTGCCTTCCATTGGGCATCGATATTAACGATTTCTTCGGCAGATCTATTATTGTTGACGAGAACGGCCTGGCCCTTGGCAAATTTCTCGGCACCTATAGTAAGCTTCGTATATTCCTTTAGCGAGTCCCACTTATCAGCAGGCGTCACCTTATAGTAGAGATCGAGGCGGTTATTAAGCGGGTGTTGCTGTTCGCGCATATGTGAACCACGCTTCGTCTTACCCGGGGCTTTGGCTAGAGTAATACTGAAGGGCTTATCGGAGCCATCCAGCAAGTCTTTTAGCTTTTCCAATTGCTCTAGAGTGAGGGTTTTGTTCGCTATGCGATTGTCGAGATTATGTAACTCTATGTTGTAATCTTGTAAACCCTGAGCGTACCTCTTATGATTTCGCATTCCAAACAGATGTGAAGGTGCGCGATCAGTAGTACCTTGACGATATTGATCGGTTACCACTTTTGTGATGCCTTGTGCCTTACATGAATGGAGAGCCTTACGCCAGCCCACGGGTCTGCCTTTCTTTTTGGGAACTTTCCTATAATCACGACCCGCTTCTCGAAATACAAAGCCACCTATTGATGCAGATATTGAGGTATTCGGAATGTAAGCGGTAATAGTGAATGCTGTGGTAGCCTGTCCAACGAGTCTTTGTTGTCCTTCTAATTTGCAATGTGATTGATGAGTGAGGAGTTCGGCCCGCTGCCGGAGCGCACTATCGTCGTTTTCAGTCTAGTTGTCACGTGTCGTAGGGACTTCTAATCAAAACTATTCAGTCCAATGTGCCCCCATTGGAGTCGGTCTTTGAAGCTCTTGCGGAAGGAATGGTATGAGGAAGTCACGGCCGAGGAGCTTGAGGCGACTAAGAAAGCTATGGTATCCGGGCCCAAAGGAATCGCCACTCAGGTCATTGGTATAACTGCGCCAATGGCCATCCGGTATGTTTGATCCTTTACCGTATGTCCCTTGTTGTGCATCCGCTAAATCATGATTGATAGTTCGCAACAGGAGAATGTGGATTGCCCATGTCCTGAGTGTGGTACGAGAATTGGTGGACAGCATCACCAAGCCGTCGATGGTGTAACCCGTGCGGAGAACATAGAACGGTAAGCTTTCATGACACATAGCGTCGCGACTGATACCTTGAATGTCTTCCGTAGCCTCAAGCCATGAGTCATCTACAATCTATGTTCCTGATCTGATATCCTCAACGAGGCATCATGCTTCAGCCAAGCTTCCGCAGATGCGGAAATGTATACTGTCCTACATGTAGAAGCGTTCACTGAGAACACGTCATTTTCTTCTTGCAGCAGTCTCGTTTTGAAGAACTTCTGCTTCTGAGAAGAGACATTCCTCAATACCCTTCTGAAGAGCCATATTGGCAGCTTGACAAGGCTTCATTCTTGAGAATTCTGTAAGAGTCTTGTTTCTAATTACCTTACTCATTTCAGAGCCCGGTAGAACCTTTGGCTTCTGGCCTCTTCTATCTATCTTGTAGCCTGTTGTCCTTGGAAATTCGAACTCATTCTGTTTGATAAGGTCTTCAAAACTGCTTCCATCCAGTAGTCGTTGCTTGATCTTATGTAGGAATTCCCTACACCCTCTCCCAGAGATAGGGTCTACCTCTGCGAATTTCTCAGTTGACCACCCCGCACCTTCGTGTAAATAAGCAATACCAATTTTCTTATGCTGCTGGAGCTGCTTGTGACCACGACTTGGAGGCATTACTGATATTTTGATAGAACAATGGATAATGGAAGTTGGTGGATAGGGTGGTTCTGTATTAAAACTTAAGTTAAGCAAAAAGCTATTAAGGCATATAAAGCTGCAAGAACTGCAGTCTTGTAGTTTTGAGTCTGCAGGACCTATTTTGTCGAATATAGAGCTATTCAATGGCAAATAAGGTGCTATGATGTATGCCATTTGCACTGGATATGCAATTCCTGCCCTTCAGATACAGTAAGAAGAAATGAAAGCTCTTGCGAAGTATCTCCTGGGCCCCTTTCAAGCACAACCTCCTCGTTCTCCGGAATGTCAGCAAGACGAAGTCTATGGAGATGCCTGTCTGGAATGGTGGCTTCGAACGCTATGCTCGCACTTGTATAACTTTTTTGACGTGGTATTGGCCGAGTAGTGCTCGAAGAGCTCGAAAGCGCAGCAAACACATGTACCCAGTTAGCGTGACCTGGAACTACTTTGTCGACTGTAACATTGAGAGGAAGTTCCATTAATTGTTGTTGAATATCTTCTCGAAACTTTTGCTGATTCTTCGGGCAGCTGTCTCTTACGTCAACTTCGAAGACGTTGATCCCTAGCCTATTCGGAGATAGCCTTGAAGAAGTGAAAGAATCGGTAGCCTTTGCGACTTTAAGGTCCTCACTTGAGCAGCTCCCAGACTGTGTTGGAAAGGTAGAATTTGATGGTGTAGTAAGATGTAGTACATTGAGGTTGATAGCGCTTTGTAGTGGGAATGGGCGAGAGGGTAAGTTTCTTTGGAATTCGAGATACTCCTCCCCCACTTCTTTTTGGACGTCGGACAAAATATGGCGAAAGCGTTGAATAGTCGACCAATTATATTCTTTTAGGTTTGGAATTGTCCACCGAGGGAATATTTGGCGATGTGCTCCAGTAACGGAGAATAGGCCATGAGNCCGTATGAACGAGTCGCAAAGAAAGCACGCCTCTTTTGAGACACCTATTGCCCGAGGCATTAGTTCAGGGGTAACCAATTCGTAATGGACTAAGAGCTGGATTTCCGCATGAATATATTGCTTTTGCTGTACTTTTGATGTTGTAGAAGGTTTGTAATAAAGCAAATGGTCCCATGTAGCGTATGCGAAATGAGCACGGAAGCGTTGGGAGCAGACGGCCAAGTGGCGAGAAATACGCCAATAGTTCGAGACTTTGCCCACTTCCCGCACGTCACGTGCATCCAAGAGCTGATCTGGGCAGCCTAAAACTCGTAGACGCTGTGGTAGCTTCACGCCATTTTCGGTCAAGTAGAAGGCTTGCTTGATGGCGCACTTTATGTTAAGAACAACCTCTCCCGGTTTTCCGCTGTCCAGCTTCTTGAAAGCGGCTTCAAAGCTGCAGATCTGGCTATCCAGTCTACTTCGATCTAGACATTCACGGTTGTAGGAACGATGTTGAATGTGGGTGCGAAACAGGCTTCGGATTCGTGTGGGCAATGGTTCCCGAGATGTGCCCAAATGTGAGGGTGCTTGAAACCTGGAAGATCCTAAGCGACCCAGAATTTTGTTACAATTGAGTTGTACAATAATTTCAAAAAGCTGCTCTTCACAAGTTTCTCGTGTGATGTCTTTGAAAGTAAGTCAGCTACGTTAAATCACGAGGTGCTGTAAGTGGATAGGGCTACTTTTTTTTGCGTGTTCCCTGAGTACTTGGAACAGCTCATCGAATTTATTCCTGACATTAAAGGATATGCCCTCGTTTGCAGCAAGCTTGATCAATGTCGAAGATGTATCTTTGCTTTGCTCTAACGCGACAGCAGTGACATATCTAGCTTTGGGCTCGGCTGCAGCGATAAAAGCGAAGTCATCCACTAGGCTTTTCTCAACGTCAAATGATAGTGGGTATAAAGGGCTAAATCTCGAACCAGAGGATTCGGCATAAGATCGACGACCAGGAATATGTTGCTCTGTGAAAAGCGCTTGAGCTTGAGTCTCGAGCAAGTCACGCTTAATGTCTTTCCAAATAGATCGGTTTGTAGAAGCCGTGTCAGGATCCAGAGGCTGCATGTCCGTTCGTTGCATGGCTGGCGTGTATAGATGTACTTTCAAAAAGGAAGCGCTGTCACCTACACTGGCATACTGTGTTATTTAGGAGTCAAGAACCTGGCACACGTCTAAAGAAATAGAGACTGGTTAGTAACTTCATCAATTTTGATCGCAAGTTAGATGTAGAGGAAACCTGGCTACCTTGGGGAGGGGTCATACCCAACCGTATGTATGCATGCCCAACCACATGCACCTAGTGCCGCTTGCCAGCCTACTTACAATTAATCATTGCCCCCTCCTCTCTTATATAGCCCTACCCTCAATCCTTCAAGGAACGCGGGGCAGATTCCATAATAATGTATGGGGTGCACAGACCCCCGAATTTACTAGCTAGGGCAGATTCCTTAATAAAATAGGGGCACGAGTAATAAAAAGTACCGGTCGTATCTACTTCAAATTTCGCTAGGTACTATTCGAAGGCCTAAGGGAATAACCCCGCTGGATTACGCCGTAATCCAAGATTCCCCCCGCAAAACTCGGGCAGGGTTGCAGACCCTTACGGCTTGATCCATACGGCTTGATCCAAGAATTCCCCAGGAGCCGGTAGCGTGGCCTGTCAACATACTACGTATGCTGTGCGTGCACGCGCACACGCCCACGAGATACAGCCCTCGCCGAGCGGCAGGAGCGATATAGGTATAGCGGACGTCCAGGGCATCTATCTCGAGCCCGGCTTTGGATTCCTAGTCTACAAGCTGCACCGATCTAGCGTCCACCCGGGCGAGGCAGCCATAACGCGTCATCTACGAGGAGGTCGTCACTAGTGTCGGGGCAAGGTGCTCAAGGAAGCCGTGGCGGCGCTGAGTGCACTACCTCTAAGATCCCGCGACGCGCTGAACAAGTCACACCTATCGACGAGCTCGCAGCCGATCCTACCGATCCCCTACCTTAAGATACATAGGGGCTGGGGTTGCCGACTATGCAGCTACGAGTTTTTGACCGTGAGTAAAGAGCGATTCAGCCGCCACGTATCTAAGGTACATTATATCAAGGCGAGCAGCTACCGTAAGGAAGATCGGCTGCCGTCGGACGAGTGCGGATTGTAGACCTTCTTCCCTATAAAAGGCGATATACGGTACTTCCGCGTCACTTCGAGTCCTAGCGATAGCGGTGGTCGCCCGGAAAGCTTAGACGATGCCGTGGCCGAGGCTAGCAGCGGGAATGGTGAGCAAGCAGCTTAGTTCCTTCGTTATGCTTAATCGCAGCGGGAAGAGCACCTATCCTTATATACTGTAGTAGAGAACATCAACCCCGACCCTATAGCTGAAGGCGCCGGGACGGAACTGTGGATGAGGAAGCTCGGCATAGACAGGTACGTCGCTGGGCTACGTAAGGACGAGATGGCGGCTTCCTATAGACCATCTAAGGCCGAGGACGACAGCGTATTGAGCGACCTACGCGAGGCGAGTAGGAAGTTACTACACGAGACATGGCGGTAGTGCCAACAAGGGCCGCATCAACGTATAACAGATCCCTAGGCAGCCAGGATCAGCAGTTTCTAGCGCGCGGCCGACCCGGAGAGTAAGGACAGGACTTTCCGTCGCGCGATTAGGTCCGATACTCTAGATAGGTATATTAGCGACTAGCTGCAGATGCTAACCTTTACCTAGAATAGATGCTAGGGCAAGCTGTTCCCGTAGAGCCTAGCAGCGCTCGCAGCGATCGATAAGTAGAGAGATAGGCGGGTAGGAAGTAGGGGGCATAAAGTATATAGTGAAGAGGAAGTAGAGGATGATAAGGACGGCAACGTTGGCGGGGATGTCGGGGATGGTATTAGCGACGAAGGCGACGAAGGCAGCTCTAGTAGCGAAGGTAGTCAGCGTTCTATCTGTAGTAGTAGAAGCTCCGACAGTGGCGAAGGCCGTGCCTAGAGGGACCTAGTAGAGCGCTACATCCGATACAATAAGCGCCAGAAGCTGTGTATACAGAGATTTGTAGACAAGGCAGTAGATACTTATAGTCGTACCTACAATAATATCGATATAGATCGGAGGCTCGAGCTGCTAGGGAAGCCCGCGCTCGCCTTATCCATATCGATGATCCAGCAGCACCTAGCTAGGTCCCCTTTCGAGTCGCCGATTCTCGCTTACACCGCTATACTATCAGTGAATACGAAGTATAGATTATAGGAGGAGCTAGGCTCGTTCAACAATCACCTATCGGCGCTAATATACTATAGGCAACTGTTGGTGTTCCGATATACCTACGAGATCGTGGACAAACGACAAGCTCTTAGAGCCGAGGAAGGAGATTCTAACGATGGGCTAGATGACGAACTGGATANGCTGATAAACCGGTACTTCACAAACACCGTGAGCAAACCCCTAGCATACTTACTACTGTAGCGGCGGCGGTTGTTTAGCATCGCGCCAATGACAATAGTCAACTATCCCGCTATATAGGATCTAGACCGTATAATAGTTACATATAAGGGGATATCCATCAGTATAGACGAGGTGCGTCATCTTTGTCGGCACACCGTCGATCACGCGCGGGAGCTGCTATATAGCAGTCTAATGTTCGGGGTCGACCACATACCTAAGCTCTCGCCTAAACACCTATAGGAAAATAATAGCGAGCGGATGATGGACTAGTAGTTCGCAAAACATGCTACGAATAAGCAGTTCTTAGGTGGACACAATGAGGTGCTTAGGGAGCATGTCGCTAACACAGCCGAGCTTAGGAGCCTGTATTTAGAGGAGGTGAGGTCCAGCGACGGCTCTACTATAAGATTGCGCTGGCGGGTAGGCGGCATTAAGCTCTATAGGCAGCTCGCGCAGGAATTCCTACGCGACTTTGTAGTAGCCACCTACCTAACTGCAGGTCCACCAGTACGGGCGCCAGAGTTATATAGTCCTCTATGGCGGAACACTGAGCAGCTACGCCACATCCAGATCCGCTATAGCAAATTGCTGTTCTATTTAGTGGAGCATAAGATGATGGCCACGATAGGTAAGAATGTGAACAACATTAGATTCCTATATAATAAGCTAGGGGAGATCCTAGTCAACTTCCTTGTCTACGTGATCCTAGTGCTCGAGCAGATAGCATAGTAGGAAGACATTAATTCCGTGGTGTCTCCATTCCTGTGGAGCGACGCTAGTGGTCAGCGATAGTCGCCTAACAAATTCGGTGACATCTTAAAAGGTGCATATAGACGAGCAGGGGTGCCTGTACTAGGGACTACGGTATGGCGACAGATGAGCTCCGCCATCATAAATACCCATTTCGATCAGTCCGAAAGGGCATGCCTAGCTGTTGCCCAGGACATCTCCAATGTAGGTGATGATATCGACGAGGAAGGGCAAGACTCGATAGTAGCAACGCTAGTGTCGATGTCGAACCATTCACTACGTACGTATCGCCTTGCATATACAAACGAAAGCCCGTTCGCAAACATCTAGGATAGTAAGCTACTAAAGAGCTATAGGGCTTCGGAAGTGTAGGCAGCATTCTTAGGCTTCGGTAGTAAGGAGGAGGATCAGCTAGACACATCCCTAGTGGCAGGGGGGCAGAAGAGGAGGCTGTCCGGGTTTATAGAGGAGCAGAAGATTGCGCGGAAGATGCTCAACATCAATAGGGAGAGGCAGAAGCGCCACTAGAGTACTCCGGCGCTTCTAGAGGAGGCGAGAAGGCTGTACAAGAATAGCTAGCTACAGTAGAGGTGCCCGGAGCAGCAGCAGGCCATGTGTCTAACTACAAACCATGCGCCAGAGGTGCTCGTAGTCATTGCCACCGGATCTGGCAAAAGCCTGCCATTTATGCTAGGAAGTAGCCTCCCTAGAGCGAGGACGACTATAGTGATCGTACCACTTGTTATACTAAGGCTCGATCTGCTCCGGAGGTGCACTAAGATGGGTCTCAACCCTATAGTGTGGAGCAGCACCACCGACCTAGCCGCTAGGATGGACAGTACCGCCACGCTTCTATTCGTTAGCGTCGAGGTTGCTACAAAGCATACCTTCCGCCAGTACGCCCGGCGGCTGTATAATATAGGTAACCTGGAGCGGTTCATGATCGACGAGTGCCATCTGATCCACACTTCCGCACACTACCGTCGAAACATGACCCAGCTGAACGAGTTAAGGCAGTTTAGGGTGCCCTTTATCTACATAATAGCCACGCTTCCCCCGCGGCTCGAAAAGCTGCTATACCATCGACATCACATTAGGAATACGAGCGTCGTACGTGGGTGGACAAAGAGACCCAACATTCGATATAGCGTCGAGCACATCCGACCTCCTAGAGGCGAAGAGTTTATGCTATTTATCTGCCGGACGATCACACGTAAGTGGACAGTAGGGGCCTAGGCCGAATGGAAGGAACCGCGAGTGATAATATTCGTCCGGTCCTATGCAGATGTAGAGGAAGTGGCCGAGTACATCGGCTGCTCTTTCTACCACCGGGAGATTGGCACGCTCGAGGAGAAGGAGAAACGATTAAAGGAGTGGATTAGTGGAGAGAGCGGGTCTCCCTTCCTAGCCTGTACTACTACTACTGGCGCCGGGGTAGACTACCCGCATGTGCGCTAGGTCGTACATATAGAAGACCTATACGGACTCATCGACTTCACGTAGGAATCCGGCCGGGCTGGTCGAGATAGTGAGGCCGCTGGCTCGACTATATTCATGAGGCGCGATCCCCGCTTGCCACCACCTCTAACGCCGCTGGACCATCCCGATCCATCTAATGATCAAGTCTTGAAGCAGTACCTACAGGGTATCGAGTGCCGAAGGCTTACCTTAGCTCGAGAGATGGATGAACAGATGTACTAGCGTAGGTGCGAAGACAGCGATGTCGAGTGCGACATATGTGAATGGACAGAAGACTTAAGTGAAGTAGACACTAACAGTACTATAGGGGAGAAAAGTAACGATAGGGCTCAGCCCTAGGTAGAGGAAGAAGAGGATANGGGCTTAGTCAGGTATCGCCGACGCTAGATGGTAGAGCAGTATAAGATGGATGAGTACCTCCGAGCGCTATTACTAGTCAAGGACAAGTGTATGCTCTGTCGAATCCTATCTCCTAGAGCAGGGTACGAGTATAGCCTTAGTAATTACGTTCAGGGTCATAAGTGGAGGTATATAAGATGTAAGGAAGGGGTAGTTCACAATAGTAAGCGGAAGTGGCTAAAAAGCTACAGCTCTTGTTTTATGTGCGCGCAGCCCTAAAGCATCTGTCAGCGATGGAGGAAGAGAGATGTAGTAGGTCAGTAGTACGAATATAAGGACTTGATAATGCCTACAGTATAGGCTCTCTAGGAAGATGGAGGGTGGGAGAGACAGTGGGTGTCGTCAAAGATGGAGGTGGAAGTCAGGAGCGCGGAAGAGGTGCTTATAGCTACAGGGAGAGCATGTCATTTTGGAGGAGTCGAATACATACTAGGAGTTAAGGTACTCGCACAGTTATTAGAGAGATGGGGCATAGGGTAGGAACTAAGGTTGGAAAATACCGCTTTCGGTAGTCATACAATCTAGAGCTATCACCTATACCACAAGCCGCTAATACAACTTAGGTTCCAACACCGCCTATAGGACACTAAAAAGTATCATTCTATGTAACACTATACGCTATACTTAGAGTAATAAGGTAGGATTTTATATAGTATACCCGCCTCACCCTAATCAAGGGCTGTTCTATACTTAGACCCCTAACCCTCTATTAGGGTGTAACCTTAATCTAACCTCTATCCTTACGAAGAGAAAAGGTAAGTAAGTTAAGGTGAGTTAAGGGAAGTCAGTCGATCGAGGGGAGTCGAGGGGAGTCGAGAGGAGTCGAGGGGAGTAAGTCGAGGTAAGTTAAGGGAGGTTAGTTAAGGGTTATTAGTCGATGAAGGGGAGTCGAGGGGAGTCGAGGGGAGTAAGTTAAGGTAAGTTGAGGGAGGTTAATTAAGGGAAGTCAGTTAAGGGAAGTCAGTCGATTAAGGGGAGTCAAGTAGAGTCGAGGGGAGTCGAGGGGAGTCGAGGGGAGTGAGTCAAGGTAAGTCGAGGGAGGTTAGTCGATCAAGGGGAGTTAAGGGCAGCTTAGGGTTAGGGTTAGGGTTAGGGTTAGGGTTAGGGTTAGGGTTAGGGTTAGGGTTAGGGTTAGGGTTAGGGTTAGGGTTAGGGTTAGGGTTAGGGTTAGGGTTAGGGTTAGGGGT